>OV816028.1:48177543-48777543 GCA_929113105.1 Agrypnus murinus
GCCTTCACCTTGAGGGAATTGTATTGTAAAAGACCTTTCAGTTTATAGAAAGGTAAAAATCTTCAAATATTTAAAATTAATACAATATACAGGGTGATTTCTTTGTAGGTCTTTTTGTCGTTTGGGTTTTGTTGCTCGTTGTTCGTTATTCTTGTTCCTGCCTCTCTGATCGTTGGTTCTTTAGAAGGTCCTTCCCCTTTGGGTCCGTACCTACATCAATACATGTACCGGGTCAGAACAAAACAACAGATATCGAAGGATGAAGCGAAAACCCCTAAGCAAGGCTTTAAATAAAACAGCCGTGGGTCTTCGAATGGTGGGATGTTTGTAAAAATTTGTATGTATTCTGTGTCATTTTATTTATGTATATATATATATTTATTTAATGTGTTTACAATTTCTTCATGCATGTTAATTTTAAGAACAATTTATTCATGCATGTTAATTTTAAGAACAACACGAGATCTCGAGTAGTGGAATTGTTGTAGGGTAGTTTTAAGTACAACCAACTGTGACACAAATCACCATTCACCGTTTTTTTAATTAAACATTAAAATTGCATTTAAATTTAACATTTAAAATCTGCACAATAGTTACAATTAAAATAAAGCCCTACTTAGAAAGTTTACATTTCACTACGTGTGTTTTATTTATTTATTATTTATTTATTTGTATGATTTTAATATTGCTTTCCAGTTCGTCATTTGTAAGTATATATGTACGGTACGGCCAAAATTGTGGAAGTTGCCCATATTTTAGTAGAAGATCTATTTCTTCGTTTGTCTGATAAGCTTGAAGCTTTAGTAATAAGCATTGTTTTTAAACGAAGTGGCGCTTGTTTTTTTTATCTTTTATATCTTGTATTACCCCGCCCCTCTCCGACTTATTGGGGGTTAGCCGGCAAAATACTAAAGCAGTGTTATTTGGATCAAGCTGATACTTCCAGCACAACTACATTTTGGTAGGTTAAGTATTTATTTATATAAAAATAGCCTTTGTGTTTCTGTAGGTTATAGTAAATTAGCGCCCATGCGTGAGGCCTGTTGTTGAAAATTCCACTTTGTTAAAACCACATAAGATTTGTTGTTCTTGCATGTTAGGATATTTTTGGGGAATATAGTTTGCCTGATAGATTAAGTATTTAGTAATTTAGGATAAAGAACCAACTCCAGGATTGTATTTTGTAATTTGTTGTATTCTTGTTACAAGTTATTTGATTAGTATTGATTATTAATCTTATTATAAATTGGTTATTTGTTTTGTTAGTTTTGATTATTAATTAGTTCATCATGGAACGGAAGATTCATATAGATAGGTTAAGTAAATCAGAACTATCTTATGAGTTAGCTATTAGAGGTCTTCCTGACTCTAATGTTGATAGTATGCGAAAGTCTCTTCGACAGTTGATGAAAATGGAACAAGATCAGTCCGTACTTGAGTTACCAGTTCATCCGTTTACTTTTGAAGAAGATTCAGATGCTATTTCTACAGCTCTTATTGAACTTAATACGGCTTTGGAGTCATTTGATGATAGTGCGGATTCTAATCCGTATAAAAAATTGCAAAGTAGGTTAAGTCACCTATTAGGTAGGGCTGCGGCCATGAAAGCCAAAGATGGTAACTGATGAAGTAGCTATTCAGTTAGGGTTAGGTTTAAGCGTTGGGGAAGCTATTGTTAATTCTCCTGCGGGCAACCCAGCAGCTTCTTCTACACTTGCTGCTCCTGATCCTCAATGTGGTCAGCCGAAGTCTGTACCGGTCTTTAAATGGGGACTTGATAAATTTGCAGGACATGAATCTAAGATTTCTTTAAATGCTTTTTTGCAACAAGTGGATGAGTTGTCTATTGCTCAGAATGTATCGAAGACCCAGTTATTTGCATCTGCTTTGGATATTTTTAAAGACCAAGCACTTTTGTTTTATAGGTCTAGAAGAAATGAAGTATCTGATTGGGATTCTTTGGTTAAACTTTTAAAAGAGGAATATCTCCCTTTAGATTATGATGATAAGCTTTTAGAAGAAATTCGTAGGAGGACTCAAGCTCTTAATGAACCGCTAGGGACTTATTTAGTAGCTATGGATAATTTATTTTCCCGATTATCAACAAAATTTTCTGAAGGGATTAAATTAAGATTACTGTTAAAGAACTTAGCTCTATTTTACCAATTTCATTTGTCGTTTAAGGAAATTAATTCTATCTCTGATTTTCTACAATTTGGTGGGCAGCTTGAAGCTTCAAGGTTGAGGGCGGACAGTTATGTTCCTCCAACTAGAAGGAAAACCGACTTAGAGCCAGATTTAGCTTTTGTTGAGACTGCTAGTAATTCCAGTAGTGCTGCTTCAGATGTTTCATCAAGGTTGTGTTTTAATTGTAGGAAAACAGGACACATGCGTTCTGCATGTTCTTCTCTCTCGATTAAACGTGTTTTGGTTGTGGTGAGATGGGGGTCACTAAGACTTCTTGTAAGAAATGTTCTCCTAGGGATAATAATTCGGGAAACGGTTTTAACTCGGCATTAATGGGTAGTGTTAGTACCGAGTCTTCTTTTCAAGCAACCACTGTATTATTAAATTTTATCCTTGCTCATGCCGAAGGACATGAACGCCCGTATTTGTCTATAAAAGTTTTGGGTCATGATTTGTTAGGTCTTTTAGATTCCGGTGCCTCTAGGACTATAGTTGGTAAACCAGGTTGGTCGTTTTTATGTAGTTTCGGTTTTGGTGCTGGTTTATCTAAGTTTGGAGCGACTGATTGTCGCATAGCAAATGGTCAAACTGTGAAGAGCATTGGTCAAGTTGATGTACCGATTCAACTTCAGGATCGAATGCATATTATTTCTATTTTGGTAGTTCCGGATCTTCCACAGACTTTGATTTTGGGTATTGACTTTTGGAACCTTATGGGTATTGTTCCCAATTTGAGACAAGGCAGTTGGCGATTTGTAAAAGATTCTGACAATTCGTCTGTTGAACTGGAATCTATTGAGGTTATGCCTCTTAGTAATTCTACACTTACTTTTGAACAGAAATTGGAGTTGAAGGAGAGATTGGAGTTTGGAGGAATTGGAGTTGAACAGAAAAATTTTGAATGAGTCTAAAGCACTTCCAAGTGAGATGTTAGGTTGTACGTCTAGGGTTGAGCATGTTATTCGTACAACTTCTGAACCGATTAAGCAGAGATATTATCCGGTTAGTCCGTTTATGCAACGTCTTATCGATGAAGAACTCGATCGTATGTTGAGCTTAGGTGTCATTGAACCGTCTTCTAGTGGCTGGTCCAACCCAGTCCTAATGGTCAAAAAGAAAGATGGGACCTACAGATTTTGCATAGATTTTTGTCGTCTTAATCGTGTGACTGAGAAGGATGTTTACCCTATTCCCTATGCTAGTTCCACTTTGGATAAACTTCGAAATGCCAAATTTTTGTCATCACTGGATGTTAAGTCTGCCTATTGGCAAATTCCTTTGTCTGAGGATTCCCGTAAATATACGGCTTTTACAATCCCCAATCGTGGCCTTTTCCAGTTTACTCGTATGCCTTTTGGGTTACATAATGCCCCTGCGACTTGGCATAGGTTCATTGATAATGTTCTTGGTCCGTCTTTGGAACCATATGTTTTGGTGTATCTGGACGATATAGTCATCGTTACAGATAGTTTTGAAAAACATATTGAAATATTAAGAGAGGTTTTTAATCGATTGTCTTTGGCTGGTATCACTTTAAGTTCGGATAACTGCAAATTTTGTGTTGCCAGGCCATTGTGAATATTCAGCCTCCTCGGAATGTGACTGAAGTTAGAAGTCTGATAGGTTTGACGTCATGGTACCGTCGTTTTGTACCACAGTTTTCTGATATTATTCAGCCGTTGACAAACCTTCTTAAGAAAGGTGTCAAATTTGATTGGTCATCTGAGTGTGAATGTAGTTTGCGGACTTTGAAAGAAGCTTTGGTTAGGGCACCTATTTTACGTTGTCCAGATTTTGAGTTGCCATTTACTGTTCAAACCGATAGTAGTGGTTTTGGTTTAGGTGCTGTCTTGACGCAACAGATTGATGGTGAGGAAAGTGTAATATGTTACCTTAGTCGTTCTCTCACTCGTCAAGAGCGAAATTATTCTACGACTGAGAGGGAATGCTTAGGAGTTTTATGGGCCGTAGAAAAACTTAGACCATATTTAGAAGGCCGTCGTTTCACGGTGATCACCGATCACTATTCTTTGGTATGGTTACATAATTTAAAAAACCCGACAGGTCGTTTAGCGAGGTGGTCTTTGAGACTCCAAGAATATGACTTTCAGGTGGTCCATCGTAAAGGTAAAGACCATTTGGTACCTGATGCGTTATCACGTTCCGTACCGATTCTTGACAGTATTGAGTCAGGTAATGAGCCTGTTATAGTTTCTACCGATAAGTGGTATAATAGTATGGTTGATAGGGTTCAGGCTAAACCTGGTAAGTTTTCTCAATGGCGTATTACTAATGAAGGTTTATATAAATCTATGAAAATCGAAAATGATTCTGATACCGTTTGGAAACTTGTTGTACCTAAAGAAAATAGACTTGCTATTCTTCATCAGGCACATGATCATCCTACTTCCGGTCATGGTGGAGTATATAAAACATATCATAGATTAACTCCCAAATATTATTGGCCAAAAATGCAAGCCGATGTAGCTCGATATATTAAAACTTGTCAAAAATGTAAACCAGATTTAAGACCTCCTGCTGGACTGTTAGTTCCGCAACCAATTGTTGATCGCCCTTGGCAGATGGTCAGTATAGATTTGATTAGTCCTCTCCCGAGGAGCACAAAAGGTTATTCATATATCTTAGTCATAGTGGACTATTTTAGTAAATTTTGTTTGCTATTTCCTCTTCGGAATAGTTCAGCGAAGATGGTTTGTTCGAGAATTGAAGAGGAAGTCTTCTTAGTTTTTGGAGTACTGTTGTGAACGACTCACAACTCATATATTTTTGCATAGATACGAAATGGTACTAGGCAACGCGTATCAATAAAACTAAGAGAGTCAAATAAATAATTCATAGAAGTAAACTTGTGTTTTATTATCCTTCTACGAGAATTAATGAATATAGCCCTAACACTTCACCCCACAGTGTTAAACGCGCTATAAATGGTGACCCCACGTTCCTGAAGAAGAATTTGGCAGCATTGGTCTTTACCTGCTGCATTGAATTCTCCAGGTGAACCACATCTAGTTATCTCTGTGTCATCTGTCGTCGGAAGATCCTGCTACTGCATCGCTCAAGTGACTTGTCGTGGCTGGCTGAAGGTGACCGTTGGAACCGGAACTAGTGCTCTTTCTGATCCGATAAGTTCAAATCATTTATTTACTTAATTAATATTTCAAATGGCGACTGTCAAAGTTCCATTTCCAGTTTTTACGAGTAACGATATCGACCTGTATTTTATTTTGGTAGAAAGATACTTTACTCGTATGCTGATCAACGATGAACTCGACAAATATAACTTATTAACACTAAACTTACCTTTCGACGTTTTAGGCGCTCATCGCAACTTGACCATTAAAACTCATAGACAAGAACCATACACTACCTTGAAACGGGCAGTAATAAAATCTATTATAGGACCACGAGAATCTCGCATTAATAATCTTTTGGAGACTCTTCAATTCTCTGGTAGTTTTAAGGAATTGCTTTTTAACATTCAGAAGTTATCTATCGACCTTGATCTGACTGAAGAGTTGACCAAGGATTTTTTGATAGCTAAACTGCCTACAGAACTTAAAATTCAATCTTTCAATTTCAATGACTTACCATTAATATGTTTTGTAGAGAAGTTAGATTTAATTTATTCTATGCAGAAAACACCGCAACCTTCAACTACTCCTGCATTAGAAGCTAAGCTGGACAGTTTGACGACCAATCTTACTACCATTTCCAATGAGCTTTCTGCTATGCACAAACGGCAATTCCCTGTAACTACCACATTCTCTCCGAAACCCCAAATTCCTCAGCATTTCAATAAACGCCGTCCCATGCCTTCGGGCAATACCAATTCCCCCTTTTCCCAGGGTTAATTCAATCCCTCCAACTTCTAATTTAATCTTTTTACAAGACCTAACCTACAAAATTAATTTTGTGGTTGACAGTGGTGCAGATTTTTCCATTTTACCAACCCACATTGCAGTTTCCTGTAACCAAAAAATCACGCCTGCCAACATTTTATTTTTGGCCGTGAACGACACGTCAATTCCTGTGACAGGTATTATAACTTTGAGGTTACATTTCCCAATTCCTGGCCTACCGCCATGCTCCTGGAAATTTTATGTTGCTAACATATCTACAGCCATTCTAGGCCTGGATTTTTTACAGCAGCACAACCTAACTATTGACTGTTTTTCTCGACGAGTCATTTGCACGGCAGGTGTCAAGCTCGCCCGAAATCGCAGCCAAGGTTGTCAATTTCCAGCTCCAACAGTGAATCCTCTCACTAACTGCTCTTCTCAGCGGGTCATTTGCACGGCAGATGTCCAGCCCGCCCGAACTCGCAGTCGATGTTCCACAACCCCCCCAGTTAAGACTGACTGCTCTTCTCAACGGGTCATTTGCACAGCAGATGTTCAGCCCGCCCGAATTAGCAGTCGAGGTTCAACGACCCACCAAGTTAAGACTGGTACTAAACGAAAGATATTTTCCGCACAGGCTAATGTTTTGATTCCTCCTTCTGAGTCAATCGTTACTCCTGCGATTTCTTCCCCTCTTCTTCCCTTACCTTCAAACATTAACGTACACTCTTCAGGTACTGTTAACAACATGTCTAGCAATCTTGATGTTTATAGCAAGATGCTAAACACACACTTCCCAGGACTTTTACGTAAGTTCGACTACCATCAACCAGTAAAACATACTGTAGTCCATCACATTGACACGACCGGACCTGCAGTTAAAGCACGCTGTCGCAAACTGAACCCTAATCATCTTTCTTTTCTAGAAGATCATCTTAATGAGCTCTTGGACGCTGACGTAGTACAGCGGTCATCATCTAGCTACGCCACGCCAATTCACATCGTCGGGAAGCGAGCAGTAGGCGCAGCAGAGGCACTGCCTCCTGGTGACGTCCAAGACATCGCAGCCCCCATCGCCCCAACAGACAGTTATCGCTTGGTTGGCGATTATAGAAAACTTGTTGGTGCAACCATATTCTCGAAGCTAGACCTCAAAAAAGCCTACTTCGCAATACCAATAGCGGCAGAGGACATTCACAAGACTGCTAATATCACACCTCTGGGACTCTTTGAGTTCAAACGGATGTGTTTCGGACTACGGAATGCAGCCAGCACTTGGAGTCGTTTCATGGACACTGTGTTATCAGGGCTCCCATTTTGTTTTTCTTATCTAGATGATATATTAGTTTTTAGTGCTGATTCGCAGCAACATATTGAACATTTACACCGTGTTTTCCCGATTAAAAGACAATGGCCTAATTATAAACCTACCAAAGTGTTTCTTTGGAGTCAATGAGCTCGATTTTTTAGGACATCACGTTAATACACGCGGTATCAGACCAATGGCTTCCAAAGTCCAAGCTATAATTGATTACCCATTGCCTTCAAGTCAGAAAGCACTCCGCAATTTTATTGGCTTAATGTCGTATTACCATAAATTTGTACCAAACTGTGCGAAAATTTTGGCACCGTTAACCTCTATAGTTGTTCCTGGTGAAGCTTCGCTAAAGCCTGTCCAGTTAAATGAAGAACAAATAGAAGCCTTTAGGCACGCGAAGAATGCTTTGATTACCGCTACTTTATTGGTACATCCGCGAATTAATAACCCTATCAGTATAGCTGCAGACAGTTCGTCTTCCACTATAGCTGGAGTATTACAATCTATTGTGGAACCAGATGAACGTTTTACTAAGGTCCATCTCGACCTAGTACACCTTCCTTCTTCGGGAGGTTATAAATTCCTCCTTACCATTATTGACCGCTACAGTCGGTGGCCGGAAGCCATTCCTCTGAAGGATTCTTCCGTGGAGTCAGTAATCACTGCATTTGTCGACACGTGGGTGTTCCGCTTTGGAATTCCCAAGTACCTCACCACGGACAATGCAAGAATTTTCCTTTCGCATGCATGGATCAACTTCATGGCCATGTTAGGAATTAAACACGTCAAATGCACGGCCTTCCATCCGATTAGTCAAGGCGTTATCGAACGTTTTAATCGGACACTCAAGCAATCCATTCAAACCACAGGAACTTCCTCCTGGTTAACAAATCTCCCTTGGATTCTCTTGAGCTTACGTGCAACCCTGAAATCACAAGTTAATGTTTCTCCTGCAGAAATCCTGTATGCTACACCTTTACGACTACCTGGTGATTTCTTCGAAGAAGAACAACTGGCTAACGACATGAACCTCCCTAATTTCATAGCCAATCTCAAACGTAGTATGAGGAAGCAGAAGTATTTTTTTACAAAAACGTATTCCAGTCAGTCCTTCGTCCCCAGAGACTTGACCAACTGCACACACGTATACGTTCGTAATGACACGCACACCCTGGGCATGAAAGACAGTTATTTAGGCCTCTTTCTGATGCGAGTAAATATTTTTCACATAAACTTGCTCCTCGTTATATTGGTCCTTTTACCATTCACAAAAAGGTGTCTCCTTGGACTTATATTTTAGCTGATGAACTTGGTAGGGAAGCCGGTAAATTTCATGCCAAAGATTTGAAAGAGTATGTTCCGAATCATGTCGGAGATTAGGGTCATTTGGTTGTTTTTTTTTGGGGGAACCATTTGGTGGTTTGGGTTCCACAGAGTTCAGCGATGGTTGGGGCTGTCCTCATTTGGAGCGTTTAGTGATACGCTCAGCTCGACCTAATATCTGTCGACTTGTTAGGGCTTATTAGTTTTTATTTAGATCTTTGTTTTGCACGTATCTATTTTTGGCTTTTATGCCAAGATTCTTGATATAGCAATTTCGACTTTTGTTTTGGTTTAGCCAAACTATTTTTTTGTATACCGGATTTGACGATTTCTCTTCTCCTTTTTATCTTCTCCTTCTTTCCTATACCGATTTTGACTCCATATTTTCCATAGCACGACTTGGGCTGGATCCCTAAGACCGTGGTTCTTTTGGGTTTCTTTGGGCTGAACTCCCTTTTTAACCCTCGGTTTCTTCTTCTCTTGTTCTCTGTCTCAAACGGTACGTGTGTGGTGTCCGGATGGTTAGTGTTGCTGAGTAGTGCTGCCGAACCTCGGATGCGGGGGTTTGGCGCTGTTCAGTCTCCACGACGTTGGAACTGACAGTGCCCCGCATCGTGTGTGAAGTTGTGCTCCTCGGTGGCTCTGCCGTCTGCCCACTTCACATGTGTCCGGGCGAGTCCTTCTTTTTCACTCTGTTTTCTTTTTCTTCTTTTCTCCTCTATACTGGGCCTATAATGGGCCGTTTTATAAAAAGGCTAACTATTTTACTAAACGCTCCCAGATTCTAAAATTGTTGTTCGTCATCCATTATTTTGGGATCAGTCTGTTGCTTTAACCGTTTTAGAAACTTATCAAGGGTAAGTTCGGCATTCCGATCTATTTAACTCGAAGAGCTCGGTCTCCATAGTATCCATTATTGCAAATAATTGTAACTATGACAATAGAGCTTTTGGAGCAAAAAGAGTTACAATGCCGAACTTACCCCAAGTACCAATAAAATATGACTTATTCTGTATTTCACCAAAAAATGAAATAAAAAAAATCGTGACATTAACGTCTAAACATAACATCACTTATATTTTGCTATGTAGTAATTACTAGTCAAAGTTTAAAATAATCCATTGCGTTATTGATATTTGATAATGTTAGGTGATTGCCAGTGTATAAAACGACGCCAGATTCTAAAATAAAATAAGATAGCAGACTTTGCAATCCATAAAAATCTGGATGGTGTGCGCGGAATTTACAGACTGTTAGCTCCTGTTGAGACCCCAACAAACTCGAAACGGGGTTGTAATGGAGTATCATTTGTAAATTCTACACGTCTACAAAATTATATTATTACTAATTGATTTTGCAATTTTTGTAAGATTTGAATTTAATGCCCGCTATTAGGTAGTTGAATATTTTAAATTTTCATATCACTCAAACTGAAGAACATCAAGTTCAGTTCAGTTAGAAGTTCCACGAACTTCCAAAATGTACAGTGTGTACCCAGATGTGTTTAAGACAAAAAGTCATCCTTTCTAAAAGTCTCTACTTTTTTCAATCTGAGAATAATAGCATGATTCCAATTACTTATAATAAAGTAGAAAATCTAAAAAATGTATTATTGCTAAGGAAGAAACGAATAATGACAACATAACAACGGTTGCTTGTTAAAAGTAGAACATATATGTACAGTATGTGCCTATGTGAAACAAATTCGTCAGTGTAATTAATTTCTGCGAATGCTCGGTGTTCCTGTGGCCTAAACAACATCTAAAGTTCCACCCGCAGCCGAATACAATACAGTATTTATTAAGTTTTTAACTTAACTTAAGGGTAAAGAGGTAAGTGTAAATTAGGGGTAAGTGGAACCGGAACATCTGGCAGCCAAAATATTTAATTTTCATTAGTTGGCAGCGTTTGAGTCATAGATGCAATAAATCAGTTGATGCGCATGGCAGCTAGAGCATCATACGTTTAGCCGAGTATTATGAGCTCGCAGCAAAGGTATGTTTACGTTTTGGAATGTTTTTCCAAATCGGTCAAAATTATAAATCATTAAGTTTTACTTAACTTATTTAAGTCTGGAGAGATACTTTTAACCTGGTATTTAATATTTCTCTGAATATTTCGTATATTATTATATAAAAAAAAAGTTTGGGTTCCACTTGCCCCAACTTCCGCACCAATTATGTACAGGGGATAAGTGGAATATTGGGGTAAGTAAAACCTATGGGTTTATTAGAGCAGAAATCCATGGAAGCACTAGGAGAAAAATAAAAACTAAATACACGAAGAAATCAAAGGAAGTCGCAGTCATTGAAGAGGTAGAAGAAGAACGAAGTAGTAGATGCTCCTTCTCCACAATTGATGCGATTTTAGAGAAAGGGCCGCAAAAAGATGATTTTGTTCTCACTGCATTTCCAATCGCACGGCATCCGGGGAAACATCATCGTTACATTGGACAGGTCGTCTAAGTATTTGATATAGCAGTGGAAATTTAATGCTTAAGAAAAGGTACAAAGATGGAAGGTAAATTTGTTTTCCTAGCCGCCCCTGACGTCTCTGTACTGCTTACAAGCAGAATCATCTATGTGCTCCCTCAACCAACCAAAGTGGGGTCAACAAAAAGGCAGAGTGAATTTGTGACCTTTGAAAATCAATTTTTCAATTAAAATGTAATGTAAATTTTTGTTTCATTAAATTTGTACTTTATGACGTAATAGTTATTTATGTATTAAGGGCATAATGAAGCTTTTATGGCCAGAAGCGTTATTTCTAGCCCGAGGCGATAGCCGAGGGCTAGGAAAAGGCTGTAGGGCCATAAAAGCAAGTTATGCCCGCTATACATACACTATTTTATACACAGATTAAGTTTTTATGTCTTATCTATTATTGTGTAAAAATATAATTAAATGAGTAAGTAGGTACATCAAGCCGCTGTGCGTATACTTATGTGCTTATACGAAGTACGTTACTATAGTTACTATTCCAAAATATTGAATTTCAACTTATTTTCATTGGTGATAAGTTTACAAATTATATTAAGAACCAATCAAGTTCTAAAAAAAAAAACTTCTGACATTTAATTGACGTTTCGTTATTGCCCGCCTGACCATAAAGAGGCCCTTGGGTCATAAAATGACGTTTATGTTTAGATGAGTCTTGCAATAATAGTCTAATTATAATTCATCTGTGCATAAGTCTTTTATTGTCATCTTATTGATTACACAGGCCCACAAAATAAAAAAAAGTCTTGTAGTTGAAAGATGAGGTACTATACCGTATGCATTTTGGTGTGCTGAAAACGAATCCGGGGTTAGAAATGACCCATAACCCAAGAATTTTGTTTAAATGTATTTTTATAAATTTTTTGAGTGTTCTTTGAGGTTACGTCAAAATCCTTGGGTAATGGGTAAATTCGATTCGGATTCGTTTTCAGCACACGAAAAACCATACGGTATGGTACCTCATCTTTTAAATGCTGGTGCATCTTTGGAGTGCTGAAAACGAAACCGGGCTCAGAATTGACCCATCACCCAAGGATTTTTTTAGATGTATTTGTATAAATTTTTTGAGGCGCATTTTGAGGTTATGTTGGGTGATTGGTCAGTTCTGACACCGGATTCGTTTTCAGCACACCAAAAAGCATACGGTTTGCTACCTCACCTTTCAATTACAAGCCCTTTTTTTAATTTTGTGGGCCTGTGTTATTAGCATTTCATTGTTTACGCTTGCTCTGCCGTGTTTTACTGACTGTTATAAGAGAAAATCACTTACCCCATCAATGTGCCCTTACAAGTGTTCTATGTTCCTTTGTTCTAAATGTGTTCGCCTTTGAGAAAAAATGGACTAAAAAACATGATTCAAAATTGAACTATCAAACTTTGGGGTTCCACTTACCCCGGCGCTCCTTACTAATTAATAATAATAACTGTTGCAGGTACCGGGCATTCGTAGAAATAAATTGCACTGATGAATTTGTTTCACCAAGATAGATAATTTTAATTATTACCGAAAGTGAAGTTCGAACTCACGATCTCTAGATTTAGATTGTGAACTCGATATCTTTCTGCGCAATTCGATTTCGCATAATAAGCTATATACGCTAGCATTTATCTCAAGGTCAGTGCATCATATTGCGAATATATGTAAATAAAAATGAGACTTAGGACGGAACTATCATTGGTACCTACAATCTAAAAAATAATGGAATTACAATCGCAATCGAAATATACACCTATATATACACCTTCTAAGGTAGAGTGTATTACAAATACTGACACCGTTAAAATAATGAACTTTCAAAATTTAATGCCAAAATAAAGAATATCTTCGAATATTCAACGTTCTTTTACCATTCGCGAGATATCTAAATGGAAATCTTAAAATCCTTAAAAAAAAGTTTTATGTAAAAGTGGCTTTACACCTAACTATAAGGTTTACGCATATCACTCGTTCTAGTCTACAATTTTCTTCAAAATCAAGGGTCCTTTACTTGGTGATTTTATATGGAATAACTTCTATACTGAAACAGTCATACCAAAATTAAGTATAATTTAAACTTGCCATGTCAGGTGTTATCTGCTGATGAATCTCCATGTCACCCAAAAGCATTTTGCAGTCACCGTTGCAATCAAATATTATTATACATTGAGCAGTGTCAGCACTTGATAATATTTCAATGCTCCAAGAACATGATGAAGGTAATAATGATTGCAAGTATTGGCCATGGCTATCATTACCAACTGCTGAAATGAATGTTGGTTGGTAACCCAATTTGTATAGGGCTTCAGCCATATTTCTTCCAACACCGCCACCATGTAGTTTAAATTTAGCATCAAATATTCTTCCATCCAGCTGTAACAAAAAACATCATATAACTATGAGTACAAAATAATGGAAAAATCATTTCTTTCATAAACAGTAACATTATTCGTCTAAAATTGAGAAAACATCTACAGTGTAGTATTTTCTATATATTTAATTAAGATAAGTCTAACAAGTAAGAGAATTGAAATAAATAAAACGATTAGCTAAAAGTTGTTACAGAAATAACATCCAGAAAAATCTAATTACGCCAAACACCTTTTAGAACAAAATCACACAATGACTCCCCAAAATAACATTTAATTCCTACATTTTTGTAATAACAAACGCAAATTAGACATTTTCGAGGATTGTGAGATATACACAGGGTATCTTTAATGAATGAACAGATTGAATTCAGTAATTTTTCGTTACTGGAAGTGTTAAATATTTAATTTTTTATTATTTTTTTTATCTTTTTATCTAGTTATCTATTCTTTGTATCTACCTTAGCCACGTGTTTGCTTAGATTTAAATAAATTTGTGAAACTTACTTTTAACTAATCAGTTTTTTTTATTTTATGATTATGGAGTTTCGCCAAATAAGGCTCAAGACAAGAAACAAGTAATCATATAATTTGATCCATTCTAGAAACAAGTATTAATATCTTTATGATTTCATAATAAAAAATAAAAACTATTATTAATTATCCCAATGAGTGAAATTTCACGTGCATCCAGAATCTCTTAATTTTTAATCTACAAGAACATACAATTTATTATAGTTAGAATCATATTATAATCACAATTTACTTATTAGCCATATAATGCCTAATCACAATAATTCATATGTACGATATATTAGCGTTTGAGAGTTGATATCATTTGATTTTACTGATTTCCTTGATTGTTTTTAATCCTATTATTATTTATCTTAATTTGAGTGCATTTCCATAAACTCAAAATTATTTTCATTTCTGCACGCCCTAATAGTAATAAAAATGTCTACTAGCTGTCATTGCTAGACACTTTGAAATGAGCCTTACCCCGAGATCTTACGTAATCCCCCCTCCCTCCGAAACATTCCACCATTCCAGTATTGTTTCTATATTTTCTTGGTCGCCATTGAGTTGGGACCTATATATTCGACCGTCTATAAGAAGATGGTTGACACTTAGTGGAACTGTGCAAACTTCGTAGATGTCTATTTAAGAGGTATTCGTGTGTTAAACGGGTGTGTCCTAGGCGTAGTCCGGCTAATGCAATTTCGGCTCTTCGTCTGATTTGTTGAGTTGTTGACCAATGTTCGTAATTTGTTTTAATTAGTTTGAGCTTATTGTTACCAGGAGCCGTAGACCACTGTTGCTTGCATTCTTCATATAATTGATTTGTCTTGTACGCTATTAGGTGTGTTTCTTTGGCCATTTTATCTGCTTCTTTGTTTCCATTGATTTTCACATGTCCAGGTAATCATAGGTAGTCCTATTTTCTGCATTATTGCTGAGTCAGTTGCTATGACAGTATTCTGGATGCGCGAGACGATAACGTAATCGATTGCTTTGCCTTTGAGAACGGCAATTGTTTCAGCAGTATGTTGTTGTTGATAGATTTAAGTTAATATTTAAAGATGCTGATGGATGTCACTATTGCACATGTACTATATATGTAGATGATTTATTTTTTGATCCGTTGGACAACATTCTATAATACAAAAGATGTAGCTAAATCTGAATCTTGAATAAATAGAATCTTTAATGCTATGAGAACTAGTCATAAAGAAAAAAAGAAAGACATGAATAACTGAGGGCTTAGTTAAAGCATAAATAAAATAGAAATACTACATAAACAACTTCAGAACTTTGGAATATATAGAAATAAACTAAATGAACTAACCAAAATACAAAAAATATTTTAAATTGAAAGTGTCTGCTCTTCAAAATAGTGAATGTAAAAACTGTTGGGAATTATAAATGAAATAACCAACAGATAAGACAAAAGAGATAACATAAGACAAAAATAAGGTGATCAAAAAAATTAAATCAAGATCTGGAATAACTCCAATTCTGTTTGAAATTGTTAATGTTTTTAATAATTTTTTTGTCAATTTAAGGTAAGTTTTAGCAGATAAAAGTGCGTTATGTGATTCTATTTAGATCTTCGTTTTGTAGTTCCTTATACAGCTTCCAAGAATGATTTACGTGAAACTATTGTCGTTAGACTTAATCTCCACCTTCCTTCAGAGGAGTAATTGAGATACGCTCAATCAGCTTAGCAAATGCTACCGGTTGCTCACTGGTCGGAGCGAGGTTGACTATTTACCCTCTACTAGCTCTCCAGGCTAGTACCGGAGCTGTAAATGGCTGTATGGCGCCACTGCCCGATCGAATCCAACCTCAGATGTGGCGGGACTTGGCGGGTTTTTGAATGGTTTTGCCACCCCGATCACCCAGTTATATAGGCCTAGTATGCCCCTTACAGATCTTCGTTTCGAGGCTACTTCATAGGTCCCATGGAAGTAGCATCCCAGTGTGTACCCGTTAGAGTGAAGTTGTCTTGAACGTGAGAGGCTATATATCTTCGCATCAACGCTCCTTAAGCGTAGGTCTCTAAACGATATCTGGTTCCTGTAGTTCCTTATGCAGGGTGTAACTAATATATTGTATTCGCGTTACATTAACAAGCAAAACAATTTTTTTTGTAGTAGAAAAGGCATAATGCCCAGCTATTTTCAAAGTTGCAGTAGTGAAGCCATTAAAAAGCGGTGATAAATATTGAAAAAAGATTATATTAAAGAATTATATTAAAAAAATTAACAACTTAGCGGATCAACAATTGAATACGCTAGTTTGCAAAACAACACAGGTCCATCAGTTAACACTATGAACATGTGCTGTTTTGCATTTAGTGTTTTCAATTTTCTTCAATCAATCTTCAATTTCTAAATAAGTCTATTTCTAAAAATAAGTTTACCAAGATGCAATAACATATTTAAGCTTCAATAATTCTTTAGAAAACGGCATGCGTGTTTTTGGATCTCGCCAAGGCGTTTGATACTGTAAGTCATCTTCGATTATCAAGTTATCATCTTGAAGATATACATATCAGAAGCACTGTAGTAAAATGAAATCAAAGTTATTTGGATAACAGAAAACAAATTGTGCTGATTCAATCTCAAAAAAGCAGTACAGTATGGAGTGTATCAAGGTACTGTTTTAGATCCTCTTCTTTTCTGCATTGACATTAAGGAATAAATACATTGGGTATAATAAGTTTCGCGGACAGTCCTATATTTTATCAAGACAGTTCTTGGAGAGATCTAAATGCTCATGTAGAGAAGGATTTAAGAAAGATAAAGAATTCGCTTGATTATGACTACTGACATAAATTTCGATTAAATCAAAAATTTATGTTGTTATAAAAATAAGTTACCAAATTTTAATATATTAACTATTGAACAGCAAACTTCTATAACAGAATCAAATCCAATAGAGTATCTGGGTGTAATAATTAAAACCTTAAGATCTACCCTTTACATCGTTTACATTCACTAAAAGACATATTCAACTATTCTGATGTGTGTACCATATGCGTTAATCGAATCACGCATATTGTAAGAAATAATTGGATGGGGCAGTGCAGTAAATAATTATTTGAAAAAAACTAGGAATTATCCAAAAAAAGCTTTTACGTATAATGTTAAATGAGGATATTACCTATCCATCTAATAATCTATACGTTGATGCTAAAGTATTACATCCACGGCAATTGTACTTTTTTTTACAGTAGTTTCATATATCTATAAAAATAAACATAATCTAGTTTCAATTGATCATTGCTATCAAATACCACAAAAAGAATTACAATTTAGGATGCCTTTATCAATAAAATCTATCGGCCAAAGAAGTTGTGGTTATCTTGCGCTCTAGATTTTATATAATATCTGTTCTCAAGAAATTAAATCGTCTGTTAACCTACCTCGGTTTAATAAATTGGTTAAGACCTTTTTATTTCAAAATAACGACAAACGGTTTCATTAATTTTATAATAATTATCGTAAAACTTATCCTGTAATTTCCATTTTGTATATTAATCTGCATTACTTGGAGTAACTTCTTAATTATTCTTATTTAAATATTTCTTTGTTTTTTTGGAAACGCTTCTATATCTCAGTAACCTTAATTTTAATTAAAATAATTGTATTATTACTTACTTATTTCCAATTATTGAGTCTCTAAATTATAGGAATATATTTATAATCTATCTAAACCTCCATCTCCTCTCTAAGATTTATACATAATTGCTTTAGAGCTCTCTCTAATCTCTCTAAACCTCCGAGATACTTAGAATTCCTACTATAGAAGATCTATGTCCATTAATTATTTATTAATAAGAAGAAAAGACTAAAGAAAACTAATTAAGCATTAATTAAAGAAATGAGAGGAAAGGAAAAATGCATAATGTTTACCTTTTCGAAATTCTAATTATGTTGGAAACGGTCATTTCACCTGAACAAACAAAATTCTGGTAAGTATTAGAAAAAAAAGTTAACACAATTACGGTTAATTGACTTTGCGTTTTATAATAGTGTATTAAAGTATTAGTTTCATAAGACACGTTTTTAGCACACGTGTCCGGGTTTAGAAAACAACCCGGGTAGCGGGGAGTTTTCTAAAAGACAAGTGCGCTAAAACGTCTTATGAAACGAATACTTTATACTCTTTTTTCTATTTGCGTTATTTCATTATTAAATAATTAAAAAAATACTGAGTTTTAAAAAAATTTGTTAGGGACATTTTGGTAAGTAGCATGACAGTTGGCAACACTAGGAATTATGCAATTGTTTTTCACATAATCTCGCTAACTTTAGGTAATCCGCGCGACGTATGAATCCCCATCCTTGTCTGATACACACAAAACCCGTCAAGCGACAGGACCTCATTTAAATTTACCAGGTGTAATATACGTACTGTTGGAAATTATTATAAATTCAAAGTAGAATTTACGCCAATATATTTCATACATAAATAATAATTGCTACATAATGAATTAAAAAATTGGATGAAATAAGTATAATTATATTTCATTTCATAGAATAAATGCCTTATTTGTTAAAGAAATTAATAAGATATATGTACATGCAATAGTATTTTCAGCAAAGAATGATTTTTGTTAACAAAAATAATTATTCATTGGATCTTTTCGATATTATAAGGTACAGATATAAAATTTTATGAAACTTAATTTTATTACGTTAAATTTATCGTAAGCATATTGTATTTAATACACAACACAATGCATCCATGATGACAGTATCGAAATTTACGATTTCGTTAATAATAAAGTAAAAACTGTTATGTACGTAACGGGGCTACGGCGCGCGGCGCCTGGCAATGTTAGTTTAGCGATCGTTGCATTCCAGTATTTCCAGTTATAAGAGTTCACTGCGTAAATAAGATAAGTTTCACATTCTAAGAACAACTGTCTAACAGTGATATCAGCTTTAAAAAATAAAATGTTATTGCTTTCAGTATTCTAATAAATTTCATTAGGACACGCAAATAATAGTATATTATATACCAAGGTTGTGAAGAGTTTTTTCTAGAGCCGAGCATTATTAGATCCCGAGATGCGCAGCATCGAGGGATATAAGATGAGAGGCTCTAGAAAACACTTCACAACCGTGGTGTATATATTATTTTTTTCACTACTAGTACTTTTATTCCTTTTATTCTTCTCACATAAAAAACGTACTATCGCGATCACGGATTTTTTCCTGGATGCCAGTGTATAATGGGATGAATTTTTGCCCCGTGTTACACTAAAATCTGGATTATTGACTAGTAGTCAATAATAAAAAATTATTTACCACTAGGCAAGAAGGCTAACTTCACAAGGTGACAACAGACTCGATAATAGTATGTTTTAAAGCTAGTAGTGAAAAAAAAAACATTATTTAACACATTGTATCAATCTTATATATATGCATCCAGTTGCAAATGGAAGAATTCTTCACTGTTGTACAGTGAATGTTCTATTCATTTTTACTGCTTTTTAGTTTAGTCGGGAAGCAGCGTGCCTAAATTCGACATGGTCGTCTGGACTCGACGACACACGCGTTTTGAAAACTGTTTTTTATATCATCTTTTCGCTGAATCCGAATCCGAGGGGCGCCCGTCGATTGGGAATAGCCTTTATCCTTAAAAACCTATTTTTACGTAAAATCTTGAAAAAATAAAGTTTACATCGTCATAACTTCGTCCTGTATGGAACTAGCTTTTATTTTGAAAACTTCTCCCAAAGTTGTACATAGCCGACCCCGATAAGACTCATGCAGTCCAAGAGTGGCCAACACCGAAAGATAAACACCAAGTTCGTAGTTTTCTTGGATTATGTACCTACTACAGGCGTTTTGTTCCGGGGTTTGCCAATATAGCGAAGCCACTGACAAGGTTAACTGAAGATGGGCGCGAGTACGTTTGGAGCGGAGAGTGCGAAACAGCTTTCCAACAGTTGAAGCGTGCCCTGACAACAGCACCAATATTGAGCTATCCACGGACAGAAGGAAAATTTATACTTGACACAGATGCAAGTAATCTGGCCATTGGGGGTGTACTCTCTCAGATACAGGATGGACAAGAAAAGGTCATCGGCTATTTTAGTAAGGTTTTATCGAAAGCCGAAAGGAATTATTGTGTAACCAGGAAAGAATGATTAGCCGTCGTAAAGTCCGTTGAGGACTTTTATAAATACTTGTATGGAAGGAAGTTTTTATTGAGGACGGACCATGTCGCGTTGAAATGGCTCCTGCAATTCCGTAATCAAGAAGGCCAGGTCGCAAGGTTGATTGAACGACTACAAGGATATGATTTTGACACGGAACATCGAGCGGGAACTAGTCATCGAAATGCCGATGCTCTTTCAAAAAGACCCTGTCCAACGGATTGCCGTCATTGCTCTCGTTTGAAAGAGAAGGTTTGCCAAGTATTAAGAACTACTATCGTCAACGACAACTGGTTGCCGGAAGAATTGCAAGACAGCAGGAGGCTGATCCCGAATTAAAAATGGTACTAGAATGGAAGCGTGTGGGAGAAAGGCCTGCCTGGGAAGCTGTCAGCCCTTTCAACAAAACCCTAAAAGCATATTGGGCCCAATGGGAGTCCTTGAAGGTGGAAGATGATCTCCTGAAACGAGTGCTGGAGAGTGAAGATGGCACCACCATTAGGTCTCAGTTCGTGGTTCCAATTAGCCGAGTGGCTACAGTATTGCGACATCTCCATGACGGTGCCGCAGGAGGACACTTCGGTGTAAAGAAGACTCTGGGAAAAGTTAGGGAGCGTTTTTATTGGGTTAATTGTAAAGAAGACGTGAAAGAGTGGTGCCGAAAATGCGAACTTTGTGCCACTGGTAACGGACCCTTGGGGAAACGAAGAGCACCTATGAGGCAGTACAATGTGGGTAGTCCTCTGGAAAGAATAGCTATAGATATTGCCGGACCATTTCCCGAAACCGACGATGGGAATAAATACATCTTAGTGAAATGGACTATTTTACCAAATGGCTAGAAGCATATGCCCTACCAAACCAGAAAGCCGTGACTGTTGCTGACGTATTAGTCAAAGAGCTTTTCAGTCGTTTCGTTTGCCCATGGAGCTGCATTCGGATCAAGGCCGTAATTTTGAATCTGTACTCTTTGGAGAAGTCTGTCGATTGTTGGGCATTCGCAAGACTCGGACCACACTGTTACATCCGCAGTCCGATGGAATGGTAGAACGCATGAATTGCACAATGGGTAAATATTTGGTCAAGGTCGTTTCCGATCATTAACGAGACTGGGACCAATACCTGCATCTGGTCCGGATGGCTTATCGTGCATCGGTCCACGAAACAACCGGTCAGTCACCAGCGTCTGTGATGTTTCGACGCGAGTTACGGTTACCGTGTGATCTGGAATTTGGATACCCACCTATAGAGCAGGAGGTAGCCGGGAATGATTATGTCATCAACTTAAAGAAGAAGTTGGAGGATATTCACGACCGAACCAGAAACAATAGTCGAATCGCGAGTGACCGGATGAAGACTACGTACGATGTGAGAGCCCAAGAAGGAGAGTTTCAACCTGGAGAGCTTGTCTGGTTATACAACTCGCAAAGACGTCGTGGCTATTCTCCAAAGTTACAGCGGAATTGGGAGGGCCCATACCAGGTGAAGAAACGAATAAATGACTTGATTTATCGCATCCAGAAATTGCCAAAAGGGAAACCAAAGGTGGTACACTCCAATCGTCTGGAGCACTATGAGGGAAACAATAACGTAGTCCCGGATCGAGAAGATGATGCTGAGGTGGCTGTCAATACCGTAAGGCCTGACGAAGATCAGCCAACCTTTGGAGAATTTATGGCTGCGTTTTCCGGAACTAGAAAACCCGATTCGGAGTCACGACTGAGATGCAACAAGACCTCTTCCGGGTCCCTGGTGATTATTCCATTGCCCAATAAGTCTCCGAGGATCTCCGCATGTCCAGGGGTATCGCAGTAGTGTTTAGGAATAAATCTGGACGGCTGGACGAACTTCGAGATCAAAATCCCTCTGTGTGCAAAGCCTTACACTTGCCTGATCATGACCGCTCCATTTACTACTTGGTAACCAAGCAGTTTTACTACCAGAAACCGACTTACGCCGACCTGTGGAGGGCATTATGGGATTTGACGACCGAGTTGCTTATCAGGGGTATTAACAAATTGGCAGTTCCCGAACTCGGCTGTGGGCGGGACCAGTTGGATTGGAGAATCGTTCGAAACCTGCTGGAAGTTATTTTTAGAAATACGGATGTGAAGATCTTGGTCTGTAGCTTCGATCCCCAGCCCGCATCAAGGCCAACAAAGAGTGTAGACTGTTATTTCTACCGTAATAGAACATGTAGTCGAGGTGAAGACTGTCGATACCGTCACGACCCTTTCTACAGAAACCAGAGAATAAAAGCTGTTCTGGGACAGAACAGACTTGAAGAGGGGGGCAGTGTAACGAATAGTAAACCCACATATGACGTCATCATACATTCTAGATGTATGAGTCATCAACTGTATGACTCATCAATAACACCTGCATGTATGACTCATCAATCAACACCTGCAAGTATGACTCATCGACACGCCTCATCGACGTGATTTATCAACAGCTGCATATATGACGCATCAACACGTCATCGAACATTCTAGATGTATGAGTCATCGTATGAAAGAAATAAATTGAGATCGCGAGTAGAAGGGGGCAGTTAATGTTTGAACGGCATAGTGAAATGTACTCCGAATAAATTGTTAATAATTGTTGTAATACATAAATAGTTTTTATATAAATAGTCCTCGAATAAATTTGTAAATATCTAGCATTGTTAAATAGTTTATAGTTATAGTGTTTTCAATTAAATGTATGTAAATTAATACTTTTATTCACAATCATATTGCAATAGGTACATTTCATATGTTGTAAAAACCTTGGAAAGTAAGCTATTGCTATAGCAACACCAAAGTGGTTAACAATTTCCTTTACATGTCTGTAAAACTGACATGTAAAGTTATGGCCAACTTTTTTTTCTGAATAATTTAAAACAGGAGGTTTTATCCGATTTAAATTTAAGTTTTTATAAATATATTTAACGCTAAAAACATATTTTTTATTTAATATTAGTTTTATTTTTATTTTTCCGTATTTTATATTTAATAATTACAATGAAATTAATTAATTTCTAATTTTAAAATACTGAACGCATACACTGCCATCTAGCGGCGAAGAATGAAACCTTACTTAAAATACTTAAAATTTCTTTTGGTCGATAGATGGCTCTGATTGAAATTATGACAGTTTAAAAAAAATTTATTTTAAAATTTAAAATTACTTTTTATTTTGATTACGTCTTAAGTCTAATTATTGTGAATAAAATAGTATACATGTTTTGTTGGTAAAGTTTCCACGCCTCGCGATATTGTTTGACCTCGACGTACCGTCTCGGTGAAACAATTATCGCGCTTGGCTTGTAAAGATGTCCTTTACCAACTCAACATGTAATATACTATTCTTTATTAATAGACTATTTTAAACAGCATTTTTGATTATTATTTTAAAAACAACGTTACAGTATATCTGGTATAATTGGTATTATATTATACCAAATTACATTATGGTAATTATTACGGTAATTGCTATAAAAATCTTGTAAGTGGCAATACCGTTCCACATACTTTAAAGGTTACTTGCAAGTAATGGAACTACATAGTTCCAATAAATAGTAGAAACAACTACATAATTATTAAAATAATCCGAACGCAAGTAATTAAACCTATAAAGTCATAAATTCATAGTTGTAGTTATGTAACAACTACTCAATCAAAGTTCCGATTTCAGTTAGTGCTACTTAGATGCTGCTTGGGATATAATTCTTGGTGAAAAAATCGTTTTCAATTTTGGCTTTTGATTTCGCCAGGACTGAGCTATAAACACTAACACAGTGAATTGATGCTATGACGCTATATGGAAAACTCATGCAGATGTAATGTATAAATTGCATATTATATTTAATTAGTTATATTATATGCAATATGTTAACTAAAAGCGGCACCTCATGTGCAATATTTGTCGAACTTTGATTAACAGGCAGACCCGTGTTAACACTGAACTCTACGAAGCTCGGGCTTCAGGCGCCACATTTTTGGGAGCACCAGCGCCAGACATGGTTTGCAGAATCGCAAATTTTTAGAAACGTTTGGGACTGAACCGCCGGAAGAATAAAATTCAACTGAAAATCTGAAATTCCTGTTTTTATGATTTTCTATTGAAAAGTAGAACTAGCTTGAAATGTTTCTATTTACTTTAGTTACGATGGCTAATCGGAAACTGTATATAAACTAAAAGCAACAATAGGTGGGTGCGAATAATGACTAATGACATTTACTTAAGCGCGGAAATGCGGATAAACGACCACTATTATGTTACATGTTTACACGTTTTACAAAATTTTAAAGAAAAAATTAAAATTTAAATGCGTCCGTAGATGCAGCAATACCATGCTTGTTGACCTAAGTTAATTGTGGCGTTACCGCTTTACTAACGCCAACGCGTTATTATGTGAATGCAGCTTATTTGAGCGTTCAGCTGATCACTGTTTACATCCTCTGAATAGCTATCGCGACCAGAGTTTAGTTAGAGTTTATTACTAGCCAATAAGGCCGGTTCTTTGAACCTTAAAATGGTCGGAGAAAGACCTAGCAAATTCAGTCCAACTGCGCTAAACGAATTAAAAAAAGTCAAAAGATGCCGCACTTTGTTGTATGCCTTGCTCAAGCTTCCTTTTCCACCGCGTCGTGTGCCTGATATTACTCTACACTCTAACTCCTCTATTTGAAATCGTAGGATATCCTGGAGCAAACCTGACACAAACATTAATAAAGAAAAAAAATACTGATATACATGTTCCGGAAATTTAATAAAAAGTTGTTTAAAATTATAATTACTGCGGTATATATTAGATTAATATGATCGTTTTTACAGAACATGAATGTCCACTGTCAAATTAATGTTAAATTGTGAATATTTTTGTGCATTATTATTATTAAACCTAAAGTTTATTGTAAGACAGAATGTCAAACCTGGTAATATTCAATGTCGCCAACATTGTTCTAGTGCTTTTGCTCCAGCGGCGAGATCAATCGTCGCTGCTATTTGCACATAAAGGAGCTATACTCTAAACTTCTCTAAAGCAAGACACAATCAAATGGACGTCGCCGTTATAGCATTGTTACTATTTGAAAATAAAGGGGCTATGCTCTATACTTCTCCAAAGCAGGACAGATCGACCAGACAACGCCGTTATATTATCGCTACTGTTTAAAAATAACGGGGCTATACTATACACTTCTCCAAAGAATGACAGTTCGACTGGGCAACGACGTTATAGCATACTATTGATTGATTGACGATATCATCAAAAGGCGCTACCCGTAGAAGAGCTTCAGGGCGCCAAAGAGGTTAATCCAGGCCTGTTAACTGGTAATATAATACAAAAGGAAAAAGAACTCCCCTAAAAGTTGTAATGGAAAATTGGAAAGAATTGGCGAAACTGAAACTTTTCGGAGAACCTATTCGTGGAAAATATTGTTTAGAAGATTGGGACGAAATGTTTTCGACATGCCGGATGTTCTTTAAGGCTTTATACGAACGTTTAGGTTTCACTGGTTCACTAAATGAACTCCGTGCTCATTTGTTCCCGACTTGTAAAACAGACATTCGGTAAGAATATTGATTATGCTTTTATAGATAGCATAACATTCATAACCAATTATACTTATATTTACAGTCATTTGCCTCCAACAGAAAATGCTTTTTTATACCACATTCAAAGGGCATATTATCAGACATCTGTTTAAGACTTCTGCGAATGTTATTGCTAATTTCTCAGAAATACTAGAATTTTGATGGGCTATAGATGCAAAGGAGCAATAACACCTTATAATGTCATTAGCATCTCAATAAGATTTTCCCAAAATACAGACATTTTGCAAATACAAATCAAATCCACGTAATGTACAAGAGCATGCAGATGTTTTAAGAATGATGTACAGTGTACAATAACTTGTCTATGTGAAGGCAAATGATATACGATAACACAATGAGGTTTAAATATCACAACTTATTTGTTTCGCTGTTTTGTTGGAGCGCAAGAGTTGTAGTCACCCGCGTAGCAGATCTTGTAATTGCAATAATTTGGTCTGTATTGCAGATATCGAAATAATTTTTTACCAAAAGCTTCTTTGGACCTTTTGCTTTAAAGATATACGTCTAAAAGATTTTTCTGTCCAAAATCCCTAGTGCTACGAACTCGGGATTTTGTTGCGCAGATAGATTTACTCGACGTATTTCTGAGCAAAACATTCTGACACAAAACGTCAAACGAGGGAGTCCTTATGCCTGCCCCGTGAAGAAAGTTGATTGCCTTTGGCATTCCCCTATGTTTTAGTTGTGTGTTTAATTACCGACACGAGTGCAGAAATTTCAGCGATTAATTTAGAATCGCTTTTACCCAAATCCTGTAATTAATTTCGTACTAGCTATCGATTATAATCAAAGTGCAGTTAATGTTTAGCAGATACGTTTCAGTCTTGTTGAATGATTTTGTTTGATCAAAATACAGTTATTGTAATGAGCAAAGTTTTAAACTAAATAATATATTTAAATGTGGCGTTATCTTTATTGAAGAAGAGTGTTTTTAATAAACATTTAATAATTGAACTTTCATATGGTTATTTCGGCTATTTCTTTTAAAGAAAAGGAGAACTTTATTAAACAATAGTTCTAAAGAAAGACAGTATTGGAGCTTCAGTTCTTTGGTTTGATTTCTGTAGCGGCATTAGTGGTGGTTTGCAGATTCTTTAAATTCCATCGAGTGGCCGAGCATGATGACTTTTGGTGGTTTTGATATAAAAAGCAATTTTGTTTCAATTGCTTTGTAAGGTGAAGTTGAATTGAACTATTTGAATAAGGTATTGTGAATTAATGGATTTTATTTTTGGGTAATGTTAATGTAAGATGAACTATTATTTCTGTATCGAATATTTTTGACTACATTTTTATGTGTATTATTTCCCTGTCGTTAAGAATTCTTACGTTGGGTATCATTTTTTTATATATGGGTCATTCATTCTGAACTCAACCACCGGCTAGGGCCAAAAATTGGCGCAACTTAGAAAGGCCAGCGGGGGCTTATTTTAAAGCTTGAAACCTCTACTTTAGAATGTCACATAACTCCTATATGAAACAATTTATATTTGACCCCTAAAACAGGGTAAACACGTATCCAGTTAAAAAAAACCTTTAAAGTTGAGAAAATTAGAAAAAATATCTTTTTAATTTTTTTTACGGCATCGCATTCTTCGTCGAAGAATACATAAATTTTGTCCACTGCGTTTTTCTACTAGCGTGCTTCAATTTCGAGCAAAATTGAGAACAATAATTTGCCATTTTTAAAAGTTTATCATTTTTTTCATCGAAAATGGCGTCAGATAGAAAGAAAATGATAAGAGTAAAAAATGCTTATTTTTACTCAATGTATACGAAAAAATTACATGAATGAATTATAGACCAATTTAAAGCGATTTTGAAAATTACGGTTATAGGTGTTGCCTACCTATGGGCATGAATAACAGATTTGAAACCTAAAATGATGAAAATTTTCAAAATCGCTTTAAATCGGTCTGTAATTTTTTTTTGTATTTGTCTAGTAAAAATAAGCATTTTTTACTCTTATTATTTTCTTTCTACTGACGCCATTTTCGATGAAAAAAAATCATAAACTTTCAAAAAGGGCAAATTATTGTTCTCAATTTTGCTCGAAATTGAAGCACTCTAGGAAAAAAACGCAGTGGACAAAATTTATGTATTCTTCGACGAAGAATGCGATGCCGTTAAAATAATTTAAAAAAACATTTTTTTCTAATTTTTTCAATTTTTAAATTTCTTTTGGAATTAGATACGTGTTTACCCTGTTTTAGGGGTCAAATATAAATTTTTTCATATAGGAGACATGTGACATTCAAAAGTAGAGGTTTTCTTCACGCCTACACTACGGGGGAACCAACATCTAAGGTCATCTGTCCCCCATCTAACATGCAACACGAATACACACATCCATAGTTGAGGTGGCGGAATTTTCCAATTAGAAAAATCCCCTCCGCTCCAAGTGGGATTCGAACCCACGATCCTTGGAACACGAGTGATGCACTGACACCACTCGTCCACCGCCGGCCCAGTAGAGGTTTTAAGCTTTAATCTAGCCGGTGGTTGAGTTCAAAAAAAAGACCCATATATTTAAATTTTGTAACGATGTTTTATTTGGAAACTTCATTTTTTTTATTTTAATTTATCAATAAATCTATAATTAAACTTAATTAAACAGAATATTACAGGACCGTATATTTATGAAAGTCTTTAAATATTTTATTCAACCTTTGACATAACCGATTATGACTAAACAAAATTAAATTAAATTTATTAGATGTGATTCAAGTTTCTGGTTACTGGTGTCGAGTCAATATTTTTATAAAAATTACTGGACTTTCCTAATCAGATGGCGCCCTAAAAATAAGTATTTTCTTGTGTTTTTAAACCTTTATCCATTTTTTTATAATTTGTGAGCTGTGGAAACAATACCTGCCACCTGAATTTAAATTTGTAGAAAGATATTTCAAGCCGAGGCAATCTTGAGTTGTACAGTAAGTATTAAAAATTTTGTGTTGTACAGTTTGAGTAAGAATTTTTGAAGATAAAGCAATCTGTTTCGATAAAGTGATTTGTTTTCGAAAATAAAAAAAGTTTAAAATGCAAATATGTTGTACTAGAACTTAAGTGTCTGCAATACCTGCTTTTTGTACGTAAGGTTAAACTTACTAAATTATATCTTTTATGGTCAGATTCATCCGCGCACTTGATATTTTGAAAGCATTACTACTTGTATTATCAAAAACTATGGTTAAGCTTTAAAATCTAATAACGGATGTCAAAAAGGAGAATTCCTATAGATAAAGAAGTAAAGTGTTTGGATAATTTTGCATGTATTAAGAAGATATATTGCCTGTTTATTGTTTTTCATGTCCGCCAAGAATTTTTGTTTGTAAGAACTAGTAAGAAGCTTACAAACAATATGTTATATTTGTTTTTGAATTTATACTAGCCATTGTTTGTGTTTATTATTCATCCTATTTACAGCCTTTAATAAGAGTATCAAACTGTATTATACCTAGATCGAAAAAATATATTTCACATAAAAAAATGTTTCAATTTATTGATATCGACATGCCCGAGATAATTTTTTTTCAACTCGTTTTTCACAGTAATTTCCACTAATTATCTTTTGAGCTAAAAGTCGAATAATGAAAAATAATCTTATTTTGAGAAAATGCGAAACTACGTTCTAATATTAAGATTTTCATCAATTTTCAACTGAACACAACATTAGACTTTTAATGATGTTTAAAGAATGACGCAGGGTTAATAGCTGTATATAAAGATCGCAGCATTTTCCGAGTTTACCCACTTATTCTTAAAGAGGGAGAATTCTTGTTAATGTAGGTCGATGCTTCGATTTCCACTATGTGGAGTTACTGGGTCAAAATTTTCGTACGCATGTTGTGCGTAGAAATGATGACCAAAACATAAATAACGCTAGCGCAAAGCGGGGAGAAAAATTCATACCGCCGTTCTATGTTTAGTATCTTATAAACAAGATTATTTTTTATTAGTAGCATATGTTTTTTCTGATAAAAACGTAAAACAGTCTGTACAATATCTTGACCTTGGTAGAGTGAGTATCGGCATAATTAAAAGAAAAAATATTTCGACAGCGATGGCGAGATGTCGGAAGCTGCGCTTTGTTCCCATGGAGACCGGACATGTTACGTCAGAAGTTCCTCAAGGTTTGTAGTTGCGCCAATTCCCTTTAACTTAATAATCCTTAATTTAATTAAATTTAAACGATTTCATTATCTTCTGTTAATCTATGCAAAGGCGAATTTTAAATTTTAATTACTCTAAACGCTAATGCTTGCCAACTGAATAATCCGATGCGTTCAGAAGTAAACAATATTTAAATACCGTTTTCAAGTTCATTAATAGGATAAAAATATCCTCTAAATGTAAGTTTTCTTTGAATGAGTAGCCAGTAAAATGGTGGATGCGCCGGGAAACCATGGAGGAACACGGTGTGGAAAAGTAGTGGGGCGTCCCACCCCGTTTGCCGTTGAGTCTATCAGTGTTGTTTCCGCAACCGATCCGATTCTGTACGCCCCCCTTGTGTGGCATACAAAACCGGCATCGTCAAAAATTATGTCGAAATTATCATCTCTAACAATACGGAAGAAAAGTGGTCGGTATGAAAAGTCGAAAGTGTGTTGGAAGAATCCGAAGTCATAATGTGAATAATATGTACTAAAGGGCTTGTTTTATAAAACAGTGGAAAATATGGAAATCTCTAGGGCACAACAACATACAGAACATCATAAGACCGTGTAAAGTGTTTTTAGTGTTTAAGTCCACTTCAAAGTTCATAAATCATTGATTTTGTTACAAAAGGAAATACTAGCAGTGTTGGGAAGTATATAAAGGTAAGGCTTCATTCTGAAGAATAATGTTTATTCTTGTATTAAATGTTTATCATTTCTAGTTATTAAAGATCTATTAGGGATATGTTTGTTAATTATTTAGTAGATAGTAGTTTTATTGGGTCAAATTCGTGTGGTTGTGTCCTTAAATATTCCAATCCATACGCTTTGAATTATTAATTAGCTAACAGTTTATGAAAAAGGGCAGAATTTAAAACGAAGCGAAATAAGGAGAAAAAAAGACAGAATTATGGCATTTCATTTTTGCTTTTTACATTCTTTAATCCTTTAATAACATTTATAAGCAATATAATTAAAACAACATTAAAAAAATATTTACTCTACTAAAAAGGGGAACCAAGCGAATAGAAGAAAAAACTAAAAATTAATAGACACTTATTAAAACAATTTCATTTACCTACAAAAATAAATTCAAATAAAAACCAAAAAAAGGGTTTAAGAAGTCAAAATATCTGCCTACTTAGATGTGATTAATGATTAAAGAAGATTTTTTTTATCTCCACAAAAAAAAACATTCATGAATGGTAAAAGAAAATGGGAAGCCTTTTAAAAGTTCACTTCAGCTTTAGAAAGATGAAAATAAAATGTAAGGGATGTTAGTACAAAAAATAATATATTTTTAATGAGAGCCATTTCCAATTCATCTTTATGTATTCGCTTTTTCTGATTGAACTTCATAATACTACAACAATAATATTAATGCATTTTCTAATGATGCGAAACGAATCCTAAGCAATATTTTGTAATATGTTTGTTTGAATTATTCAACGGAATTAATGGGAAATGTGGCTTAACTAAAAAAGGGTTGGAAAACCCCGAAGGTCTAATTTATTTTTCTAAATTTAACTTAACCAAATCAATACTAATACAGATATGTCAAAAGAATGCTTATTAATAAACATTACATAAAAAATATATAGATTGATTAGGGATTGACTATTAGAATTAAAAGCTGATAAAGAAATAAATGCAAAATAAGGCAATGTGTGTCCAAAGCAGCGATGTTTTTATAAATGGAATAAACACATGTAAATAATAATTTAAATAAGAAATTTTATACACCCCTAACCTTGTTTCGTAAATAACGTGGCAAATATCAAGAAATCATACATTTAGATATTCGCTATAACACTTTTATTCAATCTAAATCACATAAAGAAACATTACTAGACAAGATTATTGGTACGCCAATGATCCGACATATTGCACAGGCTTATCAGCAAATATTTTTCGTCTCTACTTCATATTCTAGAAGAAAAATTCCATCTGCAATTCTTTATTAAGTGATAAGTCTTATGCAGTTATTGCAAAAAATATAGATTTTTTTTAACATTAGGTATAAGGTTTCCTCAGATTTTCCATTGGTAGGTGTCTTAAGTATATTTAGAATTACTGTGTGTATTATCTTCGTACCTACTGCTGAAATCATTGTTGCACGTGTAATTGCTTTTCAATAATTGATTACTAGTACGGTAGCTGCGGTTTTATCGTAATTTGGTCTTTTTGTTTCTGGTAGCTACCAATTTCCTGTTTCTACTCTCAATGACGTTACTGTTCTCTAATGAAGTAATTCTCCAATGTCTAGTGTTAATACTTAATAATTTAGGTATATGCAGTGTATTTCACCTTACAGCTTCCCATATAGGAAATAACAAAGGGCCCGCGCTTGGCTCAGGCTTGGGACGATGCTTATCAACTCTGGTACAAGCCTGAAATCCAAGACTGGACCATGACTGGTCTAAAATCGGGATGATAACTTCGTGCCAAGCTTGTTAATCAGTCATGGCCCTAGATTAGTGATACATCTTGGCCCAATAGTGAAAACCAATATAGTGCCGACGCTAATACTGAGTCTTGGCCCAGGGTATATAACCAATATTGGGCCACTCTTAATATTATTGTGGTATCATGGCTGACAATCATTGATAGTGTAGGTTCGGAATCCAACGGTAGCTCCGGGTTATTACTGACGTTTAAGTATGAGACCAACCTAATATTTAATATTGTACGATAGCTTATTAAGACTTGTATGAAATAACTTTGATGAAGAAAACAAAGTAACACAAACATTCTAAATTATTACCAATTATTTTAATTCGTTCAATTATTAGTAACATAACAACGTAACTTAAAAAATTGTGACACAAGAACAAGGCTGAGACTGATTCTATACGAAATTAATAATATTTTAGGTGTTTAACAAATAAATTTAAAAAAAAAGTGACTTAAAAAATTGTTTTCAAGCATACAAGTTTAATTTTTACTACTAAAAATTGTATTTATTCTTATTAGCGTAGCTTTGTTTTTAAATACACACTTTTTATTTCATATACATTATTTTATTAATAATATTACAAAACGGTTAAACGTAACATCACTCATGGTAGGCGGATGAACACTGACTAATACGTCGGTAAAGGCTTCCCCTTGTAGCTGCTGCGTTACTGACTTTTCATGTCTGTGCTTGTTTCGAAGAAACGAAGCGCGCAAAAATTTGAAAGCGAATTTATATTTAGTAATAATAATTATAATCTATGTATGTAGGTATTTTAGTTTAACTTTTCTCATATTTTTCTCTTAATTAATTACTAGCTGATATAATAAAGATAGAAAACTTCACAAGCTTGATTTGGTAGAATATGTGAAGATTGGCCCAAACTTGGTTCAAGGGTAAGAAACCAAGTCTAAAAACACTAGCATTGGTTGGGGCTTGGGCAAACAGTAAGAAACAGAGACTAGGGCGCTGAATGTTGGCTCTGACTTGGGCAGGGATTAGAGAGCCCAGCATTGGTACATAGGCGTTGGTTGACCCTTGGGCCACGACAAAGCAGCTGAGGCGTGGGATGTGAAGGTTGGCCTAGGCTTCGACCAATGCTGAAATAACGACATTTGGTTATCCAATATTCAGCCAAGCTGGGGCCTATTGTCAAGACTGGCAGTTCCTACATGGGTTGACATCCCTGTATCTTGGTTATTTGTAATCGAATCAATTTCCAATTTTTATAAGGTTTAGAACTCCTTAGAAAGCAATTTATGTGTAATTTACATGTACGTTTATACAATTATAGTCGTCAATTTTACACTAATCTTGAAATGCATACTTGACCTTTCCGGGGTTCGAACCAGGAACATAATAGCTATTCTGATTATGACTTCGGATCTGATACCACAGAGCTGCTGAGCGTTCGTAAATTAAATATGTTAATTTCTATTTAAATTGTTTTTTCTGCGCAGTAAATTATTGCACATGTGGTTGCAGAGTAGTCGTTGCGCTTTCATTAAAAAATATGTTTAACATACGGTATGGACCCGAAGTGAATGTTGCGAACTAACATGATTAATGGTTTTCAGTAGCGTATTTAGGGAGGTGCGTTTGGTGCAAAAGCAACCACCAAGACTTCGTATTAGTAGTTTTCAAGCTTCATTCGTTAATTAACTGAATACTTATTAAGAAAAACCATATCGTATCATTCATATGTATTTAATTCTCCTAACTCGTTTTTACAGTTTCACGTATAAAAATGTGGGCAATTTCAGATGTCAGTAATTTCTTTTTTAAATATAATTGAATAGTACTTAAGGAACAGCATTAATTAATTCAGTATTTATAATACAAACTAGAAAAGTGTCTAGATTAATCCTAGCATCCACTACAGTATGTAATCCTCTTATACAATGCCCACAATAATAACACAGGCCATGAACAAGCAGTGGGGAATGGAGTCTGCTTGCTCTTCTCCGGAAACCATCTTACATGCGAAATACATCGATTACTAAATTGATTTAATACATTTAGGTATGATTAATACTGAATTTAATTATTATTAGATTTGAGTTTTTTTTAATTTTCGTTTATTGCAGTTTGATTGTTCTGAGCCATTAAGTAGTTTTAAATAATTTCCTAAAAAGATATTGGTCAAAATAGATAAAATCTATGTTGTTATCATTATAATCAACACATTTTAAAATTTCCAAATACGATAGAGACCACTTTTAGCTTGCCAGAAAACGCTCTCTAACGTTCGAAAAAAATATTAGTAAAGTTTGGTAACGTTAATCTTATACAAAAATTTATTTTGAGAATATCTGTTCAACTTAAATCAAATCGCCGTGGAAAGTTATTTTTGGTACCTATAGTTCATTTTTTTAATCCTCGGCAATTTGGAGTGAGGTTATCAAATGTTGTTTATTCATTCATTGCAGTAAATTGAAAAATAACACCTTGGAATAAAGTGTGAATAATTTAAGTTTAAAAGTATCCTTCATCAAGTACTGACTCCCCCCAAGTTAAATTATTGGATACGTCACTGAATGGACTAATATATCTTAATTAACTTAACCGGGCCTTGTTTGCTACGGTTATTATTAATAACAGAACATCTACGATAGATAGTGTAAATATGTTTTACAAAAGAACTACCAGCAGTAATCGTAAAAAAGAATGTCTAAGCACGAATAGGGTCGTTGCATGGAATTTAAATTTCGATATAATTTGTATATTTTATTAGTACAACTGTTATCTAATGTATAGATCCACATAAAATCGATAAGTGCATTACGATAACTTAATAAAACGAATTTAAAGTTTAAATATTTTCCGTCCTTTTCTACACCGCTGACGTCAGAATACCTTTGTCTTACATATCTGTTTCAATACAGCGTATACTATACGAGGACTATGACGTTGTTGTACTAGAAAAGGACAGAAAAATTTAAAATTGTATATTGCATATCTCGCTAACGGCTGCGTTAAAAATTTTGAAAAAAATACGTCGAGTTATTACTAACTCTATAGAATATAAAAACGTTAAGTTTCAAAATTGTGAAACGACACTATTGTTACCTTCCATTGGAGCATGTGGTATAACAACGACAGTTGAAGCAACAATAATCGTTGTACTGGTATTGGACGTATTGCTGTCACTATTGGTCTGTTATTGTTATTTTGAAAACTATTGCTATCAGACTGCACTGTAGACAGTGACTGCTTAGTAAGCTTTTCTAACTGCTTAAGTGTTAAGTGTGCACAAAATTATTAGGTTTTTGGTATTAATTATTGTGTGCTGCTGTTCAACAGTCTTTATATCCCACAAAGTTCCATACGCCATTCTATAATTTCATGTTCTATATTGCAATAACCAATACAATTATTATTAATTCAAATTTTCAAAACATCTAGGAAAAAGAACAGTGATTATTTCTACCGCGAGAGTATCTGTTTTGTAAGACTGTCTGAACTTTAACTAGTTACAAAGTCACGTAGTTAGGCTTTTCTCAGAAGCACAAACTGAAGTAAAATTTAGTTTGCAGATTGTGCGATTGTATTCAATTTAATCTATTAAACTTCGCACATACTGGGTAGTTACTGTTAAGTTTGTTTATGACTTTTTATATTATAAGGGAAGGTGGTAATATAGAGTGGCATAATATAGAATTCTGAGTTAGTTTACTTTTGTAACTTATTTCGTTATTATTTGTCGACAATTCTAAACCTCCCTAACGGCCAAATTACCAAATAGAATAGTTCTAAGCTTGTTCTCTTTCTACTTGCGTACTGACATAAATAGTCTCAATGTTTGATAAATTATTTTGATATTAGAATAAAAGAGCATAGAATTTCCTTTGCAATGTAATCACAAATTTCAATTGATCTCTATTATTTAGTTTAGATTTAACTAAAGGTATAAAGGTATAAAAAAGGTAATAAAATGCAGCGCCGTCCTTTGGATTTTGAGGCCCCGGGCACAAATATGGGGTGGGGCCCCCAGTAAATAAGAAAGTGAATAAATAAATATACAGGGTGTAACTAATATAAGTAGAAACCTCGTAATGAGGGGTAGCTGTAATAGAAGATTTAGAACAATGCACCAACTCTATTGTTAGTAGGTACTTCCGATAACAAAATGCTATGACGCTCCCCTACTGTTTACCTTGAAGTCTCGAGAAGTATTAGAATGCTTTTTATTTTGGAATTTGTTGTGCTTTTTAAAAGTAGGCTATAGCTTTGTGTATAAGAACGTGCATCAAATGCCGGTCTCTCGTTCTATTTTACTAACGCATAAGATATATATTGTGTTGTTGATTAAAATACGGTAGCTCGGTGCGGTGCCCCACTAGCTCTCGGGGCACCGGGCATACGCCCGGCTGACCGACCGTAGGGACGCTTCTGATAAAATGTACTTAACTATTATGCTTGGTATTATGCTACAGTATCTGGCCCTATTATTAGGGACATTTAATACTTTTGATGTTAAAAGTTATGTATTGTTAATACCAGAAATAAACGATTTGGGGAAATGTTTCACATATCTTTATTAACACAAATAATAAACTGGTATTAACGACGATATTGCTGAACATGTCAATAACTGAATGAGGTATTGTCTTAGAGGGTACCCAACAAAATGATGATAAGATATTTTACTATTTCTGTAGAAAAAAATTATAGAAACGGTTCTAGGTCAATTTAACCCCGTAAAAATGTCTCGAACAAATATAATTTTGTAAAAATATCCCCGCAAAAATAGTCCAAGTAAAAAATATCCCCCACAAAAATATCTCCATCATATCGCGAATTATACACCATTTTTAGATTAATGTAAATAAAAACAGATATTAATAATAATAATTCGATATATGTATATAATTAATTATAATAATTGAAACAACCTAATTATTAACAATTAACATATAAACAATATTACAACAAATATGACACCACGCGTAATATTGCCATTTACATTGCGGTGAACTATGAATGAAATAAAATATAGTATCCACCGTTCCAAATATCTAAAATAAAATTACATATACGGTGAATTAAATTATGCGATGAACACCACAGATATTTTTTATTTCGCTCAGCTAGCTCAGGTTTGCTCAGTAAAGCATAAATTATTTGAATTGAGACTCTTATTTGCATTTATGCCTGGAAAGAAGAGAATAAACTATCGTAAGCTCTAAAACTTCTGCAAGCTAGACAACTGCTACTCAACTCTGAATTTGAAAGACAAGAATGCTGGATATATGTATCAACATCAATTAAACACATGTATGGAATTTACAACACAAGAGCTTTATTAAACACACAAGAATAAAATCAAAAGGAACTTCAAAATAAAAATAAAATGTTTTTCAAAAAGATACAAATATTAAATTGAGAAGTGCCTTCTCAGGTTTGCTCAAACGTAATAAAAAGTTGTAGAGATCTGACATCGGATAACTATGGTCATTCGTTTGAACAAACAAACATAAATAAACTATGTTTATAAATAAAAATCTTAGTAAAATAAAAATACATTTTTATAAAAAGAAATTTAATTGTTTTCTTTACTTGAAATAAAGTAAATTCTTAAAAAAACTTAATAAATTAAATCAAATAGACTTTTATTATTTATCAGTATGAACTTTGTACAATAAATTTATAAACTCAATAAAGATCGTTTATTTTATTAACCAACCTGGTATAATGTGATATATTTTCCCCTCTTAAATTAATCCTTTTTGTGGTAACACTGCTTTGAAACCAAACAGCTGATTTCTTTGTTTATAAATATTATCGATACATAGATCGATGAAAAATAACTTCACTTGAATTTATTAAAACGAAAAACGCTTTCACTTTTATATAATCGTAGCACAATAATTAAATCTTCATTAAATTCCTGATATTTATCCAGGTAACACTTTTATGTTTGTTTTCAATAACTTTGTTTATTATATGACACTTGTCAAAACCATGTGGTTATAAATCTAACCTCAAATTTACAGATATTTTATCTGGAGTCGAGCATGGGTTTTGCGTTGAACTTTTTATCGACTAATTTTGTTCCAAAATGCACCAGCTTATATAGGAACTGCCATAACAATTGAAATCTATGACACTTTTTCAAAATAAAAGAAGATCAAACGACGCTCGTGACGTCACTAATCCAGAACAGCTGTTACAGATCTTCACTAATCCCAAGTCTGTTATGATGAAGTTGTAGATCTTAAAACGCTGATCAAAAAACTATTATACATGTATAGTCCCAAAATGAGTGGTAAAGATATTCACAAAAAACCATTTGACAACGTACAAACTCATTACGATCTAATTACATGTACAAATTAACAAAACAAGGTTTATCCTTTTCAACATGGCTATAGAAATACATGATATCGGTAACATTAACAATTTATCTATAAAAATACCTTTACAACTTACTATACACATGATTTTTACAGTATACGAACTACTATAAATACGAATTGATACTCATACAAATACCAGCTTAATATTTGAGTCAAAGATATTCAAATTATGCATAAAATGTCCAGCATACAGTGCTCTAGATGCTTACATGGTGAGAACAGCAGGATAAAAGCCAATAAAAGTCTGTTAGCACGAAACGACAGGATTCAAATACCTTCAGTAATTGTAATGATCAGAGATCTAGTAAACAATTTCAAAGATTAATTGTATAGTGCTAGTCATAATAAGGTTGACCTAAATAATCTATTTTTAGCAAATCAACACTGTAAAACTGAGCTGGTGTCGAGGAATATAGAAAAAATTTGTCTAACGCAGAACATCGTAATGTCAAAATTCCAGAATGGAAATAACTTCTTCCTAACAAGTGGAAAACCGTTCCAAAGTAATATGGGTTGCCTAAACATAATTCTAATTAAGCAATCTAACTAGATTATATCCTTTTTCTGAAATTGAAACCTAATTTTATTTATTGAGCATGAAAAAGCTAGGTTAAGTTTGCATGAAATCTATTTTACTATCTATTTCATTTTTTTAGTTTTTGATTTAAATATTAATGAACCTAATTGTGGTTCTAATTATTCTTATTAATCCTATTTATGACATGCCATGTCGCTCTTTTAATTCATGACTAATACAAAATATTCGTTTTAACGTTCACGAACATTGTTTGATAACATTTTCAAAACGGTGATATTATATCACCTCAACATATACGACACTATCGTAATATTAAACTAATTGTATACTCATGAAACCATATGGGTACAACAGATTTGATAAACTATCACCACGGCCTTCGTCTGGGGGGATATTTTTGTCATAGATATTTTTGACCGGGATATTTTATTCGAAGATTTTTTTACTCGGGTTATTTTTGCTGGAATACTATTGCGGGTTTATTTTTGCGGGGATATCTTTTACGAAGACGTATTGACCGGTCACCTATAGAAACGCTTCCAAGAAACTCTTCGACAGAAATCGTTCAATATCTTCTTCATTATTTTGTCCAGTATCCTCTAATAAGACATTACTTCCTTCAGTTATTGGCATGTTTAGCAAATTTGCCATTTATACCACAACAACGTTAATAAACATACGTGAAACATTTCTCAAACTATTTTATTCCTGATAATAACAATACATAACTTTTAACATCAAAATTATTGGATGTCCCTAATAATATGGCTAGATACTGTAATGTTTAAATAAAGAAAAGGCAAGTGTTAGTATTGTTTACAATGTATTTCATAATGCTAAGCCATTCAAGTGCGTTTTTTTGGATTTTTTTAATTGGACAATTCGACCGACTAAATCATGGATGCGCGTGGTACACAGGCGCGGATTTAGTCTCTCTGACCTCCTGGACTACATTAATTTAACCACCCCTGTAAAGCTTGATTAATTATTAAAAATAGAAATATTTTTAATTCTATAAAGTAAAAGATTTAAATCACTAGCGAAAATTAAAATATTCCTAAAATTGTTAGATTATTTAAAACATGATTACGTAAGCATAATTTTGTTGATTTTAAACTCCCACCCCCCTTTTGTAAGGAAAAATAAGAAAATCACAGAGCCCCCTCCCCCCTAAAGATAAGGCGTAAGCAGTTTTTTTGTATTTTTTATTAGAAATCAAAATTAAAACAAAAATTATAGAATTCAAATTTCTAAATTAATGAACTGCATATTTAATTATTTTTTAAATTGAATTAATAAAACTTATAAAACGATCTTTTATTCAAGCTAAAAGAACGAAGCAATCAAAAGAAAATCTTATAAAAAATGTAATTTGATTCATATTCGTTTGTTTCAATTTGTTTTGAGTTGATATAACGGGGATTCCCCGAATATCGTGTTAAAGTCGCCTACTTTATACTGTAGTGCAACGGCACGGAGAATTCCCGTAACGTAAAAGTAAAGTAAAAGTAGAAAAAGTAATTTTATGAATTTCAAGTAAGTATTCGAATATTATTTTAAAAACGTAATCATTTTGTAATTTCTATCTTACATAAGATTTTTCTGTCTCCCCCCCGACTCCCTTTGTCAGCAAAAATAAGGAAAAGTTTCCCCCCCCTCCGCCACCAAAGCCTGCTTACGTAACACTTCAACGGCCCCATACGTAGACTTTTCTTAAATTTCTGCATTTAATAAATTAAATTATAAATTAATTTTCAATTATTATTTTTGTAAAATAAGAGTTACTAACGCTGTTGTGGAAATGCCCAAAATGTATTCAAAATAAATTAAAATAAATCTTTGGAAAAATTAAATTTTTAATTTGAATATTTTTAACTGAATATTAGAAATTTTCTTTAGAAAACGATAATAACCCTAATAGTACACTGAAAAAAGCATTTAGTTGGACCAATTAAATTTTATTTAATTCAACTAAATATTTAGTTAAATCAAATCAAATTTGGCTTTGGTAACTAAATGTCTCGTTGAGTTAAATAAAATTTAGTATGTCCAACTGAATGTTTGTCTCAGAGTACAGATATTGAATAAATATTTATAAATACTAAAAATATTTCAATTTGGAAAATCTGCCGCCCCTCAAAAAATGCCATCCGGGGCCGTAGCCCATATACAGGGTGTATTATAGCTCCTGCACCAGACTTGACCAGTACATTTCTGATAGCATTTAGAACAAAAAATCTTCCTAAAGTGTTTTGAACAGAAAAATTCTTAGTAATTTTGACCGGCGTTTTTAGATAAGTATATATAAAATTATAAACGTATTTAGTTGATATCATTCATAGCTATAAATGCCAGCTTTGAAATTTAAGAGCCAGACAAAATAATTTGTTTATGCTGCATAATACTTAAGAATGCAGCTTTATAAGAGAATATCTTGACTAATTTTAAAAAGAAAATTTGATTTCCTAATTATTATTTAAGTTAATTAAATTAAAGGGGATTTTACTAGTGATCCGGCTTGAAATTAAAATCACCTGACGAATTTTAATATCCGTGATGCGATGCGGGAATCACCCGAACAAATAACGCTTTGTTTTGACTACGTTAATTAAATATTTTAGTAATCAAAACTCCAGATTTAATGTCCGGCGAATTTCACGTCGTTTGATGTCATCGTTTACAATGACTTCAGCTACATCAATATCCTATTCTTAATTATCGGCGTTCGCGGAATTATTATCTAAGTGACTGACCACATAAAATTGTATTTTGAAAAGGATCCTGTTGCAGGTTGCAAAATCAGCAACGTAAACATAACAAAACATAAAACATCTCGTCTTGAAGGCATAACAAATTCTACTGTATGTGCTAAAACATTATACCTTTGTTTACTAACATTTTTTCTCAAAAACTAGCTTCTGAAAAAAAATGTTTTAAGGATTCTTTTTATTTGTCTTATCTATGTCGAACTACTTGCCGCATCTGATGTGCTACTTATAAGACATCCTGTGTAAATCCGCTCCGGGTGGTTCGTTTATATGTTAAGGTGGGTACACATCTGAGAGCACATGAGAAGAGAACGCACGCATATGCTAATGTGGACGCTGCATTCGCTCCATCTCAGATCATGTACCTGACTCGCGCGAAGCTACAAAGACGCATGATGCGAGCCATTTCTTGTCGGTTTTTGGTAGTTTCTCAAAGAAATTATGCAGCGCATGTGTCTTCAATGTGGACGCTTTTTAACTTTTCGTGTGTATGTTTACCCGCACGAGTATTCTGCTTAGTTTATTTAATGATTTAGAGCCATGGTAGCTCAGTGGGTATGGCACTTGACTACCAATCTTAAGGTCCTGGGTTCGAATCCCAGAAATAATACATTGGAATTTTAAAAATATCTAAGGCTTCCAGGCCGACTCAGCCTGTGAAAATGAGTACCTGGGAAATCACTTCCTGGGGTAATATGTTAATAGGCGGTCGGTGCGTAAAGCTAGCCACTTTACCACCCTTGAGTACCGAACGGCTCAAGAATAGTAGCCTACCCTGCTATACCCCAATGGGCCTTCATGGCCTGTGAAAGGGGACTATTATTATTATATTATTTAATGATTTGCGAAGTATGGATATAAATTTATTTTGCTGCTGATTATTATTATTAACAAACGCATTTATTCTTTATTTTTATTTTATTATATTATTCTAATTTGTAATCTACTAATCTTAATTTGACCGAGATTTTTAGTTCGACTAAAAGTATATTTATGTTTTATAAAGATGGACTGGAGCAATGTTTTTAAAATGCCCCGTAGATTTTTCGTTGAATCGCATATCCATTAATAAATTGCAACCCGTATACTATCTTCTGTTTTTATATAATTGGGCAATCCACCACCGCCTTTTCTGTGTTTTTCTTCTTTTTTGTAAAAAGTGTACAGCACTTATGACTACGTTCTCACCAGACGACATTGCTATTATTACTACTGCAAATGAATGAAGCTGATTGAGAAGACACGCATACGCATGAAACAAAGTGACTGCACATAACTTGAGGACACATAAGTTGAGTACACACGCACATTCGTTCGTACTCAACTCATATCCGCTCAGATGTGTACCCCCTTTAGATAGCGGGCATACAACCTCAAGAAGTCTTTTTGTTATAAGCTTAAATACATATAATATTTTTGTAAATATGCAACCAGTCTTAAATTATTGATGCCAATTATTATATAACTTTTTAATGTTGTGGTATTTGAGATGCCGCTGTTTGATATCTTGATGTGGTCATCAAATAGCTCATTATTTCATCCAAATTTTGATAAACTGTATATTACCTTATCAGAGCTTGAGAAACAATGTCTTAGCTATTTTGCTAAAACTCTTATTGTCTGATCAAAAATCGTTTTTGGCGCTTCTCCTTAACTTTACAATTCATCTACAATTGGCGACGAGGCTGGGATCTACATACCTATCATACCTGACATTACTGGAAATAAGGAGTCTACATAGAAAAAAACTTTAAGGAAAACTTTAAAATTTCTTCTTCGACTAAAATATTAAATAATAGTTATTTAAAACTGAATATCTAACTGAAGTAATTAATTAAAAAGTGAAGGAATGCCTTCAAGACTTTATTAGAATTAGTTTATGCATAAAGGTAAGTACTCACAGTAGCGGATCCGCAGGCGGATGTCATACGATTGGTCGGTTCGGGTCAGTTTAAGCCAAATCGACCAATCGTATGACATCCGCCTGCGGATCCGCTGCTGTGAGTACTTAGCTTAACGAGCTTAAACAGTAGAGAAACATTAACTTACTGCTCAATAAAATAACAAAATACATTTGATTTCATGTAATACCTAATAACTATAAAGTTTAAAGTATCGTTTATACATAAAGTGGTAGTTAATGCACGGAAGCTTTGTGCATGATTAACTGTGACGTTTACTGCGTAGAATAGTGAATCTAAAATAATAGAATTATCGTTAAAAACCAAATCTTAATGCGAGTATATAAAGCTAACCTTGTTGGGCTGAGTGACTGTTTTGGCAATATAGTTATATCGATTGTAAGTTATATCATTATATGTAGTAAAAAGTCTGGAATAGTTTTGCACAAATAATTTCAAATTGGAGATATACAGTCAAATTTTCTTATATTTGCCAAATTTATGTTGAACAGTTTAACAGAAGAAATATGTACAAAATATTAAAATGTTGTTTTATGAAAAACAATGATAAAAAATTGCGTTTATATTGTTTATATTTATTATAACTACTTCTGCTTCTATTGTCTTTTGTATTGTAGCAAGTACAGTACGATCCCCCATACTTCATCACTCATACAACTTTCATACCTTATCCTACGGTATACAATTTGGGTATACAAATAAGGTATACAAATACAATTTGAAGAGATTTAAACCCCTGTTATTTTGATCGAAAAGCAGTATCTCTACCACTCGACCACGGGGGGGAGGCTGTCGTACTTTTCAATATATAAATATGAAACATGCAGAACTGTGTGGCAAAACTAATCCTAAGAATGTAAATTTTTATTTGAGTTATTGATCAACACAGGCTATGTGAAAAAAAAAGGAAAGTTCAGAACAAGTCTAGTTGCCCTGTCATTCGAATTGTGTAAAATTTGTGAACCTGAAGGTTTTTTATAATAAATACACCCACCAATAATTAAAATTGTTGAATTATTTGCATCCTGGTCACTCTTTTTGTAAGTAAATGATGTAAAGATACCTCATTTACTAAAAATATTCTTTGTCATTTGAAACAAATATGTTAGTTCATAAACCTTTTGCAAGATTTTGATTGTTAGGGTAGCACATACATTGTTGTAATATTATTTGATTTATGTTAACTCTTTTAGACAATTTGAAACAACCCTGTGTACGCAATCCAGATTAGCCCTCAATAAGACATTTCCTCACGACCCTGCGTTCATTTCCTACATACAGCTAACCTGCAATCTCAGAACTGCAAAACAAACTTTGTTTTGCCGCAACTGATGCATTAAAATATTTTTTTCACTACTAGCTTTAAAACATACTATTATCTAGTCTGCTGTCACCTTGTGAAGTTAGCCTTCTTGCCTAGTGGTAAATAATTTTTTATTATTGACTACTAGTCAATAATCCAGATTTTAGTGTAACACGGGGCAAAAATTCATCCCATTATACACTGGCATCCAGGAAAAAATCCGTGATCGCGATAGTACGTTTTTTATGTGAGAAGAATAAAAGGAATAAAAGTACTAGTAGTGAAAAAAATAATATATACACCACGGTTGTGAAGTGTTTTCTAGAGCCTCTCATCTTATATCCCTCGATGCTGCGCATCTCGGGATCTAATAATGCTCGGCTCTAGAAAAAACTCTTCACAACCTTGGTATATAATATACTATATTAATAGATTAACTGTGTCACTTAATATCTTGGAATAAAAATTATTATGCCTTTCTTTATCTTATTTGTTTCTTTATAGTAGCCGATTCTTTTCAATAAGATCCCAGCGGCAACTGCTAAGACAATACTAGTAAATTGGTTTCGATGATATTTAAAAATAAATACGTTTTGAAAATAATTAAAACTTTTTTCGTTGCATGTATATAAATTACAAATAAATGCAGCATTAGAAATAATATACAAAAGGAACTTATAACTATTAAACTCATAATAATGTCACATTAATGGAATTATCAGGTCATGGACACGATACCTTGAAAAATATTATTGATACCTATAAATACATAATTCGTCTTTTACACTTACAAAAAAGAAAAATACTAATAAATACCAAATTCTTCTTTTGTTCCATAGATGTTGATAATAATGACAATAACAATAAAGACTCTCCTTAAGGGAAGATTTACTTCATCAGTAAAATTTATCAGTCATTAACCTTGTACTCCTTTAGTGAAAAGCATAATGATAATCTACAAAAAACAGGGTCGAAATCTTTCTAAAATTAGTTTTTTCTGCTGTTTTATAAATATAGAAGTCCTATAAATATATCATCTTTTTGAATATTTGTTTATAATACGTTTACTACTAATACGTGAAAAGTTCGCAATGAATACAATTAAGAAATATTTATGGGCTGTTTTTTCTAAATTTAAGATATAAACAAAAAATATGACCTGTAAAGAATTTTGAGCATACATAACAACGCCGCAGATAGTTTAAGACAATAAATATATCTTGTTTAATAAAGTTTTGTCAAAATAACCAAAAAAATAGCAGATTATAATTTCAATCTTTTGTTGCGAGGAGTCGATAATACTACATGAGAAGTAGGTATCTAAGGCAACGGGAAAATAATTCAACTCTGCCAATCAATCCATAGAATCAATCTATGAAGTGTCAAATCGGATGCAGCTGCCATTCCAATTGTGTAAATTGGGCATTGCGATCCAAACCAAGTAAGAGACCAATGTACTCGTATTTGCTAATAGCAATTTAGAGTTTATTTAGATCTCAAGCATGACTAGAAAATGGTGGCTGTAATGGAATTGCTAATAGACGAAGTAACGGTTAGCTTACTGCAATACCAGGTGTTGCATGGACAATTTAGCATAATATAAAGCAATATATCTTATTAGCTGTTTCCACTATCTGTACTTGTAACATGCTAATTTGTTTAACAGCAAAATTCCAATAAACAAATAAAGCATAAAAATCTTATAGTACAAAAAATATAACTCCCGAAAGAGAGTTAATAATTGAAAAATTTAGAGGACACCACTTAAATTATTTGTTGTTATTGTTTAGTATTTGTGTATTATTTATAAAACAGATAGAACAATTAATGGATCCAAATAATGATGGCCGCTATGGGCAAATTTTCCGTCGACGCCACAAAAACACCATTGATTGATAGTTAGATTGCCTAATAGAGGCATATCTGCTGTAGGTTAGTTTGGAATTTGGAGGTTACTTGTATTTTTGCACTGGTAGTAGTTGGGGTCAATACAAAATATTATTTTGCTCCTATTTATAGGGAACAAGGGTGAGGTATGTTCCCTTTTTGCTTTGGTTGCAACAACCTTAAAATATTCCATATCTAATTATTATGTAGCAGTATAAAAAATATAATGTTCTTGTTCATGTTCACGGTTAAATGGAAGGTTAAACTTAAACGTTTTTAAAGTTCCAATGGGAACTTTGCAGTGAAATTAGGAACTGCAAGAACTTGTGTAGTTTCCTTTACTGGTAATTAAGAGACATAAACTTTAGACACGCATTTTACAGTGGATACTACTTTAAAGTGATTTTTCGAAAACTACTCCATGTTTATTATACATATTATACAAAATGATAGTAGAATATTTCTAAAGTTGCAAGAGAAAGAGAGAGCGACCACGTAACACGATGTGACAAAGAGAAAAAGAAGTTTCACAAAAGTAGCAATTACTATGCCACCACATTCCCGCTACGTTGCCTAAAAGTAACCGAAACGTAGCTGCACAAGTTCCATAGAGGTCACTGTGACGTATCTACCACCCAAGAATTGTTCCCTATTTTGGTTTCAGGCACGTAATAAAACCGTAGCAATTACGTGCTTGTGACTAGTGGCAAAAACTTAATAGTTCCACCGGTAGTTGCTGGTACGTAGCGATAACTGAAAATGCTGCTTGGGATCACAAAAAACCAAGAAAACAAACACTGTCACATATCAAAGATTTGGAACCTAGACAGCTACCATTCAACTCTGAACCATTACAAAAAAAAACTAAATCTTAAGACGTTGCAATTTATTCTTTTCGTAAATTTCTAGTTATGCAAAAATGATGATCAAAACTGATTCATATTCACATGTATTAATAACTTATCTAAAAAGATTACGGGAGTTAACTCGTCATTACTAGGATACAAGAATCTAATATTATTTATTAGTTGTGGAAATTTCAACAAGGGACACCCAGACTTTTGTAAGTGTCAACGAAGGTGATAACCACGCCCACACAAATCATTTAGTTTCTCATGAAGGCTAGGTTACACCATCAATCTCTGTACGTTTTATTACTTCAAATTATTAAACACACAATGAATGCCGGCAACTTTAAATTCTCACACACAAGGATTTCAATTACATATAACCCCAACCGTACGATAAAAAACGTTAAAACTCTTTTAACACTAAACCAAATTAATAGGAGAATCCCACTTGTATTGTACTAGCCAACTAGCCAAACAAGTTTATCGCTAAAATCTAGACGGCAAAGTCGCTTAGATGCGTGCTTTCGCACACCCCTGTAGATGGTTCCCTGTAAGCTACAATCTAAGAGAAGCGACCATATTATAGAACTATCCACCCAATTACACGTTAAACATGGCATCCTTGCTACCAATAACAAATTTAGATAAAAATCTCTCTTGTATTTTATTAAAAAATGCAGACACAATAAAATTCCAACGCCTAAAATCTGCTTATCACTTAGCTATAATGATGTCTCGAAAACATGAATTATACTTCTAAAAGTGTTTTGTTCGCTTGTGAACATTCTAATATTGAAGAAAAATTTGACCCAAAGTAACGATCCATTAGCCTAAAAAAGGAATCATGAAATCTATATATTTTGTTAAAACGAATTTATTAGGGTGCTTTAAAATAATTATTTATTTTATTCGTTCGTCTTTTTACAATACAATGAGCAGAAATATTTTACATACGTGAGTAAACAGGGAATATGGCCTCAAAGAAAAGCAAACACGTTCATACAAACGATAATCTTATTTACGATATGTAACACGGTAACACTTACACCAACTTGATATCAAAGTGGTCGAAAATTAATTTTAAAAGCAAACTTTTTGAAAATTAAACATTAACCAAATTAAACATTAAGATAAATAAAAATAAAAAAGGGTCCTCAAGAATCGTTGAATTCACTTTTCAGCGAGAGTATTTGTTTCCACGACCCATTGTATCACACGGACAATGGGTTACGAAAAACTCTGCTTGATAGTAGTATTCGCACATTGATTGTATGCACACAGGGAGCCAATTTAAGAGTTCCGTGTTTTTAATGCTTCCAATACTTATTATGACAAATTTTTAATAGTGTATTTTACGGTATTTTAGGATCGATATGTTATACGGATTATTACTGTTGGTTGTACATGCTTTCCATTTGCCTAAGTTCAGGCTTCACTGATTTAGTTTCATTTTTCAGATCTTCAGTTCAGATCTTTTTCACTGGAGTTTTGCTTATAAAATAAGTGTCTTTAGTAGTTCTTCCTTTTCTTTATTTTTTTTGTAACTGTTTAATTATTTGCATTTTATGTTAAACTTTTATGTTTATTTATTTATATCATATCAACCTATTTGTGATAAAATCCTATAACGTATTTATAAATAATTTCTTTCTGTACTTATCTTTGTCTTATATATGGTGAATCCTTTATATATGTAATTGTGTATTTATTTTAAATTTCTATTACAATGATTAATATACGCATTATAGATTAATGAATTAATATAAAGTAATAATAAAACAAATTATGCTTTGTTAAATTCCAGCTATAACAAAATTTTCTTTCGAGCAACTTACATAATCCCCAAAAGAACTCACGAAGACGGAAATTAATACCAATTATTGTTTTTATCTTTATTAAAAATTCTTTGTTCTATTATCTCTTCATCTTACATCTCTTCTTTCATTATTGCCTTCCTAAATTATCAAAATATTATAACTTGCCCTTGCAAATAGATTTCCACCAACCTCATTATCAACTGCTAATGTTTATTAATTATTCATATCAGTATTACATCTATAAAGCTCAGGAATATTATATTTCCAATTTGATACACGCTTACTACCACGCCTGTTACATGAATTTTAATTAATAATTAATTTATCGGCAAACTAATTAACAACAACGAGACGTAAAGTCTTTACTCACAAATGACAAAATGCAAATTTTGCTATTGTTATTAGCTCTTAGCTTATTAGTTCAACAAGAAGGCATCGTGGGAATAATTACCGATAATTATAATAAAAGAGAAATTACTAAGTGCATGATATTTAATTTTTATCTGTATAATTTTAATAAGTCCTGCTTCTTAACTGTATTATATGTTTGTGTTTTCTTTCTTTGTTTCTTTTTTAGGAGTTGTGATTGTAACAGCATCAATAACCGAGGCGAAGATTACCAAACCCATAATTTTCTAATTAATAGTTTAATTTATCAAATCACGTTTAGTTATCTAAAAATTTAAGTGGAAAAAGAATACGACTTCTTGTCACAAGCCAGTCATCTAGCCTGGACCAACCTTGGTTTCCATTACATGGCTTTCAGAAATTATTTTTGCTTTAGTATGTACACAGTTCAGCTATCGCAGCACCGTTTTCGCCATCTTTAAGTAATTACTTCTTTTTTTTATGTTCCTACAAGTACAAAATTAGTAATCGTGTATATGAAATATTTAAAAAATTATTTTAGTATTTCCAAATTACATCAAGTTTTATGGATTAAAGTAAATGGATTTGCCGCAGTGATCAATCATCTGATAATGAAAATGTTAAGTTAACAAGGTTAAGTGCGATTAAATCGTTTTGCGGAAGAAATAAAGGAATTATTGTGAAAATTTGCATGCAAAATTTACCCAAAAATAATTTATAACGTAAATATAACTTTGCTTAGTAATAAAATTATAAAACTAAACTGAGGTACTAAATTATTAAGTTATACATATTTACCCTTAACCTTTTACGCACTTTCGTACCATCAGTATCTTTGTAGTAGTACAAACTTTATTGTATTCTATATCTGTTTATATTTTATAAATCATAACATTTTACCTGGCACTTCAAATAAAATCTAATTAGGATCTGAAAGTTTATGTTATATAGCAGAGTTTTATTAGGCTGAAATCGTTTATTCCGTTGGACATACTTTGTAAAAATTACCAACCTAGCTCATGTTGTAGTCTATCCCGCAGAATTTAATTATCGTAAAAAAATACTGTGGGGAGGGCGGCAATGAAGTTATAGTAAAAAAGGGTGTAATTGAATTTCTATGTTATTTGTTGCAGGACATCACTCGCGTTGTGACAAAACTGTGAATGGTTACATCGATATTTAAGTTGTTGAAACAAATATTTAAGATATTCATTTACATTGTTTTTTACGAGAATACTTACTTTTAAAGTCGATTTTCTCAAAACAACACTTTTAAGGTTTAACAAAATAATATTTAATACTTAATATCTTCAAATCTAGTGCATATATTGCAAAAATAATAATAACTGGAATTAACGTTTTGCGTTAATTCACTGTAAACACAATGGTGAATTCATTTTTGTCAGAAGTATAATACAAGTGAATATATTTGCAAAACAACGTAAAGAGTATCATGTCTCGCTTTTGCTCTTGGTAAAGAGAAAGGAATTTTAGCACGCTAATAATGCATACCTGAAGTTACGTCTCACCCGTGACAAAATATATCTTCTTATGTGTTTTACACATTGCATACACACAGTGGCGTATTTATTAATTTTTTCTTTCTTAAATTCATATAAGCAAAGATATTCATCGATAAATAAAAGCCGTCCAAGTGTATCATCTGTGGTTTCACATACTTACAATTAGTAAACTACATTACAGCACTTCTTTAATATAAGTTAAATATGTTAATTAAGAAAAGGCAAATAAAAAAATCATTTTAAGTTAAGAAAGAAAAACTGAGTAGAGGTATTCATTCGGATTCTGAATCTGCTTTTGGTAAACCATTTTTCTTGTTTTTGCATCCTCCAGTACATTTGCATGTTGGATGCAATAAAATTTATTTTTTATGAAGGATGCATTGCAGGATGCAACAAATTTTCGTCGACCAATCTGAAAAAATAAATTACAACTAATTAACACCATGAAATCATTTGAATACCTTTTTTACAATGGCATGTATTCAGATATATAACATTTATAGGTACTGAGTCCGGGTTTACGTGAACTGAAACTATTCCAGTTTCCCTTTTTTGCCATCCTTATTGAAAAACTTTCCAAATTGGGTTTGGGTAATAAATTATTCAACCTTTCTTTGTCTAAACACAAAATATTTAATACTTACTGTACAACTCATAAATGTTCCAGCTGCTCAAGACATCTCTTTAACAAATTTAAGTTCAGGATGCGGGTATTGTTTCCATAGCTCACAAATTATAAAAAAGAAGGAATAAGGCTAGTTATAGTCAAAAATAAGTATATTTGGGCGCCATCTGTTTAGGAAAGTCCGGGGAATATGTAAAAAAATAATAATCTAATACTCGTAAACAGAAACCGGCATCAGATCTATTAAATTTAATTTAATTATTTATCATGTTCAGTTATGTCAAAAAATCAAATTAGTTGAAGTATATTTAAAGACTTTCATAAATATATGGTCCAATATTATCTAGTGTGATTGGATTCAAAAATAGATTTATTTATAAACGAAATAAAAATAAAAGTCAAAGATAAAAAGTTTTCATTTAAGACATAGTTGTAGATTTAAAAAAATAAATAAATACCCAACGTAAGAATTCTTAACAGCGGGAAAAATATATGCACATACAGGTAGAAATCAAAATTAATACATGAATAATTATACAACTTACTCAAACTTTAACAAAATAATATCCTTCAGTTCACAGTACGTTGATTGAATTATTTGATTCGATAACACTTCACAAAATGATTAACACTTAGTGCCTTTTTGTTCACATTTACACACTAAATACCAAAATTAATAGCTTGATGAAGCTCCAAAATCTGGAGAACACCTTGCTTACTGACACCGCTTTTTACTTCAGACCAAAGAATTAAAGCTCACAATAATTGTTTTGTTTTAAAACTTTCTATTCTTCTGCGTGCCGTGCTCTGTTGCAGAGCGTTGGCATTTCCCTCCTATACTTGTGTTCAGTCCTTGTGTGCGTGTTCAGTGATTACAAATATAAGGGACCTACAGCTTCAGGTGGATTCCGAACCACCCCAAGTACATAGTACTTGGATTTTCTATTAATTTCAGGGAAATCCCCTGGGCAAAGTATACCTCGGTGGTTTGCCATTGCTTTCCGAGAGAGATGCGATTTTTAAAAATCCGGTTCGACCCCGGATTCCTTGGTCAGTAGTCCCGCACGTAACTAACCGAGCCACAATCGCCCTCTTTTTAATAGTTTTAAAACTATTTTCAATAAAATTCCCTTTTTAGGTAACCGGAACAACCATATAAGTTCAATTGCTAGTTACATTTATTAAGTAAAAGTTTTATTTAAACCACCACTGGTTAATATTGTCAATTGTTATAATGTTTTTCTTTATTGAAAAGTAGTACAACACTTAAACGTGCCGTTTCAGAAGTTATTTAATTTTAGGACTTCCGTTTCTGAATTGCATTAAAAACAAGATCCCATTTAAGCTTAGTCCACGTTACGTTTAAATCGATATTTATAATTTTTCGTTAATAATAACTGTATTATTAATATATGAAGATTATTAAAAAAACTGGAATACAGCAACAAAATACTTGTTATACTTTAGTTATAAATCTTTAAGTTGTACGAAACTAATTATTAAATTTTGGTACGGTATTTATATAATATTTTATATAATAACAATTCTAATTAAATCAAATTAGGTTTCTGTATAATTCTGTATACTCTGCATATAACACGTTACTGTATTTGGGTAGTGCCGTTGGCAAAACAACACCTGTAAGTATACGATAATAGATAGAACAGCCCGCACTTTTTCAGTGTTTATTACGGACTGACGTCACTAAGAATCAACTTGATTCTTCCTAATGGCAAAGATTTTAAGAGGGATGATTCAAATTAACCACTAGCAAAGCAACGTTGTTTCCATAAGTCAGTCAAAATTAATATTTTTGAATAAAGAACGCTCGCGAAACAGGGACTTTACCCAATGTTAAGATCTGCCGCATTTACAATAATGCGATACGCTGAGACCAAAGGATGTTAATCCAGAATCTACTAAAAAGCACGTACAAGGAAATCATAAATTAAAACCAAATGGATTTTATTAATGTATTTTTCGAAGAAACTAAGATTATATGCATGAGAACGTCTTAAAATGAATCTTCGCACCAACGAAAACTTTGCTGAAATTTAAAATATTGTTTATAAATGCACAAAGGTGACTCTTTTATACTTGAAAGAAAGCATTATTTACTTAACAAAATATTTATAGTTCCGACGCAATTAAATTTGCTAAACTGCCAGAACCGTACTAAGGATTTCTTTATTATTTATGCACATAAAATGGTATTTATTAAATTGAAAAAACGTGACGTTAGATCCTGCATAAAAAATAAATTTTATTGTATACCAACGTGCAAATGTCCTGAAGGATACAAAAGCAAGAAAAATAATCTACTGAATGCAGACAATGCGTTTACTAAGTTTTTTCTGTATTTCTTCCTCTTAAATAGTTAATAAGTAATTGCACAATATGTATTTTTAATTTCAATTTGGTTTGTCTTTGTGATTTTATAAAAACTAATGAAAAGACGTGTAAGTACCTAAATTCTTCACGATTTTATTAAAAAATAATAATTAAATATCAAAGATGTGTTTTTTTCAATTTTGCCTTGTCTAAACTTATTACATAGGTCCTAATATAGCTATAGCTTACTAATTGTAAGTATGTGAAATCACAGACGATATCCTTGGACGGCTTTTAGTTATTGATGAATATCTTTGTTTGTATAAATGTACGAAAGAAAAAATAAATAAATGCGCAACTGTGTATGGTACACACAAAAAAAAGATATGATTGATTTTCCTACAATTGTGGTTTTATGCACCACAATTTTAGTGATTATAGTGGCAGCCCACGAAAATGGTAAGTTGTACTATTTTCTTGTAGTACTGCGTATTTGTTAATTTTACTACGATATTAGTAGTATAGTAGAAACAACTACATTCAAGAAGTCAATTTTTCTAAACAAAACAGTTGTAAAACAATTGGAAAATTATTCTTTTTAACATAGTTTGCACTTTTGCAGTACAGTTTACTAGACCAAATAGAGTATCATTTTATTATCCGAACAGTACATGTTGCCAAACGAATAAGTAAAACTAACTATTCTCTGCAAGAGACTTTACTTAATCAACTACTCTTTGACTTAATGGTGAAATTGTGGCGCAAGTTGCTAAAAATCACTGATATGTTGGTTTTTATGTAACAGTCATCTTGGTCTAATCTGCTTGCAAAAGAAGTAAACAATATCACAACTTTGGAATGTACTACATGAAACAATAATACAGTTTATTATTTTACAGTCAAATAATTACCATATAGCTGTGGTATATTTTACCACAATGAAGCAATAATAATAATAATAATAATAATAATAATATTTATTGAATGCATAACGTAATTATATAATATAATGCAAAAAGAAAATATATAAAAAGCATAAAAAGCATAAAAAAGACAGAAAAAAAAAAGTTGCATCCAAAGGGGCAAAAGATCGGCACAGCCGTTTTTCACTTTGCCCATACAAATATGGTTTCATATGTACATATATGCTTACTATTACAGTTGAGTTATACTAGCTTGTTTATTTAATAAAATATTTTTAAATCGTTTCTTGAACTGCAAAACTGTCGAACAATTTAAAAATAACTCTTTATATTCATTGAACATCATCACCGCAGTATATTGGAAACAGTTTTTAAATTTGCTAGTACTGTGCCAAGGTATGTTAAATGAATCTATATTTCTTAATGCTAGTGTATGCACAGTAGATCTTTTAACTAATAGTTCATATAAATAAGATGGTTGCGTTGAATGTAAGATATTGAACAACAATGTTCCATATAAAAGTGTAAATCTGAAATCGAGTTTCAATATTCTAAGTTGATTATAGTGTGGTGTTACATGTTCAGTGCGAGTGACTGAATACGAAAAACGTAAGCAACAGTTTTGGAGAATCTGGAGCCTGTTTTTCATATACACAGTTAAAAAATTAAAATATACAGAACTAACATAATCAATATTACTCAAAACTAATGCATTCACCAAACTCCACTTTATATCATGCGGCAAAATATCTTTGAAGCTCCAGAGAGATTTAAGTTTCATATAACTTTCACAACACTTTCGCACAACATGTTTTTCAAAATTTAAGTTGTCATCAATAATTAGGCCAAGGTCACGTGCACTTTCACTTACTGCTATACGGGTATTTCCTAATAGTATGGGTTCTTGTTGATTTGTTTTATTCAATGCTCTTCTTGTTCCAATACATAAGACCACAGTTTTTTTGGGATTTAGACGCAGACCATTTTTCTCAGACCATTCCATTATGTACTGAAAGTTATTATTAAGCTCTGTAATCAATATATCGACTTGCCTTGGTAAACACGACTTATATATTTGTGTATCATCAGCATACTGATGAATATTCCACTGGTGTTGTAAGACGTTAGGAAGATCAGCCGTAAATATAGCGAATAGAGTAGGACCTAATATACTCCCTTGTGGAACACCGTGCCGTACCATAAGCATTTGTGAGGTACTACCTTCAATCTGTACTACTTGGTAGCGATCTGATAAATAGTCATCAAACCATTGATAAGCTTGGTTTGAGATTCCATAGTAATGAAGTTTTGCTAGAAGCAAAGTACGGTGTATAACATCGAACGCTTTGCTAAAATCTAAAAGAGCAAGGTAAGTTACCTCTCCATTATCTATATTTCTGGCTAAATCATTTGTGATCTTGAGCATGGCTGTAGTTGTGCTATGATTTTTACGAAATCCTGATTGTACGGATGGCAACAAATTCGTATTCGAAACGTAATTAACTAGTTGATCGTTTACAATTTTTTCCAATATTTTCGACATAGTAGGTAGAATGCTAATAGGCCTAATATCTTTCAATTCCTTTGCCTTGTTTACTTTTGGTAGGGGATTAATAATAGCGTTTTTCCATATAAATGGTACTTTACCGTTATCTACCGAGAAATTTAATATATGGGTAAGTGCGACTTTACAAAACGGCAACACAAGTTTTAGCATTTTTAGGTTGATGTTGTCCGCACCGCATGCGTTAGATGTTAATTTATTAACAATTTTCTCAACTTCTTCAACTGTTGCGTGATTAAATAGTGGCAGCTGATGATTTTCATTTAATCTATTATTCTTATAGTAATTTAATGTTTCATTATTAATCACTACATTTTCAATGCTGTTAAGTACAAAATTGTTTATTAGATCCGCATTTTTAATTTCATCTGCTATTTCAGATTTATGTTTACAATGAATATTCCACCGTGAGAAATCTTTTCATAGTAACCGTGGATTTTTTCTGTTTAACTGTAGTTGATGTCTAATATAAGCACACCTTTCATTCTTTACAGCTGTTGATAGGAAGTTTCGCAGTTGTCTATAATATACTAAATCATATTGTTTTCTAGTTTTCACGTATTTCTTGTATGCCTTCTTCTTCATTTCAATAATTAATTTTATGGTATCTGTAATGTATGGTCGATGTTTATGCCTCAGTACACACATTTTAACAGGAGCATGAACATTAAATAATGCCGTAATGCTAGAATTAATGAAGTTTACTTTATCCTCTATATCTTGTAACTCAGATACGTAATCCCAATCAATTAAGGCCGCATCTCTTTCGAAATTAATAATAAGAATAGCTGTTTTTATAGTACAAAGTAGCGGAATAGAAAAAATACAAATGGGATAAGAAAAGTCAAGTTCCCGTCGAGTCAAAACTATACCACCCTAACCGCCAATTTGGGGAGTTACACCAAGTTTGCCTAACCTTCAAAAGTGTAGAGCGTCATCAACTCATAATCATGTTACATTACTTATTATCTAGTATTTATTACTAAATATAATATACTTCTCCCATGTTTATTGCTACATTATTGTGACGATTTAAAAAATTAATGTAGTGTGAATTTACATCTAAAATAAGTTTGAGTTTTTAACCACAATTTTTTGCAATTTTTAATTTTTCAACTGAAATTGTTACCATGTACATGGTATAAATCACTGTAAATATTGTAAATTACTGATTTATTCTAGTAAGTAAATGGTAATACATTTAATATTCAAATACCTCAAAACTTTTGTAATTTTTACGTTTGTATGGTTTAAATTGACTAAAAATTAAAGTTCTTCATACGGTTTTTGTGTTTGTATGTACTATAATTCTCATACCATTTCCAAATAGTATTTTAAATTTTTCTGAGTGTATGCAATATGTAAAACACATAAGAAAATTTATTTTGTTTACCGCGGTTGAGACGTAACTTCAAGTATGCATTATTAGCGTGCTAAAATCCCTTTCTCTTTACCAACAGCAAAACCGAGACGCGGTACCTTTTACGTTGTTTTGCAAATATCTTCGCTGGAATTATACCGATAAAAAAAATAAAAACACCATTGTGTTCACAGTGAGTCAACGCAAAACGATTATTCCAGTCATCTTTTTCAAAATATGTATTAGATTTGAAGATATTAAGTGTTAAATGTAATTTTGTTAAACCTTAGAAGTGATGTTTCGAGAAAATCGATCGTAATTTTTACAAGGTATGTCCAATGAAAATAGAAACTAACTAACTTTCTGGCTAAATAAAACTCTACTAATATATTGAAAACCATGGTAATTCAAAAAATACTTTTTGATTTAGCATAAAGTAATTCATCATTAAAATAGTACCAATTTATTTATACTACGTTCCATTTCGTTTAAAAGTTAACTTCTACAGACAGATGGCATATAAACATTCTGGATTAGAACTGGAGACTGTCAAAGACTACTTATTTACTTGCGGTTGCGAAATTCAGCACTTCAACTCCTTGCAATATACCATCTGTACAGAATTAGCATACATACAACTTACTTATGTAAATCTTAAAAAATATGTGAAAAGATAATTTGCTGGTTTATGTCTGCATTGTTATATATCTATTTTACATTATTGAAATTAGTTAAAGGCGTTTGTTTTTTTTAATAACAACCATTTTCCATTTTGACACGCAAAACCTTTAAACGTGCTGTATTTAAGTATTTTTTAACACGAAAGACCTAGTTAAAAATACAATATTAAAAGGTTTCTAAATTTAATTTTGCTTTTTATTTTTGAGTTTACATGTAGATTATGGATATGCGGATTGGCAACTTGCTATAACGGGGGTGTAGCGATTATAATTTGAATTTTGTATATACAATTTACATGAGGTACCATTAAATTAGTGCGTAACTTATGAATATTCGCATTCGTGATTATTATTAAAATTGGTGTTTCCACAATTAGTAGTATTGTACGGGATTGCCGCTTCAGGAAGTAACTTAATAAATCCACTACAATAAACTTAATATTTCCTGACATTTACAAAAGCAATCCGCAATAAAAAGCGTTAGCAATAAAGGTTTAGTGCATTATCCAAAATAAATGCTTCTAATTTACGTCACAACTCACAAGACAAATTTGTAATGAATTGTAAACCGAAATATAAATAAATCATGACAAGACGAATATAACAAAGTAGCGAACGTGAGACACTTCATCATTCCCTTATAGATGATATCCTACTCGATGAGAGTCACAACAACAGGAATCTTCCAGATACGGGACCTTTTATCCCGAAGGAGTATATTTTTGGATATGGGTCACCTTCAAACTCAGACTTACATAAGGTGCTTGTATGCCAGATTTCATTCAAATCGGTCCATCCACTCATAAACTATGCATGCTGCTTCACCTAGCACTTTTCCCGGCTTTATGTAGAGGTCACAGTGTCGTTTAAGATGCCACCATAAACAGAAGTTTATATTACAACTTGTGATGTTGTATTCCCCGTTCTACGTGCTATATGGTAGTGAAAGTGCCATAAAGTGCAAAGTTTCAAAAAAGATGATTTGTTGGGGTGGAGGAAGTAAAAGAAAAGTGTAATGGACTAAACCTGGGCTGGCCGATAGAAGGTCAAAATTTCATGTCCTTACGATACTTTCAACGATTTTCGTTTAATGTTGAACATGGAAAACATGTAGATCAGCGGGGGTGTATTTTTTTATTTGCCAAAAATTTAGATTCATATTCAGGATGCTGATCTAGGCGGTCAACCAAATTAATGTCTGTCTCCCTAGGCCTTACAGTCTATGGTCTATACAAATTTTAAATTTCAAATTGTATACACTGCAGAATCAAGTTTTTGACATATCTGTGGACATGTCTGCTGTTCCTAACCACAAGCCAAATTTCGTCTCGATATCTCACCATAACTTCTAATAGTCTGTCAGCATCCTTTTTGACTTGAGTTTCACACTAGTGATGAACTCTTCCAGCTAGCCACAGTGAAGACAGGTTGGTTTAATAGAATTCTTACATCCAGGGCGCCACGAGTTCTAATCTTCCAATACCTATCGTTAGAAGTGTGAGCTTATATCTCTGCCTGAACTCGAAGACATACAAGGAAAATCCAAAAGCTACTTGGTGCTCAAAGACCATAGAATAATACACAGATGTACACACTTAAACACATATTGTCAAAACAGGAAGAATCCCAAAATATTCATCATACAAAATATGCTAATCATTCAAAATGTGTCGACTTAGATGAGTGTCGACAAAACAAAATCGATATTCATTGACCAATCCCAAATATTAGAAATCATAAAAAAACCTATTGCAATCATCACGTCAATAATATCAATTCAATATCATTAATAATCAATAGTCGTTAAACGATAGTAAATCCACCTGACCTTTAATAAAAACAAAATTATCAATCATCAAAACTTAACTTAATTATTTTTTAAATAGTCGCAGAAGTTAAATTTTGAAGTTGTAAGTGCACGTTATAATTCTGGAAATAGGGAATGACAGATAATTTGTTAATTTATTAAATTCCGTTGTATACCTATCGGCTGATCTTTATCACCGGAATCTCTTATAAAACCTGGTTTAATGCTACTGATTTAATGTGAATTAATTTTCCCATCAGTTTAATAGTTAACTAATAAAATCATAATGTTAATAAATAAAAATATAAATATAAATTAAAATATAAGAACTACTTGAAAAAGTATATATAAGCCCAGTTGGGACACTTCTATTTTGGTTAAAGGTCACCCCGCAATCTTTACTTTGAAATTGTTTTTCTTGGCCCATGGTATGGTTGTTAATTGTTGCTAGAGTGAACTACTCGTGCCTCATGCCAACTCTCATGAAATGTCTATTAGAAGATTCCCTTGCAGCACTCTGTGAAATTCTCCGTGAAAAAAGTACAACTCCGTTGGATATCAATATTAAATAGTTTACTCTTGAACATGTCTTATAAGTTTCCAAGTGCTTGTTACTCATCATAAGTAACATTAATTACTAAAATTATAAAATAATGCATGTACTAATAAAATATTTAAAATGTAAAATTGTTTTAAGTTACACATTCACCCGCAGTAAAAATACGTGAACATATTTGCACTAACAGGTCTCTAGTTGTATCTGTTAAAATTTTGCAATTTGAAAAGTTACTAAAATTAGCGAGAATTTTAAAACTTTACGAATCTAAACTTAATGTAGGTACTATTATTTATGTACAAATACCTGATTTTGGTGTAGTCAATATAAGCTTGACCTCTAAATTTTGCTTAGTTGTTTATTACGTTTTAGATTGTATAGCTACATTAAGTTATTGAAAGATTTGTAAAATTCTGAAACTCCATCAATTTTGGCAACTTTTGAAATTGCAAAGATTCAATAGTTATAACTAGTCGAAGTCAAATACAGCAGACAGCTGATTGTCGCCATTTTTTGTTAGTGTCGTTATTGCGCATACGTTTCTCTTGTCAAATACCCTGTCAAGTGTATGTTGGTGCCAATTCGTTTTATTTACTCTAACTAGACAACTAGAGTGACATAACACTAACAAACATTTTTTTACTAATTTAGTTCACTTTTTAACAGCTTTTCTTCTCTTAAGAAATTAAAATTAGAGTGGATTTTGTTATACTTTTAGACTAGAATACTATTAGATTGAATATTCAATCTATATACAGTTAATTGATAATATAGAGAGAAAATAGATTTCAGTAGTGAAGAATTATTTTTGTTATAAGAATAGAGTGAAAAAAAGTTTTTCTATTCTAAATTTTAACTCTAATATCTTTACCCAGCACTCTAAAAATTGTTCACGGGGCTGATTTTTTACTGTGTATGTATCTTCTTGCTTGGTTATCTTCGTATGTGGGTGTGTACCTTCTTTGAATTGTAAACCAATATAGCAATCGCCAGGAGATGCTCAAAACCTCATCAACCAGGTGACAATTAAAGATAACGAACTAAATAAAAGCCTGTAAAATGGAAACTTTTAGTACACTTTTAATTCAAATATGTTAGGGAGCAGTGGCGTAGCCAGAGTTGGCCCTTGGGGAGGGATATACAATAATAATAGAAAATCCGCGTAATCCGGCTCTCAACGTATACCTATAGTAACTGTTTATTTAGGTTTTTTATAGATTGTATGGAAGAAAAGTGCAAATATTAAATAATATTGAATAAAAACAATATTTTTAGAATACTAGAGTTAACATTCATTTATGCAGTCAGTCACATAAGACGATATATAAACTATATGGTTTCCCTTTTAGATAACGCTTATAATATTATGCTCATTTACATAACTTATTCTCATTTAAATAATGTATGCGAACGTACTTAGAAACTTTATCTTAATCGTATTCTGTATTTGCATAATTTATGCAAGGTACTGAGAATTGTATTTTGCATTTGCATAATATTATGCTAAGTCGACTTAATATATTCTAAGTAGGCGAATTTTATGACCATAGGATGGTATATAAACACCGGATCTCGATGAGATCCTTCAGTCTGAGTTACCATGGGCTTGGAATAGAAACTGATTACCAGGGTAATTGTTTACCTTCCTTCAAGCCATACTCATCCAGAAAGCCGTAGAAACTGGTAGCTAGGGTTACTGTTTACCTCGGTCTTTCTGAACATCAATTATTACCAGTTTAAAGTTGAACTTGTATAATAGTTTATTTATATATAAAAAATAAATATCTCATAGAAGTAAACTTCTGTTTTATTATCTTCTTGAAGAGATATATGTAGCCCTAACACTACATTTAATGTTACACCCTCGCTACATTTATAATACTATTATACTATTGTATAATAGTATTTAAGTGAATATGCAAGTGCATATTGTGTAATTTCACGACGAATAAATGAGGGGCCTAGTATCAAAGGCAGCAATATCCATTTTTTTAAATTTTCAGGAAGAGCAAAAAACTATCCTGAACTTCAGGACGGAAATATTAAAGCAAAACAAATGTTATTATATTAATAAAAGCTACAATATTGAAAATCAGTGATCAATTTATATGTAACATCATTCATCATCAGTTATCAGAATTTTTAAATTTAATAATGGATATTGCCGAATTTGATTCCAAAAGGAGGATATTGCCATGCTTGATTCCAAAATGATCATTTATGTAATGTACAAAAAGTACATATATTTTCATATAAAACGTAGAGAAGTATTTTAAATTCAAAGTAACATTCATTTAATTCTCTTAAAAAATTACAATTTCAAAAATAAAAAGAGAAAGAAAATTAAATCATTACAGTGGGCAAGTCTTCTTCATATTTACAAACAGTGGTCGTCTCAGGAAATTTAGTTGAATTTATGTTGGCTTCCGAAATTTCTTCAGGAAGTATTGCTTTGTAGCATTCCAGGTTAGCCAAAACCTTGCCTAACACTATTTATATCCAATAGTTTTGAAGCATTGATTACAACTTCACCTATTTTTATTTGCTTTGGATTAGTTGAAGTATGCACGTTTGCAATCCAGGTTTACACATATTCACTGAATTATAATGGTATCTCCTTTAACTGAAATAAATATTCCCAGTAGATGTACGTTTCAAATAGGATCTTTTAAGCAGTTTAAACTGGAAGTGAAAGAACCTGGGGTTTCATAACTTTTTAACTTCTGTTTTCCGGTCAAGTACATGACGTTTTAGATGCTATATCAAGGTACTCTTTTGGAATTTCTATAACTTCCATTTTTGGTTTATATGGATTGGTTAAATGAAATATTGCCGTATATGAATGCTAAACTACCTTGGATATTGCTCGTTTTGAAACCAATCCCAGTTTTGCCCTGAGAAATGAAAGCAATTTAATTGATTTTAGCATAAAAGAAAATTACCATTAAATAGAGAATTTAAACCTGGACAAGAAGGTATACTTTTTATAAAAATGTATATTGCTGCCTTTGATTCTAGACCCCTCAAATATCTTATTGTACTTAACAGTAAACTGTGTTAATTTTTGTAACTTGGACTCCGTCTTTTACGTTTAAAGTACCATTTTTAAAAACGCCTTTCTACGTCAAGAAAAGTTAATTCTAGTCTTTGTTCAACAAAAAACATTAAAAAACAAAAACTAGGTGTCATGGTTTTTTGGTCAGTTTGTCAAATATTTCATCCACTTTTTTAAGTTTTTGACCCTTGGGGGGATATATCCCCCATATCCCACCCCGTGGCTACGCCACTGTTAAGGAGAAAACCGAACGATAAAAACTCAATTCTTTTGTAGTGAATAAACCAGAATAAACAGTCGAAAGAGAGTAAGTAATTATAAACATGAAATATTACCTGGAGATCTTGATCGACTTGAAGTGAAATTTTGAAATTTAAAAAAATGGCGTCGAGAAATGCGTCTTGTTCAGCCAACAAACTTGCATCCAATTATTTGCTGAATTAATTGAGTAATTATCAGTTTTTCATAAAATAACTGCAGTTCCGCTATTAATAAAATTAAAGGTGAGAATCACAAGACTTGCAACTACGATTTCAAAGAATTGTAATCTGCAATCAAGACAGATTTTTTCAGAAAAAATCTTGGAAAGTTAGCATGACCTCTAGGAATCAAAAATTGCAGATAATAGAATAATACGACTAAAGTGGGTTGTCTAACCATCAGGCGCTAACACTTCCGCAAAATTTCAAAAAATAATTGTTTCAATTCCTCCCCATGCCCGACGCGTATGAAATCAGATACCTGGTCATTAATAAAACTACTTTATTTTTAAAGTCATTTTCAAAGAACCAGATTCAAAAAACCGCACTTCAAAATAATATCTTTCGCTACTTAATAATTGTTATTTTTTTATAAACAATTTTCTATCTCATTTATCTATAATAAATTGTTTTCATTTAGACGATTTACACAAATTGAATGGATCTATTGATTTATGCATAGGGCGACCGGACGTACTCCTTTGTGGGGTACAATACCCCATTTTTAAACTAGTTTTGTGTAATACCCTTTTTTAATAATCCAAAATGGTGTACGAAAAATACCTCAAACTACTAGGCTTTCTCGGTAACTGTTAGCTAGCGCCTAATCAAAGTGAGAAGTACGAGGTACGAGGATGAAAGGCGTCTAGACCAACTTTTGACGTCTCACCACCTCATGCTCAGTTTCCCCTTCCTACGGATGTCCCAGGAAGTTTTTATAATCTGTCTGGTAGTCAGTGGATGATTATTTTGAAATTCTTGCAAAACAAGCTTGAATGAGAATGGCTAACACGTTTTCAAACTTGAAGAATGTGTAAAAACTACCAAATGTTTATGAAATCCAAATTGTAGAAGTAAAATATAGCAAAGCTGTAACTTTTGAATGCATAGGGCATGCATACATACTACATACTAGCTTACGAGCATGCCTTGTCAAATGCCTCCTTTTTTATACCCAAATAATATTACTGCGGTGATAATTACAAATCCAAACTACCCACCACCCCGATAGGTCTACCCGTTTACTGTAATTATTATTCTAATAATAATTTGGCGATATAGCAATACAAAAAACTATCTTTCTTTTTGTGAATTCTATGTCCTCCATTAAAAATACGTGCCCTGACAAAGATTACCAAAGTGTAATCGAAGTATAGGCATATACTATACATCTTAGTAATAAGTTAATTAACTGAAACTCCCACAAACAAGAAAAATAAAATAAAACAGTCAAAAAAGAAACTCTATTTAAAAATGTAAATGCAATATAAACTAGAACGGCAAGCACGCTAATACATTCTCGATGAATAAGAAAAAGTTTGCCTCTATCATGCAAAATACAACTCTGACAGCTTATCAAGTATTACATTTTTAATATTTATGAAAACGGAGCAAAGACTAGGCCGAACCTTTGTGTTATATTTATTTCGTGTTTCTCTGTTGGCAGTTGTAATGACTAACCTCGATACGATAATAAATTGGAAGCCGACTATTTTTGCGGTTCTGAGTTAAATTGCCCCTCCGCACACGGGTCGACTGATTTGCAACTAGAATTGCAAACTATACTTCAACCATAAATACATGAAAGAGTCATCGCAAACACGTGGGCGAAAATGTAAAATGCATCTAGAATTATCCGAAGGCCACGCTGTTTGCAATTACAGTTGCAAATCAGTCAACCCGTGTGCGGAGGAGGGCCTTACCAAACTTTTGAATTCAAACCAAATCGTGTTTTGAGTTACCTTTTAGGGAGAATTCACATGCTATATGCAACATATGTTGCTCGTAAAAGTTTAAATGCAGCCCGTTCAAACCGAAACAATGCCGATATCGATCTTGAGAATGTTTCCTAGCGATTAGCGATTTGCATCGCGAGCGACATTGCTGTAGTGTTGCTGGAGATATTATTGCCTATTCAAACGAACAATATGGGGGAACAACTGAACATTAGTATATTTATGCAAATAATTGAAAAGTATTCTTGTTTGAACAATACGTAGTGCAGTAGACAAGCCTGGAATCTAACAATTTCAAAAAATAAACGGTTGAAAATTGAAATAGGCGTCAAACCTTATATTTTAATAGACCAAGTTTGAAAAAATATTATATAAAAAATTATCATGTAATTATCAATATTTTTAATTTTTAGTTTTTGTTCATGAGGTAGCTGTAATCTTTGGAAACTTTGCCAAATATAGCCGAGAAACGTGGTGATTCATATTTTCCTATGAGGCCGTTATTCTTAAGGTTTTGAAGGTCTAAATCTACTTCCAATTGGAAAGAACTTGCAAAACTACGAATTGTCAAGGAATGGAAAAACTTATTCACGATTTTCTCGAACACTATGCAAGGTGCAGAAATGACATTCAAAGATCGACACAGCCCTCATTTCTATAGTTCAACCAAAGTTACAAGAAATGAGTCATCACAAACACGTGGTCGAAAATGTAAAATGCATCTAGAATTACGCGAAGGCCACGTTATAATCTAAATAACAAAATAAACAATAAATGACCTAGAAAGATTCATTAGCGGATCAAACCACTGTTAAATTAAAAATAAATGTGAATGAAGCAATGAAAATCGGTTGGTTCTAGCGTACGTCACTGAATTCTTAGCAACGTGAAATTTGCACTCTTATCTTATCTCACCTCGGGTCGTATTTGTTTATTCCGGTGTGATTAGGAAATGACTCATTTCATGTATTTCTGGTTGAAGTATAGTATTTCTTTTCGTGAACAATAAAGGTTGGTTATAAATAACAAAAGTGTAAACAAGCAAGCGATCAGCGATACACGACGCAAAAAGAACGCATCTTTTTTATTTATTGAATAACAAAATAGTAATTTAGATCACTAGGAGAGAAAACTACATGTTTGCGTACGAGTGTATTGCAGGCAAAGGGGTTACCCTTACCGTCTGCAACTAACAAGTATTTACAACGTAGCTTCTTGGTGCGTGTTTTTTGTGCTGACTTTTGCAGAAATTTCTTTTGATAAAATTAACTTATTTTTTAGATTATATGTGCTATTAGGATTTCTTTTGTTTTCGTGTTGGTAATAACAACAAAAACATTTGCATTTAAAATGTCATATCTCTGTTTCACTTATTGCTAGTTTAATAAAAGTTGTTACCATCCAACAAACATAAAAATTCTTAGTTTTTGCCGAACTAGGCCGACAAACGCTTATTTTTTCACTGCATGCCCAGAAAGTGAAAAAGTGCAAAATAGTGAGGGAGATTAATATAACCTATCTAGAGAGGAAAAGATGCAGATGAGGAGAAAATGCAGTTGCACAAGTCCTCGGCAGTAAATTTATGGAGGAGAAAATTTTCGTAATGCAATTCATTGTATATTTGTGGAATAAAGTTTGTTTTTAAAGTTAAAGATTTATTAAAAATTTATAGTTTGGAGACAATTCTTTTGTTACAATTTTTATTTGGCTTTTCCCCAGTTCAATTTCACTTTAGTGTTTAACCTAAAATTCTTCTTTTCTAATGGATTTTCCCCATTGTGATAATATCAGTTTTGTTACTCTAAATATGGTCGTGTTTGTGGGCACATCTTTTTATTGGTGATTGCTTATTTAGTTACGTTTCTATTCGGGCTTCTTCATTGGTAAATTCGGCTTTATAACTGTCTTCTAGAAACTGTTGATAAGATAAAATAACCATTTTTCTCCTTTTGTGAAGTTAGTTGTAAGTTACCTTACAAGTAGTGTGTGTGTGTGTGTGTGTGCTTTATTCCTGTGTTGGGAAATTTGGTTAATTTTCCTCTTTAAGAGTTTCTTTGTGGATGAAGTACATAATAATTCCTAATGATTAGTTAGTTTCATGAAGGTGATAGTTTAGTGTCATAGGAACCCAACTTGTTGGTCTTTAATCGCTACCAATGTACACTTCCTAACTTATTTATTCATTATGGTTATCTCTAAAAATTCCTTTTTTTTGTAGAAATACTTTGCAACTACATATTTACAAGAGGTAATAATCTTCACTCTGTGCCTCTATTGTTTTTAAGCTGATGAAAAGATCTTATTCCGGTAGGCCATAGTTGACGTTGTTAAACTGTTAATTAATGCAGAATTCTTTTCTAGGCTCTTTCTTGTCTTTAGATACGTTTTTACCTTATTGGCAAAATACCTTCCAAAACGTTGGGTATTGTTATCCACTAACCAAGCTACCATTTGGAGTCACAACTAAAAAGATTAGTGTATTACCAACAATCAACATACAGAAAGAAGACAAAAACCATAAAATTTTCTAAACATTTTAACATTTTCTCTTTCTTTTTAGGTTTTGTAATAGAGCAAATTTATTATTCTTTTGTTGTTTCAAATATATTAGTGGCGCAGTTGCCAGTTGTAATCTAAATTACCTTTTCTGCAGAATATTCTAATATTCGATTCTGTTAAGATCTTTAATTAATTTGTCTCTTTGATTACGATGTAATTATAATATTTTAATATAGAAATTATAGTAATTATAGAACTGTATAAAAATCATTGATTTTGTCAAATTATTTATATTGATAGGGATTATTTGCGAATTAATCTTGGTGTAATCTATAATTGCTCTTGTGTTTTTATCTTGAATACTGATTTTGATATTAATCTGGACTGTGCAATATTTGTGTTCTTTTGAATAAATCTCTTTCTGTTTCTTTTGAACCCTGTGTCTTTTACTTCTATTATGGCTTGTGTTGAGTTCAAACAGCGGCTCTTATCTTAAAGCAGACATCGTGAGCTAGCCGGTTAGGAAGTTCCCGCTATACTTTTGGGACATATCGTGGAAAAAACTTTGTGTCTAACACGACAGGAAAGTGCTTTTTATTCTCGTTGAAATGCCTCACTCGCTGACGCTCGAGGTGACAGATAAATTAAAATAGGAATAAAAGAAGCATAAAAATGTCTGAAAAATATTCGTGTTACCAACGTGGCAATAATTTAACGTGGCGATAAATTCATACCGTCCTCAAACAGTTTGGATCACCCTGTAGTTACAATACTGCTGTCAGATGTCTATTAATTTATCTACAAAGTTACAAATAACCACAATTTAACAATTTAATATCGTAGTTTTTTACAACTATAAAAACATATTAAAATAATTCATTGTAAGTTTTTATCTAACGTAGAAACACTATTAACACTATATGTACATCATTTTAGTATGATGCGAATACTATGTGTTTATTAAATCGGTTGGTTCTTATACTAAATAATTTTACTGGCCTCATAACTTTGGCAAAAAATGTGTTTTCTGTTTATATAATAAATTCTAAGCATTCGTTCTATTACTAAAGAGTTAAGACAAGTGTGTGTTTATAAACATTGCAGTTAACACAGTGAAGTTATATGTTATTTGAAGGAATTAAAAACATGTAGACATAGATGAGATAAAAAAAACTTTTTATAAACGCTAAATATAAAAAAGATTTTTATATTTAGCTGTAATGTTCTCATCGACCACTTTTTAAATTATTCTGTGTAAACCTATGTAAATAAGTAGTTTTGCTGCGTATATTTTGTTTATCGATGTAACTAGCTATGCGCCTTTAGTTAGTATTTGCTAATTATGATGGGTGATTTGACTTGCTAATTATTATTGGGTGGTCAGGCAGTTGAGGGATATAGATTTACCGTGAGATGTCGGTGTACCAGCAATGCGTTACTCATTGAAAAGTTTCCCGATAGACGAGCACCTCATTACCAGGCTTTATCTTATTTTTATCATCTTTATTTATTTTATTCGTCATTCGCCGTATAGCCTTGGTAGTATATGGACTGGAGTGCTCGTCTCTCACCCAAGCGGCCCGGGATCGACTCCCGGTACCGGCAAATCCGGTTAAGGTTTTCTGCAGTTTTCCTTCGCTGTAACACAAATGTGGGATTTATGCTAGACCATCTGTTAAGTCGGCTGCAGCCGCACGTTAGGGCCACGTAATAGTAATAATTGCCTCTAACTCCCGCATAAGCTTCAGGGTCCTGGTTCACCAGGTAATGGGTTTTGGCAATTATTATTATATTATTATTCGACGCATCAATACTTCAATAAAATAATTTTTAAGAGCTTTTTTTGAACAGATAAAACTTAAAAATAAACATTACGCATTTTGTTTACTTACGTGCAATGCGATAATTACAAATTGTCAACATTTTTGTATCGCTATCAAATTTGCAGTTTTAGCCCTACGGCTGTTGCTGATCTTTAGTAAAAAAACATATTAAAATAATTCATTGTAAGTTTTTATCTAACGTAGAAACACTATTAACACGCACTTATTATTATTACGCACTTGCCTAAAAACATCGGTCGAAATTGCTCAAATTAGTGTCGAACTCCTTTAATAAAAAAATGCATTGAGTTTTTAAGAAATGCATTGGTCAAGTTTGGTATAAGGACATCAAAGCACTTTGTATTGTAATAAAGTTCAAACAAGTGAAGGCTGTTACTCTTACACCGCTAGTTTCAACCTGCTAGGAGTATAGTGCAGCGACTGCGCCAGGTGTGTACACACGTTTATGCCGCCACCTTCGATGAGCTTGTGATTGCCGATTGCATTCATTACCCTCCCATGCTTCTAGTTCTCTGAACCGCTCTGTATAGCAGCGAATACTCTCAAGAATGCATTTTATCTAATTTACTAACGTTGTAAAATGAACAAAGAAAATGAAAACTAATTCTGTGTAGACCACTTGTATATGTTTTTAAAAATATTTAAAACAGGATCTTTGTTGGTTATATTAAAAACAATAAAAACAGGTTATAAAAAATCTATTTATTCTAGAGATAGATGGCAGCAACCCTATTAAAGTTTTATTGGCTTTCCTTCATGTTTAACCGTAACTTGAAAAAAAATTCTTAATCTACTGTTTATAATCTCAGTAAACATCTTTAAGACGTTCATTAAATTATATCAACTATGAATAATAAACTACAGAAACATAACAGAGCACCTATGCTACAAAAGGCTGTTTAATTAGCATTAGGATTATTCATTAAAAGGTTTTTCTGTTCTTATAAGAAAAGCACATTATTTTTTTATAGACCCACTAAAAAGTTCATAAAAGGAACAAAAAAGTCTCTTCGATAAAAAAAATACAAAGAAGCCTAAACTTTGAATAAATAATTTTATTCTGCTTCATTATTATACTCGGTTTTTTCTACCACGGTATATTTCAGTTCAATCGATAATAAAAATTACAACCCACCTAATATTTCTACACCAGATCACATTGTTGCACTTAAAAAAATCCTTATCCTTATGAAGACCAAAAGGGTAGATACTCAGACGGATTGTTTACCAGACAAACGGTGTAAGGGCATTTTACAGTAAAGGTGCACTATCAATAACGAAGCCGACCCTGGTAATGCGAGCAGTAGACCTGCTGTATGGTTAAATTTGTTAAATCTTGCCAAGTGTTTAAGTCTGTAATAGTTTTTATGCTACATCATAGTCATTATATTTTATTGATACCGTGAGAGAAAGAATCGACTATATACAACTTGCCTATTATTCTAGGATTACTTCAGTAATAAAAAAGAATTACAAACTTGTCTTCAGCTTGTGTTATTCTCTCTCTCAGATCTGAAGTTTTCTTTACTGCTTAACATTTCTTTTCGGAATCTGAGAGCATCCGAATTTTTATATCTTAGAACAAAAGTAAAAAAAATCTCTAGGTTATATTTTGGATTATTAAAGTATTCTAGTTATTACTAATCTTCACTTTTCGAAAACAGAAAAGAAAAGGCCGACACTGACAATAAAAACGCAAATCCAAACAACAATATCGCAGTAGCATGCAAATCCAGAGTTTCTTCCAAAAATCTATTCCAAAAAGGTACACAGGGTGTTCCAGATAATATGCAATGCTTTCACGAGGTAAAAGCTGACCATTCAGAAACCCCAAAATTCATAAAATGAAGAAAAATCAACTAAAACTTTTCCGAATTTTTCGCATTCCTTGCAAGACACGAGTCAACTATGGATTGTTTTTAAGATTTGAACCATGAATTACTGATACTAATAAAGCAAACAATGATCTCACATCTGCACTAATAAATTAATAACTGACCTACGCTACGCACGTATCAATTTGCAGAAAACAGAGCATTGAAGTTGAGCAGCTGTTGCTAGGGATGAATCCACTGTCTTATTCTTCTTGTCGATCTTATTATTATTCTCTAAACTTACCGTTAGATGCAAACAATCCTTATGACACGTGGTCACATTTATGACAGCATAAGTAACTACTAGCGTCTGCAAAAAAATTGACCAGAGTTTGAATGCCCATAGCAAAAAAGCAAACTGCTCAAATTAATTCAAACAAAAACACATTTTTGTAAAAATAGTATATTTGTAAAATTATCTGACTTTAGATTTTTTAATTTTCGCGAATTATGTTTTAAAAGTTTAAAAGTAAATTCTTTAAAAAGTCCGGTTTTTTATGTAAAGCGTGTGTTTAATAATTAATATTTCAATAACTACTAGACAGAAAAAATGCAATTTTATGTGCAAGTTGCTAATAATGTTGTATGTATGTGGGAATTTCCTAAATATGATATATCCATTATTTGTCAAGTTATTCAATCAAATAGAGAGTAAATGCGTTCTGGTATCTTAATCGAATTCTTTGTTTTAAAAAGAATATATCGGCATCATTAATTGAGCGTCCCGAGTAAAGTGCATGGAAAAATCTTCTATACAGCAATATGCAATACTCAATATACAATGTGATTTCATACTAGGACCCAGTCCCAATACCTCATATTTGATGTAAGACTACAATAAATACTGTAACGTACCCAAGCCAGCCTGTCCAAATTCAAACGCTGTGTTAGTAGACTGATTTTGTTTTTAAGTTTAGAAAAATTGAAGAGGTTTTTGACATTATTAGTGTGGGAATGTTAACAAAGAAGATTAGGTATTTATCTGTAGATAAAATTATATAATAATAAATGATATTTGAATCCTGAAAGATAATCATCGAAAATAACAAAGTGTGTAAATGGAAGCACAGAATAATGTGCTAAATGTAATGTACGTAAGCTCAAACTGGAATGTACACTGCATTATTAATCTGCAGAAGGCATTTGTTAACGCACCGCGCAAAGAAATATGGAAGACATCTTGTAGAAACAATAAAAAGTATGTACAAATGTTAATACTAAAAATCTAATGAGAACAATTGCTCAACAGAGTGTACAGCAACGAAGGGTGTACGATAAGGCGGAATTCTAGTGATGAACAGTATAGTTAGAACCTAGAACCGAACAAATGAATAAAAGGAGTAAGGGCTGGGATACAAAACCTAGAGCCTATTACTGTAACAAAATTTTTATATGAAAGAAATCTAAATATATGGAATGACGAACTACAACTCAGAGGTATGAAAATTAACGTTAAGAAGACGAAATGTAAGGATGAAAGTAATGAGGTAAGTAATGAAGTAATGAGGATTTCCAAAGATGAACAACCAGTTGATTTGAGGCTGGCAGTGATAATATTAAATCAGAATTCTAGGATATTAAATCTTGAAATCAGAGGTTTTGGGTACTGAACAAACAACAAAAATCCAAATCGCAGGTATGCGAAATCAGTATTCTAAGAATAATCAAGAAAAGATAAGATAAGGAATGAAGAAATTAGGAGAAACCTTAATGTTGTATTCATATAGTATAGAAACAAATTAGCTACGTTGATTGGTTCATCTTAACGAGGATTCAAGACAACCGAACTACTAAGAACATATGGAAAATGGGAGTAGATGATAAAAGAAGTAGACCAAGACATACATGGAACAGTTAATTGGTTAGGATATTTAAAGCGCGTGGAATCGTCTGGAGAAGAACGAACATAATGGCGTCAAAAAGAATTGCATGAAAGAATCTCTGCGAGCAGCAAACATCAACCCAATAGTCTTAACACTTCAAGCTTCGACACCGAAAGGTAGAAGGAGAGGTATGTTGAATACTATCGACTGCGATTCAAACTAACAGAAAGTACGGTACGTAAACATACAGTGTGCTCATTTGAAAACTTCCCACCTTGAATATCTGCTAACCTATACAAAATATGGATTTCACCAAAAATATGTCAATTAATTTTTTGAGGGCGGGGGGCTAAATATAGCATACTTAAACTAACATATTTACAGCCAACTAAAGTTTATTATTTTGCAAACTGATCGTGTCACTGAGATACCATCTTTTAGAGGTTAAGACAGTACAATTTCTCGATCAATAATGTCTTAAATAATCTTGTAATGAAAACACCAGTGACCAACCAATTCAGAAAGTCAACAATATTAACAACAACAAATATTAAATTAAAAAAAATTGTCTGACTGTATGTATATGAAATCATTAAAATTTTTTTGCACCAAAAAAATTCCTTTTTTATTCGGGGTTGCCGTTTAAGTTGCATGGTTGGGGGTGAGGGGTGAGATGTAAAATTTTGAAAAGGCTATATTTAAATGTCTCTATCGCAAAATAAATTGACGGGTGTTCGCTGAAATCATATTTCGTATAGTTTAGGAGATATTCAAGGTGGGAGGTCTTCAAATAAACACATTGTACAATCTCGAAAGAATCAAACCAACTATCGAGATTCTTAGATTGAGGAGCTTGATGTGAATGCAAACAGGTACAGAAAAAAGACATTTTAGAAATATGACTTCAGTTGCAATGGATGTATTATTAGGGTGGTTCGTAAAAACTTTTTTTTTCTCCAAACGCTGTAGCGCGCAAAAGTTGCCGGTGGTATATAGAAGAAACATTAAGAAACATTTAGAAAAATTAATAAAGTTTGACAATTTTCGTATTTTTTTTTAATTATTAAACTAGGTAGGATCAAAACCCTATAGATTTTTGCGTTTAGCTTAAAGTGCTAAAAATATAAATACGTTAAAAAAACCAGAGATATTTTAATATTTAACTGTCGCGCAATGGTAAACTACATGGGCATGTATGATTTCAAGATAAAAATAACTATTTGGCTCATATTCTCTGAATGATTTTTCACACTTATGAATAATCGCAGAAATCTATTGACAGAAGTGAGTCGTCTAGAACGTGAGAGAGGCCCAGGATCTCGAATGGACAAGTCTTCAGGACAGCGACTTCATTGTATTACCTTTGATATATCTAGTAAACACTGCTGAACAATGGTTTAGTACCTTCCTGTCTACTTCAGGAATTATACAATCGATATGTTTTTCACCACAGGTAGTTTTCCACACCCAGGCAGTTGTTTTCCAATAGGCTCAGAATAACCTTTTGGTTCTGTTGTCACACCATCAAGATGCTGGAATAAATGGCGGAAAGGTAAATCATTAAAATGAAGGATATCTCACTTCATTGTAGGGGTCTTCCTACATGTAATTCAATTTGATGAATTGTACAATTTTTCTATCCTGTGTTGATGATAGTGCCGTCACATCCGATCACTTCCAATTTCTCAAGGGATAAATCAATTTTTAAAAGATGAGATGTTATACTCTTGGATATGTCAGTTGTTGAACTCGAAGAGGGAGAAACGTTACGTATATAAGTTGATACAGGGTCCTGAATTAGAAAATAATGCTCTTCCTTTATTGTTCTGCGAAAATGCTTTTACTAATCGCGTTTTCAATTGACTGCTCTGGAGTGCTCTTAGATTGCTCTGAGAGCAAATTCAGTATTCGATTGGTTCACTTGACATTCCGGTCATCAAGACTTGCTTGTTCGATTGCGGCAAGCGTTCTGTGTAAAAGCATACCGAGAGTGCTCTTCATAGATCTGTCCCACAAAAAATTTACCCTGCCAAAAATATTAAAACGTCCAGCTTGCCATTTGGCATTTAAATATAGAAATGTTCAAAGAATCTGTACAATTTTTTTCAGATTTTTAAAAATGTGACCACATCGATTTTTCTGCATTTTTAAAATATTTCGTTTAGAAAAAAATAAAAATACGTTTGATAACAAAAAATTATTAGGCTGTCCAAAAAGCCCGTCTTCTAGTGATCAATATACAAAAAAATATTTGTTCTAGGGTAAATATTTCTCGAGATATTTATATTTCTTTAAAGGCGTGCAAGCAGTTTTGATAATTTTTTCAGTTTGAATATTTCCGAAGTTGTGCGTAATTTAGCAAGTTGATGAATGAAAGTTATGTTCTTTAGTTGATTGCTACCTCATAAGTGATTTTCATTGAAATCCGTGAGATCGACCCATTTTAGTGATCGATTTCGCATGGAATGACCCTTTGTGTTTTCTGAATATCACGAGTTTTCCGCTTGATTCTTGCAGTATTTCTTTTCTTTGCTTTTAAATGCACTAAGCCAATTTTTCCTATGCGCGCCATTGCGCCAGACGGTAAAAATGCCTGGATTAAACATTTTTCGAACCAATTGCACGACCGGTAAATATTAAAATATCCGTAATTTTTTAACATAAAGTATATTTTTAGTACTTTAAACTATTAAACGCAACAAACTATAGCGTTGATCTTATCTATTTAATAATTAAGAAAAATTAGGAAAATTGTCAAATTTTGTTAATTTTTTTAATTTTTAGTGTCGATGCGCGATCGGAAGATATCAACTGATTTTTTTTTGTTTAAGTCATATTTCTTCTCTATACCAGAGGCAACTTTTGCGCGCTATAGGGTTTCGAGGACAAACGTTTTTTTTCGAAACACCCTAAATTGTATATATGTATTCAATCGATCTATACTCGCTGAATGTAATATATTAAAATTATTGTTATTATTTGAATAAAATATTTCTCTGGTGTTTTTATAAAATGTCTTCCTTGAACATATATATCCGTTTTATGGGTATATAAATACATAATCTAGTTCAAGTTCAAGATGTCGCATTGAATGTCGGAAACATAAAAATGCTCAACTGACTGCGGATCTTAAAATAAAAAATGCTGCCGTAATGTTAAATTATTTAAATTTACAGTGGAGGCGCCATGAAAGTACTTTTACGTTTACGAAAATAAATTCCGTCCTGGTAATTTTAAATTTAGTTTTAAAAAAGCTGTTTATAAAAATTGCTTACTTGTCTTTCTTCCTTCAAATGTTAACAATGTAGTAATTTTCAGGGTTTACAAAACCATTAAATTTTTAACAGAATAATAAATGAAGTAATGAATAAATTAAATGGAATTCCTACTTCTGTGAGGAAGGTAAATTGAGCGTAAATTAGTTTTCGGATTGAATAATTTATGTTTGTTTTTTAAATTTTATAAATGTAGGGTTTAAGTGAAAATATCTTTTGTAAAAAGAAGAGAAAATGAGAAGTTGAAATAATCAAATAAATCCTGGGAAGACTATTAGAACATCTAAATTTGCATTAATAAAATTTCTAATAAAGTACCTAGGGGAGAAGATTAAAGTCGAGAAGGAAAGTCAGCAAAAAGAAAATCGATTGAAAGAAGGAATTGCGCAATGATTCAGAAAACTTAAACACCCTAAAAAGAATGCCATTTTCAATTTTGCAAAGTAAAACGTGACAGTTATGGTTATATTTGTCATTTTATGGGAATTATTTATATTCTGTAATATAAAAGAGAAAAGAGATTCTCTGTTAATGCTTCCAATTTTATCTAATTCTATGGGTTTATAATAGTTGTAGTAATAACTACGGTAGAAATATTTTAAAATCATTTATTTTTGTAATGTGTACACGTTTAATTTAAACTGCACATCTTTCACAGGACGAGACAGCTATTTGGTTAGTAAATTCAAAAAAAGAAAAAAGATTCTTTGCTGGAATTGGTCCAAACTGTCCGAGTATATCTTCATATCCTCTGCTGTATTAGTATATGCCAAGACAGAAGACACTATCTTATGAATGTTTTATACAGAATGTATTCAACGACTGCCTTCAAAATAAAACTAAAAATGAAAACTAATTACGTAGTTAACCTCAAAATGCATTGCATGCATATTCATTTTATATTCAAATATAACTTTCCGTTCCTCTAGAATCTTCAATTGTAATTATTCATATTTTGTGCTGTCGATTATTGTTAAAGAGTAATGGAATTGTTGGCATCCACCTACATATTCGCCTACTGTCCGTTTTTTGATGTGGGTTAAAATCTATATCAGTGACAGGTATATATTTAAGCATGTCAGTCTAAAAATATATTCTTGTAGAGTTTGGTTCTAATCTATTTTTCCATAGTAAGTACTTGTAGATGTGTATCTATGAATTGTATTAACAGTCTTTGCTGTTATTGCGCATTGCCAACTTTGCTACTAATATTAGTCTAAAAGCCACATGACCAAAAAAAAGCAATTGTAATAAAAGCTTTCAAATAAATTCACAGCTATTGATAAAGTTCCTTAATTACACATACATCCACGTTATGTGTTATTATTAGAATTTGCGTGGCAAACAACAATAGTTAACCCATAACTTTTAATGATTTTGTAACGAAATTTTCATTCTTTACATAAAAAAACCAAATCAGCTTATGACAATAAATTGCACTCTTGTCTAATTTTATAATTATTTGAACAATTTCATGTATAAAGCTTAGATTAAGTTTTCTGTGTTATGTTGACAGAGTTGAAGTGTTTTTCAATAGCATCAATCTTTCTGTATCTGACTAGGTTACGATAAATTGTTAGGTTATGGAATTAAAAAAGTCTAAAACAGTTTCCTGCTCACGTGATTTTCAATCATAAACTGCTCTTTTAAAATTTAACGAACAATAAGGGTTGCGTTTCACATTTTGCGAGTTTTATTTATGACCTTGTTGGAATGTATATAAACGTTTGTTGGCTTTAATTGTCGCTTGATCTCAAGATTATCTTCATTTTTCTCGTGCTTAATTAGAGTTCGATTTTAAGATTGTTAAAGGTTTATAGAAGTGTTTTTTGAAGTTGTATTGATATACAACTTCAAAATTAAAATTGAAATGTTAAAAATTATTAAAAATTACAAGTAATTTGGATATTTCCAATAAAAGAAAAATTAATTCTAAGACAGTATAATTCTTTTTACCTTTAAAATTAATATTTCTATTATTTGTATTACTAAATAAATACCTTACACTATTTACAAAGATCAAATTTTTGGCGCCTTTTAAGATTACCGGCTGAAATTAGTAGTAACCTGTAAATGCTCTTGCTGCCACATGATTGAATGTCAAAATGTCTTAAATGTACCAAGATCTCACCTCTCTATGAAAAAGTTTTGTATTACTGGATAAAATTAAAATTATAAACAATAGCTGTATTTCAAACATAAAGTAAATCCATTTAAATTTATACAATGATAAATTTCCATATTCCATCCAAATCCCATTGACCAATATTAATCTGATAATCCAGAAAAAACAATTTCTTTCCACAAAAAAAAATTAAGTCACTACTAAATCCACAGCACTGTTTATTTAATTAAATTAAATTGTTTATTATTAAAATCACTGACTAAATTCAAAACTTTCATAAATAATGAACATGTTGACGTAACATCAAAATATAACCTCAAAATTTTGACGTTTAGTTATCGCTGACATTTCTAACTCACTACATAACCTTGAATTTTTTTTAAATACTATGCTCTGCACATAAACGCGTGGTTTGTACAACGAAATTTACAGAGAGCAACTCACCAGATTTCCTGTTATATTTATATGTTTTTGAAAAACAAAAGGAAACTTGGTTATTTTTCTAATAATTTCTAAAATTTCTAGTGTAAAATAATTGAACAAAATGTAACTAAATCTACATAAACATATAACAGTTTATAATATTACTAATTGTTTAAACAAATTATATAATAAGATTCCTTTATTCAGTGGTATACAATACTTATGCTAAAACCCAATAACAAGATGGCCATTCCCTGTCGACTATTATACATTACTTTCTTAGATCCTATAGAACACTATTTACACAAATTTATATCTCCAAACTACAAAATAATAATTAAATCACATAATTTTAGATTATCAAGGTAAAGCGCAGAAATATGTGTTTTTAAACTCATAGATCTTCTATAAGAAATCATCCCCATATTTGCATATATGTCTCAGTTGTACCCAAGGAACTACTTGACAACATAATAATAACATATTTGAGCCCACAGACTTTTTACTTTTAAAAAACAATAAAATTATAATAAAACTGCCCAAATCGTTAACTGTCAACAAAATCTACGATCAAATCATAAAAAATCATACAAATTTTATAAACTAAACCAGCAGGTAAGGTGATAAATATGCCTTGAAACGGCTTCAATACTTATCAGTCTTCCATAATCAAGTAACGATAGAAAATCGTCAACTGACCAAGAAAATCTACCAAAATTAAGAGAAACATCAACTTTAAAATTTATTCTTTTTCTATTTAATGTGTTATAGTGTGTCTCTTTAACAACATGAAACATAATTATTTTATTATAATTAAAATTTGTCTTATAAAAAATCATTTCCCTTTATGCAACCCAACTAACGTGTTTGTACATTGTGATGCCTATATTTCTAGTCATGTCATAAAAATCATGACATTACATATACATTTTGTCAGTAATTCTAGTTAGTAACATATCTTGCTACTGTTGCTACATCCACTTATTCGTTTATTTTGTGATTATTCTGATTGTAAGCAACTCTTTCTATAGAAATAATTGCTAAGTACTTAACGTTAATTGAGGACACTTGAATAGTTTAAGAATAGTTCAGTTAGTTAAACAATTAGTTTCGTTTAGCAATTGAAATGCCCTTGGAGTTGTTTAATCGATTCAGTTATAAGGCATCGAATACTCTTGCATTGTTTTTAGTTTGCCTATTACACTTTTCTGTTTCGTTTTGTATCTACAAATTATACGTTTATCATACACTAACCATACATACATGGTCTACAGTAATTGCTAACACGCGTTATGGGTTTTAATTTGCATGTACAAGCAAAGGAAAAATAGTAAATAGTAATACATCTGAGAAAGATAGATGTTATGCCACACTTGCCAAGTCTTAAAATATAGTAAATTTCTTGTAAGGTTAGTGCTAGGTAAAAAAATAAAGTAAAAAATAAGAGTGATATTTTTATTAGTCGTGTTTAAAAATGCTTATCTTTAGCACTAAACGTATAAGTCTTATTGACTTTAAAAGGTTTCAAACACAATTTAGGTTACAGGGAAAAGTATACACTATTAAATTCTCAGTTATTTACATATGTCAAAATAACAAACATCAATTTTAGTTAAAAACAGTTAAAAATCTTTACCTGTAGCACCAACCTTACAAAAACGTTATTATATTACAAAGTTGGCAAGTCTGCCATGCTATCTCTCTTTCCCAGATATAATAATAATAATAATAACTGCTACAACCCATAACCTGGAAACCAGGCCCCAAAACCTATGAAGCTTGCTTCATGAAGATGTATTGCTATTGGCTATTTTTCCTGTGTTTACCCATGAAAATCCAAATCCAAAGCAAAGTTTTATCAATACTGTATAATAAATGACTGAAATTATAGAACAGCATAGAATCATACAATTTTGAAGCCGTACCTGTCATAAACACTTGAAGAATGGCGGATCATTTCCCCCTTGACTGTGTCAAAAATTAAGAAAATCTTTAAGAATCTTTTTTGTCAGATGTTTGTATAAATTAACTCCTCATACGCCATTTATTGGTTAAATCTGAAATCTGACACACAATCAACAATTGGTATCACCTAGAAAAATCTCCTTAATCTTTGACACAATCTCAGGAGGAAAAATGAAGTATGTCTCGCGATTCTTCAACTGTTCATGACATTCTGGAATAAAAATTTCAACGTTTATTTAGATTGAGAAAACAGTTATTTATGTACCACGGGTGTTATGATGATGATAATGCATTATAATCTAGTAACACACGTCGTGCAAACAAGATTTTATGCGTTGCTATACCCGGGCCGCTGAACAGATATAGTTAAAAAAAATCAAGGCAGCACAGATTGGTTTGTTCTGATTGGTTTTATGTGAAAGTTAAATTTACAATAGAACATTTTTAGAAATGAATTGTTAATTCATTATAAATAATGGCACTTCGAGAAATGCTAGTATAAATAATAACCATACATTTTAAAAAATTTCAGTTTTATTAATTTGATAAAATTGACATTAAAAGTTCGTGAATGCGATGTTTGTAAACGCATTTATTTTGTCTGTGAATTATTAATAAAACAATGAATTTACATACAAACATGCTTTAAATATATACATTATACATCTTTGGCACAAAATGTTTTATACAAAATAGAATTGCAGATTATAGAGCAATATAAATATAGAGCAGAAACTGCAACTACTAAACGAATACAGGATACAAATGAAAACTATAAAATATGTACACACGATGAATTACATAATAAATATTAATCAGAATCCGAGCTCGTTGATGAATCAGATTCATTTTCCAAATTGATAATCAATGGTTCGATCACAATATCCGCTGCTAAATCAGCTTCCCACATGCCCTGTTCTACCAGCATGGTATGTGATATCGCTTTCTTCCAATTTTCGGAAGAAACATTAGCAACTGCAGTAAGTAGTAGGTTTCGTACATCTTGGATTTTAAAGTTGGTATTATTTCTTGCTACTTCTCCTTTTATTTGGGCCCATATTAATTTTATAGGATTAAGTTCGCAGTGATATGGTGGCAATCGCAGAATTTTACGACCAACTGCTGTAGCTAATTCGTCAATAGCAAATTTCTTTTTCGCCGGTGCGTGTTGTTGCACCAGCGTTAATAATTCAGCTATAACCATATCGGCTTCATATGTAACAGAGTTCTTACTTAACCAAGCTTGAATCTCTGCCTTTTTTGCTGAAGAAGAAGGAACTTTTTCTACTTTTCTGCTGTGATATGAGGCATTATCCATAATTATCACTGCTGCTTCCTCCAAAGCCGGCAATATTACTTGGAACCACTTTTCAAAGACTTTGGCGTTCATTTCTTCATGATAGTCGCCAGTCTTCTTGGATTCAAACAAAAGTAGGCCATTTTCTAAAAATCCTTCCTCTGACCCAATGTGCAACACAATAAGACGTTTTCCTTTGCCAGATGGATTCTTCAGTCCTGTAGATAACCCTTGTAGGAAAGCTTGCCTTGCTGTAGTTATGGTTGTGTCTTGCCAAATTCTTTGCACTGTATGACCTGCATTTACCCACGTTTCATCTAAGTAATAAATTTGTTTCCCTTCTGCCCTCAATTTCCGTACTTTCCGGAGATAATGTCGTCGTCAAGCCACAATTTCATTTTTTTCCTTTAACATTCCATTTCTTTTTCTTTTGCTATACCTTCAACAATAATAAATTTAGATAATGACATAACATTACTTATTGTATATTTACCGAAATCCAATTTCCTTCAGCAATGCCCTCAAAGTAGTTTTTTTGAAATATGGCAGTTCTTCGTTATCATTAATAGCAAGCATTATTTTTGCTATTGTTGGTGGTTCGTTTCGTAGATAAAATTGGCGAATTATTCGTCTGACTCCACTTTTTATGCCCTCATCAATGTTGTCCAAAATGGGTTTACTTCGATGATATGACTTTGGCGGCTTGAATTTATGGTCAGCCTTATATTCTCGAAGAACGTTATAAACACTTGCAACACCCACGCCTGTCATAAAATGAATATTTACAACATTGATATTGAAGAAATAACACAATAATAATAATAATAATAATAATTACTACAACCCATAACCTTAACCAAGGCCCCAGAAGCTATCTGCTTGTGCGGGAGGGAGGGGGCGATTATTATTATTATGTAGGCCCAATTAGCTGTAACACAAATCCCACATTTGTGTTACAGCTAAGGGAAACTGCAGAAAACCTTAACCAGATCTGCCAGCGCCGGGAGTCGAACCCGGGCCGCTTGGGTGAAAGTCCGGCACGCCAGACATTACACTACCAAGGCTGTTTTAACAATAATTAATTAATTATTAAATAAGATTATAAATTCGATGTTTTCAATTTTCGAATTAGTCGGATGTGTTTCTTGACACGCTTTAAAAATGTTTAGGATGGATGCTTTATCAGACACCGAAAATTGCATTCGCGGCCGTTTTTTTGGAGGAGAAAGGGCCATATCTCTTGGATTTTAAAACAACAACAGTAAAGACGAAATAATAACAAAACACAAAAAAATGAAAACGGGAACACTCAAAACAGAAAAGAACGGAAAACTAAACAAACAAACAAATACAGAATATCGAAAATGAATGAACGAAAATTTTAGTTATACAAGCGTCACGCACAACTAACAAGTGACTGCTGGATATTTGACAGTAAACGAATTGATATCTTTTTGGTACAATTAAACATGCCTTTCAATTTGAGCGGTATATTTGAATGCTACCAATAGAAAGGTTTTGTTACAAATAGGGGGTAATTGTAGGCGTTTTTTATTACTATATCTGTTCAGCGGCCCAAGTATAGTGTTTCTTTAAACTTAAATAATGAATTAGAAAGTTTTAATAAAGAAAATATAACAAAATAAAAAGATTAATTAAAAATTTCATAAGTTTTATTAAGTTCTTAACCTGACAATTGTTTCAACATTAAATCTCATTATCAAGAGCATATAAGATAAACAAACGGATACAAAAACTAAATATATAACACTTCTAATAAAGGAGAATTATTAAGCTCAGTTTGTTCATTCATTAAAGATACTGTGCATTTATGTTTGTATATTTCAAAAGCTTCTAAAATGTCTAATTTATATTTATTGTTGCAAAAATGCAAGAAATTGATGTTATATTGAGGTGTCATTACGTGGTTCTGTTCCAAAAGGCGTTTGGCATAATTAGATTTTTCTGGATGTTTGTATAAGAGTGTACCTGTTCTTTGTATCTTATCTCGAAATTTCTAAGCGTTTGTCCAATATGAACCGAGCTACAAAACGAACAATTCAAACGGAATTGATGGATTAGTAAATGCCGGATTTCATGGTATCTTGTGTTCTGTCATATATAATTCAAGTGTCGCATCACAACTTTTACATCTAATTACTATTGCAGAAATGTATTGATGGTATGCAGAAGCACAACGGGCTCAATAAAATATTTAGTTATTATAATTGACACGAAAAACATGGACAAACCAAACCACCCTGGATGATAAAAACAAATTCAAAACACATTCGACAGATGTATTTTAGTAAATAAAATTAGGAAAAATGAAATATCTTATTTTTTGGACAGGACTGTAATAGAAACCTATGTTATAAATGCAATAGCTTCATAATCTATTGTCTATATGGCTTTGAGCTTGGATTTTTATGTGTGAGGAAGAGAAAATATAGGGAATATCAATACATCTGACAAAGACAGTTATTGCCATAGTATACTTGCGATAGTAATATGTAGTTTTGGTAGGTAAAATATTTTAAAACTGATTGACATTTTTGATTCTGATATGTGAAGCTTAGCAAGTATGCAACCATATTTCTCTTTCTCAGAAGTATTGCTATTTGCTATTGTTCCTTTTTTCGAAAGATTTGTTTTTTTAAATAATATTTAAGATAAATTTTATTTTATAGCTTTTTGTAAAAATTTGAGATTAGTAATCATATTTCAAATAGAAATAAGTATAATACAATATATGATGTGCCTGTCGCATAAGAGTCGACCAAGAGGTTGAATATTGTAAAAATAAAGATATACATTGTTCTGACTCTTATAACTAGAGACGTGCATTTTAGTAAAGCATAAAACCACTATGTCAACGGAGCGAAGCAATTTAAACTGCAATATAACACAGCGGGCGCTTGAAAATGGTGTGTTTGGAGTACCTTTGCCGCAAAAACATAAATTGAAAAGGGGTCTATTTCAAATAAATAGCGTGAATTAAAGAAGTTGTCAGGGGCGTGGCAAGTTTTATATAACAGCTTTCATTTAAACTATTTGTAAACTATGTGTCCTATAACTTGTAGCGACGGCGCTCATGAAAAACGAGCTATAATCAAGGGTTTTTTCAGGCGAGGTTACTTAAAATGCACCTCTTTACTTATGACAAACGGCAACTAACTTTCATTTAAAGAGCTTTAGTTTGGACCATACATTTTTCAATATTATTCACAACAAATAAAGTGATACTTGAAAAAACATTCGTTTCAGGAAAATTCTTTTTAAAAACGGATTTTGGTTCATATTTCAAAAATGCACGGAGATGGCCAAGAAACTTCGTTTTCTGAATTCAATTTTCTTCTAAAAGTAACCTTGGGTCGTGAAAACCATCTCTTCCTATTATTATCATCATCAAAACCGAGTTGTCCTAAAATTCCTACAAATTGGGTCTCCTCATAGAATTTATGATAACCAACCAACTTTTACAGAATATTAATCAAAATTCGTCTACCTCTTTTTTATAAATTTTTGTATATTATTCTTCTTGTTAGAAAACAATTTGATACAAGCCTTTTAGCTCTAATAAAAAACAAAGCAAATATTTTATTAAAATTCAGCGAAAAAATTTCACAGAGGGATTACATAAAGCAAATAAATGCTACATAAAATCCTTGGTTTTATAAATATTCAAATAACGAGTAAAAATGCCTATTGTTTGAAACAAAAAGCGATTGGAGACGAAAACGAGTTAATTGAACGCTTTCCTCATTGAAACTGGAAAATACAATACTATTCACATTTACCGAATTGCTGTTACAATAAATGTGGAACAAGCAAATAAATTGAGTTTTTAATTTCCTGTATGTTACTTTATTTTTATTTTTTTTCAGTTCTTTTTTTTTGTTAGAAGTCATTCATACCAATTTTACACTTTTTCAAATTACCTACCTATATTTTAATTAAAGTAATACTAATACTAATAACTAATATGAACGAATTTTTATTTTCCAATAATGTTATTCGATCATTGTAAATATGTACATGTAAAAGACTCTGATAAACATGTTAGAATCCAAAACTTCACTTTACATAGCTGCTAGTGCTATTTTGGATGGAAATGTGCTGTCCAGGATTTCACTACAGACATCAACGCATTACAACGGCGATCTTTGAAAGCAGGAAAGCCTTCCAAAATGATAATAGAAAGACATGTTGTAGACCTTCACCTTTTAACGGTGAAAATGTAGAATCAGCTAACTTGAGAGCAGATTTGTGTAGAAAGAAAAAACTAGGAAATGGCTTTACCTTTAGATGAAATGCAATTCGATAACATTATAAGCGCATTTTATGATGTTTGAGGAAACGGAGATAAAATTCTCAATGAGACTAAAATCGTTAAGATTGCAATCGTAAAATGTTTGAACTTGAAATACATTTAACGGCTCTTGGAGGTTAAAAAAAGATCACTTACAATCGATATTTCTCAAGTAAATGCTTAAGTATAGATGCTTATAACGAACTAGCGACTTCAATTCGGTATTTAAATAATTCAATTTGAATTACATTTAAGCAATTTATTGTAAATGATACGTTATATTTTGATAATTTTGATACAATGTTTTAGAATTTAATTCTCAATTGGAATTTCTAAGGCAACATTACTGAAGGAAAGTATCCGAGGTGTCCTCATGGGAATCTTCCAGACACCATATAAACTTTTAACGTTAGTATTAGGTATAAACTGTATAATTAGTAACTGTTAGACTCCCTCGTCACCTAAGGAGTTCAGAACATCACCAAAGACAACAACCATCTTCAACGAATATTCCCTACCAAGGAACCACCTTACAGACGACCAGACCGAACCTACAAAATGTCTTATTTCATACGTATTTCACATCATATGTAAGATATAGCTCGAACAAACTAACTAACCCAATTATATAATTACTATATAATTATATAAGGCTGCCAAATAGAACGCGTAAAAACTTTCCCAGCTGAATTATATATCAATTGACGCGTTTTTGTGAGTAGATGAAAATCTGAAAAAATTATGACGACGCGTTTGCGGTTAAATCTCGTTACATTAAATTTAGGTATGTGTTTTTAAAAAATTATATCTCAGCAACCGCTTGTCCGATCTTAATGATCTTGGGGTCTATTTAAAGCTAAGAGTGAGTTATAATGCAGGCTTAAGAATGGTTCTGAAAAAGTTCTAGAACTTTTTGAAAAATCTTAGAACAAAGTTCTAGAATGTTTTCCTTTTATTAAGATGCTCACTGTGAAGATCATATTCGATTTAGTAAAATACCAAAAAATGAGAAAAATCGGACTAGTAGTTTTTGAAAATTTCTATGTAGAGAAAAAATAGAAATTTTCAGATTTAAAGTATAAATTTCATGTTTTTCTATGGAATTGTTTTAGGAACTTATATATTTACATTATTTTAAAGCGAAAATACATTTTGTATTCAAAAATGCTACATTTGTTGTGAAATGTTTAACATTCTTGTTATTTGTTTGTTTAATAAATATTTGTCTTAAGATGTTTAATTTTCATTGTATATTAATTCATGCAAGATAGTGTAATAAAAACACAAAAAAGAGTTTTAGAACAGAAAAATACCAGTTTCTACTATTACGCCACTATAATGTAACCATGTAAAGATAATGTAAAGAATATAAGCATTAAGTCGCCGCCCTAATGAGCATCTGAATAAACAATGTGGACACCCAGCTGACAGAAATCGGCTGATGATGCAACAACCCTCTCAGCGGCGACAATTGTTTTTTTTTGGTTATGAATGACTGCTTAAACCCTAAATATTATTTATTGAGTAAAATCTGTTTGGGACGTTACTGCACATCTCGAACTCATCGTTTGTTTGTCTTATATTTTATGGTGTTTATGGGATCCTCGTTGTATTTTATAATCTCGTCCACGTGTTTGGTGGTAACGCAATTCTTGTAATTGCGGTTACATTAAATATAAATAAACATAAAATTGTTTCACCTACTTAAAGGGGTTCGTTAATCATTTTATCATTTTACATTTTGTTTTCAATCAATTATAATCCAAATTTTGTTATTCTTGGTGCTTATTTGTAATTGTTGGAAATAGTCGATAAAATGGATAATAAGCCACGTCCTTCAATGAACAATTCGAAGTGTAATAAATCACCTAATTTATTTAGTTTTCTTTGTACTGTGTTCATTGATACTAAATCTAAAAGTCATTCGTTATCTGAAGCAAATCGTACGTTGTATTCAGATTGCTATCGAACGAATGTTCGACAAATGGTGCTGATAAAGGCTATTTATCTAATGTGATTTGTGCTTCGTGTATTACAAATGTGTATTACAATTGAAGTGTTACACGTGTCTGGTCAGATAAGGACCATTCTTACATGATATTTGGGGGAGGAACATGTAATGAGGAACGAATCGCCTAAAGTTCTTTTATGTCCGGTCGGGCGATTATGACCTATTTAGCGGCCTGTTTTTAGAGCGTAAGTTGCTACATTAGCGCTCTAGGGCTCTAAAACACTAATTTCCGATTTTTCTTAAAAAGTCTTAGAACCAAGTTCTAAAACGTTTTCAGAAGCATTTTTAAACATGCATTTAGAATTCACTCGGCTTTCGCCTCAGGCGCTAAATGATTCTGCTGGCTCTAACACACTCAATTAAGCCCTTAATACATAATATACTATTATGTACGACTGCATTATAAAGTACAGTTTATAACACAGTTTTAAGGCTATATAGTAGCTCTTTATAGTACGAGTAAAATATAGTAGTAATAGTAAAATAAAGTATAGCAATAACAAAAGCAATATATGTCAAATTCATAAAGTAACTTTTTTCGATGATGAGCCAATTTTACGTAGTGGTCGAACATAAAATTTTGTATGCAGCTCGTACATAATCGGACTTTATAGATCTGCACTTTTTATAAGCCTTGCTCACTTCGTTTGCTCGGCCATAAAATACTACATTATACATATATGTTATGTGTACTTGTTACATAAATATAGCTGTCATTGAACTTCTGTGACAATTTGTAGTCGAAATATGTCAAATTTCGCTTTGTTTTTGAAGCATATTTAAGGGGTCTTTAGGGTAATGACGGTGAGGGTGTAGAGAGTGATTGTCTTGGGTTTAACTTCTCTAATGGGAAGTCTAATAGTATATCACATGTGAGGAATTTTACAAATGTTCTAAACGTTGCAGATTTCCTACCTAATAAGATGCATTAAAAATGCTTTGTAAGTATCACAGTATTCTGACTTTCTTTATCAATGAGAGGAAATCTGTGAGTAATGAGTTTAAATAAACATTTTTCAAATACGAATATAAATTCGAGAATAAAATAAAGAAAATTTATTGTCTTTATTATTTGATGAGAAAGAAAGCTTCTTCTTGTTCATGTTCATACAGTAAGGTTTCTTCTTCTTTCAGACTTTCTCCTACATTTTCATAGCGTTTGAGAGCACCAGTAAAAAAGAAAAACGCATGAAAATCCCATTAAATCCAATTAAAACTAAATTCACTATGTTCTCTTTTTTATGTTAAATGCTTCGCAACGACGGCCTCAAATTTAAAAAAATGACTACTGAGTACTGATAGATTAAAAATAAGTCCATTACCCTTCGGAGACGGGGAGGTATCCTATACAGGGTGTTTTTTAAATAATGGTTTTTGGCTTAATGGGTAACATACGAATAAAGGAAGAAGGCAAAAATGCATACAATTCCGCACTATCTCAAAAATAAATTTTCACTAAAAATTGTTGGGCACCCGGAAAATTAAGCAAACTGAAGACGGCCCTGGTGCCTGGAGGAGGTATTATTTCTATGATGATCATTCATTTAATTTATTTCAAACAAAAAGATGTTTACTATTTAAACTGTTTATAGGTAGTAATAAACACATAAATGTGTCAGCAAGCAGACTATACAATGACAGCACCTAATTTATAATATTATATAAATATATTATAATATTATAAATTATAATAAATAATAGGGTTTTTTTTGTTATTATTACAACTACTGCATTTCCGTATTAGGTTGCAAATCGTTATTCTTATTAATGATAATGAATTTGAATTGTATTTAATCTCGGACATCGTTAGAAATAATAAGTAAATCGGTAGCTTAATAAAATCAATTAACAGTTAGAATTTCTGTAAAACGAAATATTAAAAACATGACATGTCTTATCCTGAAATTAGCATTTGCATAGCTGCAATTAAACTACTAAAAACGTGTAAGATCGTTCATTTTAAAAAAACAATGTTATAGTAATGGTATAATACGATCATATCTATCGATTAAAACAGCGTAATAATTTATGACGTGACGTAATAATTAATTCATTCAGCAGATACTTACTTAGATCTGGTTATATTTCTAAAAAGTATTTATTTACTCAGTAATAACTTCCGACCACATTATTTACGTTAAACCATGCAGATAGCCATAAATTAGCTTTTTTATGTGTCATACAACAGCAATTTTTAAAAGGCAGGTACATCTAAAAGGGTATCACATTTTTAAATTAAATTTGTACAACTTAAGGCAGGTTAGTGTCACAGGCCCGGACTCGAATCTAATAAAACTTTAAAATTAGTTTTCTCGAAAACTATTCGTTTGAAGAACAAACTTTATAAGGAAAATTTGCTCTACTATATTCCACCTATCTACCATTCAGCCAAAAATCCTTTAATTAAAATACACCCTGTAGATTGGAAATGCATGGGCTTGATATAGGGATATAAAAATGTCCATAAAAATGGTAGTGGGATAGTGAAGATTGCGATAGAAGGAAAAGCTTTATTCTTCTGTACTACTTTTCCTACCATTAAGATTTATAGTAGACAATTACTGGGTTAAAATGCGAGCGAACTTTAAAAAACTGATTTAAAGTATTAGTACCAAGTACATACATATCCAGTCAGTATACAACATTCAGTTGCAAGTTTTTATCAATTGCTTCTATTCCAATACCACTTTTATGAATGCTTTTATATCAAATGCTTTTAAATCAAATCGCAGGTCAAATCTGATTCCAGACATCCAACGCCAATTCTCCCTGAAACGTTGCCATCAGGGCACTTGTCCTCTAAACACTCCTTTGCTCCAGTCAGAAGTTCTTATACGCGATTTATATATTCTTCTTATATAGCAATAAAATATCTAAAAAGCGACCTGTAACTTTTACTCTGCCCCACCTGGTAGCATTTTTATATTTTGCCAACGCTAAGGGATTCGTGGTGTCAATCGAACAACGTTGGCAAATAAGGAGTAGCAAAACAAAACACTGACATACTCAAGTTTTTATAATGAAGATATCGCTATCATGAATCAATGATACAGCTTTAAGGAGAACTTTTAAAATTTATTTTCATGTAACTACATATGTTTGAAACGCATGAGGGACTGTAATATCTTTCTTAGTATTGGTAGAATATGAAAATGCCATCTGGAATATATATAAGATGCCAGCCTTTGACTTCCTATAACCTTTTAAAAATTAAAAATAACCGTTTGATCATACTTAATGAATCATTTTTTTTGAGAATGCGATCCTGTACATATCCTGTACACGCTGTTGCCGTAAACTCATACATAACTATTCGGCTGTGCTTTCCCTAACGATTCCTACAAACACAGTGTTACAATTTGGTATTTTATCTATTATTGCCTGGGACATCTTCATCTCCATGTGTATCTGTAACAGATTAGACGTTAAGTATATAGTCGGCAATATCACTTTTAAATGTTCAACGGTTCCAATAAAGCTTGCCGTTTTTCTCAAGTTTCATCTAGGTATTGTTATAGCCTACAGAATCACAAAGGCTACTTTTATATATATATATATATATATATATATATATATATATATATATATATATATATATATATATATATATCTATAGGGCACCACTATGCGTCCCCCCATGTAAAATCTTAGGTTCAAGCAGCGTCCGAAGTCACTCGGCGTCCGGATATACGGACGCTGGGTGACTAGTGCCTCAAAATTACACCACATGAAGCTTAAAGTGTCTAGATGACGAAAATGTAAAAATTAGCTGTGCGCAGTTTGACACCCATTCCTGATTCGTGTATAAAATCGTAGTTCGAGCGTTTGCCACACGCAGCGCTAATAGCGCGGGATTTGTATACATTTGTATACAAATTTATGGCATAGGTTTACCCTGCGTCCGCATATTTAACAAGAATTGTGTTGGTAACACTGATGGTTTTGTCGCTAGACAGTGACGTCAATTCAACGGGACTTCACTTATGCATTGTATTTCTGAGTAAAGATTGCGTCATTTAAGGTGACACAAATTCTTACATATTATATTTTGTTAAAGCTGTTTAATAAACACTTTACGTTTCATTTATGCGTCATGTAAATTTCGTTTAAACCGGTTTTAATTGCTCTTACAAATGGGCAATAATTTTAATAAAATCGTAAGATTTAATTCAAAGCTCTATTGATTTAAGTAAAACAAACATAACCATTATTATATTATCATTCAGTATTTAATCAATCACTGATGATGTTGGCTAATAATAAATCTTATCCCCTTTTAAAATTTTTAAAAATTATTTGTTTGTGAGGCAGACAGTGACATAATTTCAAACGGAACTTCTTACGCATTAAAATATTGAAATTAAATAAACTTTTTTAACTTCTAAATTGTCAAATGACATACAAACTTGAGATTTGGCACAGTTATAGGAATTAGGATTCTTGTAAAGAAAAAATAAAACAATGTTATTATGTCAACCCCCGTACCCCGTTTTAGGGGTTGTAAAACTTTTAGATGACATAGAAACTTGAAATTTGGTATAATTATAGGATTTAAGATTCTTGTAAACAGAAATATTTAAAAAATGTTATTACGTCAACCTCTGCATCCCGTTCGCGGGTTGTAAAACTTCTAAATGACATACAAACTTGAGATTTGGCACAATTATAGGAATTGGGATTCTTGTACAGAAAAAAATAAAAAAATATATTTTTATGTCAACCCTCGCACCCTCTTTTAGGGGTTGTAAAACTTCTAAATGACTTAGAAACTTGAGATTTGGTGTAATTATAGGATTTAAGATTCTTATAAAGAAAAATATAAATAAATGTTATGATGTCAACCCCTGCACCCCGTTCGCGGGTTGTAAAACTTCTAAATGACATACAAACTTGAGATTTGGCACAATTATAGGAATTGGGATTCTTGTACAGAGAAAAATAAAAAAATATTTTTGTCAACCTTCGCACCCCCTTTTAGGGGTTGTGAAACTTCTAGATTACTTAGAAACTTGAAATTTGGTGTAATTATAGGATTTAAGATTCTTATAAAGAAAAATATAAAAAAATGTTATGTCAACCCCTGCACCTGGTTCGGGGGTTGTAAAACTTCTAGATGACATACAAACTTGAGATTTGGCACAATTATAGGAATTGGGATTCTTGTACAGAGAAAAATAAAAAAATATTTTTGTCAACCCTCGCACATCCCTTTAGGGGTTGTAAAACTTCTAGATGACTTAGAAACTTGAAATTTGGTGTAATTATATGACTTAAGATTCTTATAAAGAAAAATATAAAAAAATGTTATGATGTCAACTCCTGCACCCCGTTCGGGGGTTGTAAAACTTCTAGATGACATACAAACTTGAAATTTGGCACAATTATAGGAATTAGGATTCTTGTACAGAGAAGAATAAAAAAATATTTTTATGCAACCCTCGCACCCCCTTTTAGGGGTTGTAAAATTTCTAGATGACTTAGAAACTTGAAATTTGGTGTAATTATAGGATTTAAGATTCTTATAAAGAAAAATATAAAAAAATTATTAAATCAATCCCCGTATTCCATTTGGGGGTTGTAAACCTTCTAGATGACATACAAACTTGAAATTTGGTATAGTGATAGGGTTTAAGACTCTCGTAAAGAAAAATTAAAAAAAATGTTATTATGTCAACCCCGCATCCCCTTTTAGGGTTGTAAAACTTCTAGATGACATACAAACTTGAAATTTGGTATAGTTATAGTGTTTAAAATTTTCCTAAAGAGAAAAATCTAAAATATTAAAATGTCAACCCTCCCACCCCCTTTTGAGTTATAAATCTTCTAGATGACGTACAAACTTGAGATTTTGACATAGTTATAGAGTTTAGAATTCTTGTCAAAAGAAAAATAAACAATGGTAAAATTTCAACCCCGCACCCACATTGGGGGTTGTAAAACGTCTATATGACATACAAACTTGAAATTTGGTATAGTTAGTGTTTAAAATCTTCCTAAAGGGAAAAATCAAAAATATTAAAATGTCAACCCTCCCACCCCCTTTTGAGTTATAAATCTTGTAGATGACGTACAAACTTGAGATTTTGACATAGTTATAGAGTTCAGAATTCTTGTCAAAAGAAAAATAAACAATGGTAAAATTGCTACCCCCACTCACATTGGGGGTTGTAAAACGTCTATGTGACATACAAACTTGAAATTTGGTATGGTTATAGTGTTTAAAATTTTCCTAAAAAGAAAAATCAAAAATATTGAAATATCAACACTACCACCCCCTTTTGAGTTATAACACTTCTAGATGACTTACAAACTTGAGGTTTTGACATAGTTATAGAGTTTAGAATTCTTGTCTAAAGAAAAATAAACAATGGTAAAATTTCTACCCTCCACTCACATTGGGGGTTGTAAAACTTCTATATGATATACAAACTTGAAATTTGGTATAATTATAGTATTTAAAATTTTTCTAAAGAGAAATATCAAAATTATTGAAATGTCAACCCTCCCACCCCCTTTTGAGTTATAAAACTTCTAGATGACGTACAAACTTGAGGTTTTGACATAGTTATAGAGTTTAGAATTCTTGTCAAAATTAAAATAAACAATGGTAAAATTTCTACCCCCCACTCACATTGGGGGTTGTAAAACGTCTATATGACATACAAACTTGAAATTTGGTATGGTTATAGTGTTTAAAATTTTCCTAAAGAGAAAAATCAAAAATATTAAAATATCAACACTCCCACCCCCTTTTGAGTTATAAAACTTCTAGATGACGTACAAACTTGAGGTTTTGACATAGTTATAGAGTTTAGAATTCTTGTCAAAAGAAAAATAAACAATGGTAAAATTTCTACCCCCCACTCACATTGGAGGTTGTAAAACTTTTATATGATATACAAACTTGAAATTTGGTATAATTATACTATTTAAAATTTTCCTAAAGAGAAAAATCAAAAATATAAAATGTCAACCCTCCCACCCCCTTTTAAGTTATAAAACTTCTAGATGACGTACAAACTTGAGGTTTTGACATAGTTATAGAGTTTAGAATTCTTGTCAAAAGAAAAATAAACAATGGTAAAATTTCTACCCCCCTCTCACATTGGGGGTTGTAAAACTTCTATATGATATACAAACTTGAAATTTGGTATAATTATAGTATTTAAAATTTTTCTAAAGAGAAATATCAAAAATATTAAAATGTCAACCCTCCCACCCCCTTTTGAGTTATAAAACTTCTAGATGACGTACAAATTTGAAATTTGGCATAGTTATAGAGTTTAGAATTCTTGTCAAAATAAAAATAAACAATGGTAAAATTTCTACTCCGCACCCACATTGGGGGTTGTAAAACGTCTACATGACATACAAACTTGAAATTTGGTATAGTTATAGTGTTTAAAATTTTCCTAAAGAGAAAAATCAAAAATATTAAAATGTCAACCCCCCACCCCCTTTTGAGTTATAAAACTTCTAGATGACGTACAAACTTGAGATTTTGACATAGTTATAGAGATTAGAATTCTTGTCGAAGGAAAAATAAACAGTGATAAAACAACCCCCACTCACATTGGGGGTTGTAAAACTTCTATATGACATACAAACTTAAAATTTTATATAGTTATAGAAGGCCAGTAACCGGGTAATTTATTTCTGCAATCTTCTACAGAATTGATTTTCTTGTTGGAAAATGTTCGGAGGTGTTCCCTGAATGTAACGGTTGGGAATGAAGTTGTCGGGACGGGGGCGGTTGAGCGCTAGCCGCCATCTTGGAAAACATGTTTTATCAAATATCTCGTGAACCGCGCATCGTACGACAAGAATAGTGTAGATCGTTTTTTTGAAATTCTGCCTTATGCTTTATATAAATGGAAGTATATCTGATTAACGTCCAAGTGTACGCAAAAAACGTGTTTGTCTTTTTCTTAAATAATATAATAATGTAATAACTTTGGTTTTAAATTAATACTCTAGGAATGTTAAAACTTGCTTACTTTACTTGTTTTGGAAAACGATGTTTATTAATTAAATTATTTGACATTTTTTACGTGAAAAATTAATTTTAGAGAAACTGTTCGTTCAAGTTACATTAGACATACAACTTTCCTAAAAGTTTGGAAAAAAAAATTTCAAATACTATGAGACTTAAGCTGTATTTTTTGGTTAACTTTGAATGTACAGTTTTTCTAAAATTTATTTTTCACATAAAAAATGTCAAATAATTTAATTAATAAACATCGTTTTTCAAAACAAGTTAGGTAAGCAAGTTTTAACATTCCAAGACTATTCATTTAAAACAACAGTTATCACATTATTAGATTATTTATGAAAAAACGACGATTATTGATCATGCGGTTAAGATTTATTCACCGTATTTGAGTGTCTAAATGGCTTCTTTGTACTGACTTATTGTTAAATTTGGAATAGTTATTCACAATACATATAAGTAAATCCACTGTGGTTTTGTTTAGATTTTTTAATGTACCGTTAAATTTTTTCTGGGTACATTTGGACCTTAAAATTACTCAAAGAATTTGCTATATTGTTATAAAAATGAAACTTCAGGACAGGTAACCCTTCTATAGACGGGTTGGGTGTGTTACAAATCTGCTCCTGGTCTGTGAGTTTTCGTAAGATTGTTTATTGTAATTTTCGTTGTACACGTAATTATTTTTTTAAATCTTTAGATTTGTGTAATAGTAATAGTAATATTTATTTTTCCCAACAGACAAAATGCCTATGGTGGAAACATAAGCTAACAATAACATTATACTAATAACATGAAAAAGTAGATGTTCCATAAAATAATATCACAAATAAATAATATAATAACATAGTACTAGTGTGTGAACAATATGCCAAAGTGAGATAGTTAGGTTAATAATAATACATTAAATTGCACTGTTATGTGGTTGCTCATAAATACTAATTATCTTAGATCTAGTACCTCTCGATGTGAAAACATCTATAAATATGTCAAATCTGTTACTAGGTAAACAATTGTATAATTTTTTTTATTAAAATTAAGTTTTATTAAAATACAACCTTACAATATTGTTTCGACAGCTATGCTGTCATTATCAAAGGTAATATAATTATAAACAAACACGTCGCTAAGGTAGATACAAAAATGGGTAACTAGATAAAATAATAATAATAATCAGAATTAAATATCTAATACTTCCAGTAACGGAGAATTACTGAGCTCAAGTTGTTCATTCATTAAAGGAGTTTGTGTTTGTATATCTCAAAGGCTTCTAAAATGTCTAATTTGCGTTTGTTATTACAAAAATGTAGGAATTTAATATTATTTTGAGGAGTCATTATATGATTTTGTTCTAAAAGGTGTTTGGCGTAATTCGATTTTTCAGGGTGTTTATTTTTGTAATGACGTACGTGTTCTTTATATCTTATGTCAAAATTTCGAAGTGTTTGTCCAATATATACCGAACTACAAAAAGAACAATTTAAACGGTAAATGCCCGATTTCATGATATCATGTGTTCTGTCTTTAGCATTAAATAAAAATGAAAAAGTGTTAGTGTTGGTTTTAAATGTTATTTTATAATTGTTGGTTTTTCTTAGTATATGTGCAATTTTTTCTGATATTTTGCCAAAATACATCGCAAGTCAGAATGTTTGGTTTAACCAAGAATGTCTGAAACGTCAGGTTAGTCCTAACAACGTAAACATCACTACCAGAACCAAAAATTCGATTACCGAAAAAGTGATTAGGAATGCCAAAAGAAGATGGCTCAAAGAAGAATCGAAGAAATGGTTTAGTATAAGAGACAATATGCACGTTTATATAAAGGTACTCACTCCATACAGAACTTACTGATAAATTACACAATATCCAATTTGACATCTTAGATTTTGACATTAGAGAAACCGTCAGTCACATTAAATTCAAAAAATACACCACACAGAAAAATAAACTTCATCGACTTGTACAACAAAAACGTACACTACAAAATAACCTTAATTGTCAGAACACTGCAAACTTTTATCCTCGTTTCATAAACTTGTCGAATATAACATTCAATGACAGAGAAACACAATTTCTTAACAAAGGTTTCAAATTTTGTCCTTTTCCAAAATTTGCCAACAAAATTAAAGAAATTTTGGCCGTTGAATGCGAAACTATACTTAAGAAAGATCATAATAACAATGCAAAATTCCAAATTTCGAATTTGTTAAAAGAGATGTCTTTAAAACAGGACAAAATGTAGGTACAACACATCTAACATATCACTTCTTCAATCTATAAAACAGAAAATCACAGAGAACAATCTACACTACCGCTCATAAATATTTGCCCACCACGTATTATTTTCATAAAAGTTAAGAATCCTGGTATGCTTTGAAACAATGTTCCTAAATGTCAAGTGTAGACTAATTTCGTTGTATACCACAGTCGACAACTACTCTGTCTCAGTGTTTTAAGAGTTTGTGTAGATTTTCTTGGGCTGGTAGAGTGGCGTTACATACTATAAGACGCTTTTGTTTCTTATTAAGTTACCATTGTTGTATTTTTGTTTGTTTAATGAATATATCTTACTGTTTCTGACCAAGAAAAAGGATATGAAAATGAATATGAATTAAATATCCAGTCTGAATAAACTTGTAAGGCACTAACACACATTGCAGTAAAGGGTAGCTTTCAAGAAACAACGTTTTTATTGTCGATTGCCATAAATTTTGTACAATGGCGAAAACTAAAGAATTATCTGTCGAAGAACGTTCTCTTATCATTGCGCTTCATAAATTAGAAAGAAGCAATAGAAGAATTGCTTTAGAATTAGACATATCACGTCGAACAGTTGACTACAATGTAAGAAAATATGAATCTACAAAGAGTTTTGTGAACAGAAAACGCACAGGACGTCCAAGAAAAACTACAACTGCCGAAGACAATTACATAGTACTGTCTAGCCGACGCAATCGACGCCTGACAGCTCCAGAAATCACTGCTCAAGTCAATGAATCCAGAGATGATCCTCTAAGTTCTTCAACTATTAAAAGAAGACTTGTAAAAGCTGATTTATTTGGTCGAGTAGCCATAAAGAAGCCGTTGCTAAGACACAAAAATAAAATTAAGAGATTACAATGGGCCCGGGAACATAAAAATTGGACTGTCGAACAGTGGAATGGAGTGCTGTGGAGCGACGAGTCGAAATTTGAAGTTTTCGGCTCTAAGCGAAGAGTATTTGTTCGCAGATCAGCTAAAGAGCGCATGTTGGACTCCTGTGTAATACCTACTGTTAAACATGGTGGAGGCTCTGTGATGGTGTGGGGATGCTTTGGTGGAGGTGCGACTGGGGATCTAATAAAAATACAGGGAATTCTCAAAAAAGAAGGTTATAAAGAAATTTTACAGAAAAATGTTGTGGCCTCTGGTCGCAGACTCATTGGCAGAAATTTTACCTTTCAACACGATAATGACCCAAAGCATTCCTCCAAGCTATGCAAGCAGTATTTAGAAGGATTAGAGCGCAAAAACGTTTTAAAAGTGATGACCTGGCCCGCCCAGAGTCCAGATCTAAACCCCATCGAGTTATTGTGGGATAAATTAGACAGAGAAGTCAGAAAACAGTGTCCAACATCAAGAACACATCTGTGGAACATCCTTGAAGAAGAATGGGGTAAAATTAATACTGCATATTTAACAAAATTACTAAATATGATGCCAGAACTATGCGCAGCAGTGATTAAAGCTAAGGGTGGTTACATCGATGAGAATAAAATATAATAAGTATCGAGTTATTAAATAAAGTTTTTTCATTTATACTATTTTGTTCATTGTGTTGATTAAATTACGAATAAGAAATGTTTGGTTTCTAATTACATTTGTTTAAAATTAAAAAAATGCAAGGTGGGCAAATACTTATGAGTGTTAGTGTAATTTCTGTTAAAGCAGATAAGGGTAACACTTTGGTAATTCTTTCAAAAGATATTTACATACAAAAAGTTAATGAATTTATTAATAAAGAAAATTTAGAAACTTTAAACAAAAACCCAACCACAAAATTCCAAAAAGAAGTAAAACAAGGTTTAGAAAACTGCAATATCTGCTTTTCAGAATTAGAAAAGCAACAAATCATTAATAAAAACCCACAAATACCTAAACTATATGGACTAGTCAAAACACATAAACAGAATATGCCAATAAGACCAGTTGTATCATACATCAATGCACCTAATCACATTTTATCCAAAAAACTGAACCAGATTATTAACACGATAGGTTACAAATCGAAATACTCTGTTAGAAATTCATTAGAATTAGTAGATAAGCAGCAAAACATACATCTTCCACCACATTCAAAACTTGTCAGTTTTGATATTTGCAACATGTTCTCCAGAATACCCCCACAAGAATGTATTCCTTTATTAGATAGTTTCTTGATCAATAGTAATATAGAATTAGTTAAAAGGTTAGAGTTAATTCAATTATTTAACCTTTGTATAAGTCAAAATTATTTCACTTTTAATAACATAATTTATTTACAAAAGGATGGTTTACCTATGGGTAATTCTCTAAGTCCTCTATTAGCTAACATATTTATGAACAAGTTTGAAGATCGAATATTTGAATGAAACCCCTCTAAACATTATCTTCTGGTTTCGTTATGTTGATGACATTATAGCTTGTTTTGACAGTTCTTTTGAGGTTATCAATGAATTTTTAATTCTTATTAACAGTATCCACCCTAATATAAAATTTACACTAGAAACAGAACAAAACAGGGCTATAAACTTTCTAGACTTAAATATCAAGATTAACGCAGACAATCTATTTGAATTTTCCATATACAGAAAACCAACACAGACATAACAATACCAAATGAATCTTGTCACCATAATACACATAAAATAGCAGCCTACAGATCATTAGTACACAGAGCTTTAACTATTCCACTAACAAAATCAGATTTTAGCAAAGAGATATCAACCATTAAACAACTAGCACATGCAAATCATTACAATCCGAACATGATTGACACTTTAATTAAACAAAAAGATTATAGGTTAGCTATCAAAAGAATATATCCCATTGACAATCAAACAGAAGACACAAATTACATATCTATACCATATTTTGGCAAAATATCAGAAAAAATTGCACATATACTAAGAAAAACCAACAATTATAAAATAACATTTAAAATCAACACTAACACTTTTTCATTTTTATTTAATGCTAAAGACAGAACACATGATATCATGAAATCGGGCATTTACCGTTTAAATTGTTCTTTTTGTAGTTCGGTATATATTGGACAAACACTTCGAAATTTTGACATAAGATATAAAGAACACGTATGTCATTACAAAAATAAACATCCTGAAAAATCGAATTACGCCAAACACTTTTTAGAACAAAATCACACAATGACTCCTCAAAATAATATTAAATTCCTACATTTTTGTAATAACAAACGCAAATTAGACATTTTAGAAGCCTTTGAGATAGGTATACAAACACAAACTCAGGGTACCTTTAATGAATGAACAACTTGAGCTCAGTAATTCTCCGTTACTGGAAGTATTAGATATTTAATTCTGATTATTATTATTATTTTATCTAGTTACCTGTTTTTGTATCTACCTTAGCGACGTGTTTGTTTATAATTATATTACCTTTGATAATGACAGCATAGCTGTCGAAACAATATTGTCAGGTTGTATTTTAATAAAACTGTGAAACTTTTAATAATCTTTATTTATTTCATGATTATGGAGTTCCACAAAGTAAGGCTGGAAACAATAAACAATGGTGAAAAGTGTTTGGTATTCTATAATAAAAGACCATTGTTGATCGGTTAGTAGATCTAGGTACATAAAAGTAAATTTGACTAAGAAGACCAGAACACTGTAAGAATAAGAATAAGAATAATTTATTGGTGCAGCAGTACAAAATACCTTTGTTTACACTCGTCAACAAAACAATAAACATAATACAATATAACTGTATAAAAATACGACCATTAGTATACGACCATTAGTAATGTTTTGTAAAATAAGAATACAAGACTAGAAAGACTTTTTCTTGATAGGAGTGAAGTTTCATTATCAATACTAAGCAGAGCCTGGTGATTACAATGCCTAATTGGATAGTAGCCATATGTTTTGTAGTAACAATATATACAAAATTTACGCAAAACATTTTCAAGAAGACAAATATATATTTCCTATCTTTAATGAAAGTAAACTATTTTTGACAAATTCAAGGTCAGTTATGTTTAAAAAATTTTAAACGTGTTTCTTTTAACATTCGTTTTTTTAGGGATATTCCATATAGGTTCTCTTTTGCAAATATTAATTTGATAAACCTTATTACAGCTGCAGTTCATATAAAGTACTTGTAAAAAATAATTTATTTGTGCAACACTCATTCGGGTCATTTAAAAATTAAATATCTTAAAATAAACACGTTCTAAGAATTCTATGTAGTCAAAATGCGAACTTTATTACAATTAGTTGTTTTTGTTCCGCAAGGCTTGTTTATAGTAACAAAATGCAACGGATATCCACATGTGTAATTTGATTCTAAACTACCGTTGTAGAATAAAAGGCATATAATATTTTATTTTATTTATGTCTGACCACTTTTTATTATAAAAAGTCATGTATTTTTTATAACAGTGATTATTACATTGCTATTTCACGATTCGTGTTAGTTATTACAAAGGTTTAAGTTAAAAAAATTGGATAGTTCTTTTACGAATTACGACGAAGTTTATAGTCGTTTTTCTAAAAAAATTAAACAAATCTTTGCAAAGCATTGAGTCTTACGGGAAATATAAACTTTAAATGCTTGTAACTTCGTTTACGAAGCTTCAAAAATTAACTAATTTTAGGGTACTTTCGCGTTTATCAACTCATATTTCAGAAACGAAGCCTTTAATCGAAAAAAGTCGTTCTTATAAAATTGTAGACCGCGATCTTTCGCTTCTAACGGCGCCACTTTTATATTTTTAGAGATTACAATAATTCCGTAAAAGAAGAAAATTTAATACCAAACACAATTTAAATTGTATCGACGTCTCTACTCCTCGATAAGCCCCTCTTACGTTTCGGACCTCCTCGCGCTGCAGTTGTCTATGTTCTTGATTAAATAAATACACCTAAAAATGTATTTCCTTTTTCTTTAATTAATTAATAGATGCCTAATATAAGTTTAATCGCATTAAGCATTTTTTTAAAATAAATAATTTAAATAGAATAATATTTTTATATCTTCGTTAATTACCCATTGCCTAATAATAATAAAACAGTACTCCAAAATAGTTAAAATTATAACATAGACATTTATGTTTTTTCAAATACTTGATACCAAAGAATCTCGCAAGTAACTTTTTATTTTTTGGCTAGTATCCTCTCCTGTATCGAGATAGTAAATTAACCAAGAACGAAAAAATGTAAAGACTTAGTTTTCCCTTAATAGGTATTAGTAGAGTTCAGCTAAGCCACGGATCACTGACAGTACAGGTCACTACAACCCTATGTTTCATAAGAAATTAGTTTCAGTTGTGTATATTAAAGTATAAAATTTATGATATTGGAATTTAGGAGAAAGTAAGCAAGTTTTAACATTCCTAGAGTATTAATTTAAAACCAAAGTTATTACATTATTATATTATTTAAGAAAAAGACACACACGTTTTTTGCGTACACTTGGACGTTAATCAGATATACTTCCATTTATATAAAGCATTAAACAGAATTTCAAAAAAACGATCTATACTATTTTTGTCGTACGATGCACGGTTCACGAGATATTTGATAAAACGTGTTTTCCAAGATGGCGACTAGCGCTCAACCGCCCCCGTCCCGACAACTTCATTCCAACCGTTACATTCAGGGAAAACCTCCGAACATTTTCCAACAAGAAAATCAATTCTGTAGAAGATTGCAGAAATAAATTACCCGGTTACTGGCCTACTATAACTATATAAAATTTCAAGTTTGTATGTCATCTAGAAGATTTACAACCCCCAAAGTGGCCGGCGTCTGACATTTTAACATTTTCTTGTTTTCATCTTTGCGACAATCATCCAATGTGGGTGGGGGTTGGAAATTTTACCATTGTTTATTTTTCTTTTGACAAGAATTCTAAACTCTATAACTATGTCAAAATCTCAAGTTTGTACGTCATCTAGAAGTTTTATAACTCAAAAGGGGGTGGGAGGGTTGACATTTTAATATTTTTGATTTTCCCTTTAGGAAAATTTTAAACACTATAACAATACCAAATTTTAAGTTTGTATGTCTCATAGAAGTTTTACAACCACCAATGTGGATGAGGGGTAGAAATTTTACCATTGTTTATTTTTCTTTTGACAAGAATTCTAACCTCTATAACTATGTCAAAGTCTCAAGTTTGTACGTCATCTAGAAGTTTTATACCTCAAAAGGGGGTTTGAGGGTTGACATTTTAATATTTTGGATTTTTCACTTTAGGAAAATTTTAAACACCATAACTATACCAAATTTCAAGTTTGTATGTCATATAGATGTTTTACAACCCCCAATGTGGGTGGGGGTAGAAATTTTACCATTTATTTTTTTGACAAGAATTCTAACCTCTATAACTATGTCAAAGTCTCAAGTTTGTACGTCATCTAGAAGTTTTATAACTCAAAAGGGGGTGGGAGGGTTGACATTTTAATATTTTTGATTTTTCACTTTAGGAAAATTTTAAACAATATAACTATACCAAATTTCAAGTTTGTATGTCTCATAGAAGTTTTACAACCCCCAATGTGGATGGGGGGTAGAAATTTTACCATTGTTTATTTTTCTTTTGACAAGAATTCTAACCTCTATAACTATGTCAAAGTCTCAAGTTTGTACGTCATCTAGAAGTTTTATAACTCAAAAGGGGGTGGGAGGGTTGACATTTTAATATTTTTGATTTTTCACTTTAGGAAAATTTTAAACACGATAACTATACCAAATTTCAAGTTTGTATGTCTCATAGAAGTTTTACAACCCCCAATGTGGATGGGGGGTACAAATTTTACCATTGTTTATTTTTCTTTTGACAAGAATTTTAAACTCTATAACTATGTCAAAATCTCAAGTTTGTACGTCATCTAGAAGTTTTATAACTCAAAAGGTGGTGGGAGGGTTGACATTTTAATATTTTTAATTTTTCCCTTTAGGAAAATTTTAAACACTATAACTATACCAAATTTCAAGTTTGTATGTCTCATAGAAGTTTTACAACCCCCAATGTGGATGGGGGGTAGAAATTTTACCATTGTTTATTTTTCTTTTGACAAGAATTTTAAGCTTTATAACTATGTCAAAATCTCAAGTTTGTACGTCATCTAGAAGTTTTATAACTCAAAAGGGGGTGGGAGGGTTGACATTTTAATATTTTTGATTTTTCCCTTTAGGAAAATTTTAAACACTATAACTATACCAAATTTCAAGTTTGTATGTCTCATAGAAGTTTTACAACCCCCAATGTGGATGGGGGGTAGAAATTTTACCATTGTTTATTTTTCTTTTGACAAGAATTTTAAGCTTTATAACTATGTCAAAATCTCAAATTTGTACGTCATCTAGAAGTTTTATAACTCAAAAGGGGGTGGGAGGGTTGACATTTTAATATTTTTGATTTTTCCCTTTAGGAAAATTTTAAACACTATAACTATACCAAATTTCAAGTTTGTATGTCTCATAGAAGTTTTACAACCACCAATGTAGATGGGGGGTAGAAATTTTACCATTGTTTATTTTTCTTTTGACAAGAATTTAAAACTCTATAACTATGTCAAAATCTCAAGTTTGTACGTCATCTAGAAGTTTTATAACTCAAAAGGGGGTGGGAGGGTTGACATTTTAAATTTTTGATTTTTCCCTTTAGGAAAATTTTAAACACCATAACTATACCAAATTTCAAGTTTGTATGTCTCATAGAAGTTTTACAACCCCCAATGTGGTTGGGGGGGTAGAAATTTTACCATTGTTTTTTTTTCTTTTGACAAGAATTCTAACCTCTATAACTATGTCAAAGTCTCAAGTTTGTACGTCATCTAGAAGTTTTATACCTCAAAAGGGGGTTTGAGGGTTGACATTTTAATATTTTGGATTTTTCACTTTAGGAAAATTTTAAACACCATAACTATACCAAATTTCAAGTTTGTATGTCTCATAGAAGTTTTACAACCCCCAATGTGTTCGGGGGGTAGAAATTTTACCATTGTTTATTTTTCTTTTGACAAGAATTTTAAGCTTTATAACTATGTCAAAATCTCAGTTTGTACGTCATCTAGAAGTTTTATAACTCAAAAGGGGGTGGGAGGGTTGACATTTTAATATTTTTGATTTTTCCCTTTAGGAAAATTTTAAACACTATAACTATACCAAATTTCAAGTTTGTATGTCTCATAGAAGTTTTACAACCCCCAATGTGGATGGGGGGTAGAAATTTTACCATTGTTTATTTTTCTTTTGACAAGAATTTTAAGCTTTATAACTATGTCAAAATCTCAAGTTTGGACGTCATCTAGAAGTTTTATAACTCAAAAGGGGGTGTGAGGGTTGACATTTTAATATTTTTGATTTTTCCCTTTAGGAAAATTTTAAACACCATAACTATACCAAATTTCAAGTTTGTATGTCATATAGATGTTTTACAACCCCCAATGTGGGTACATTTTAATATTTTTGATTTTTCACTTTAGGAAAATTTTAAACACTATAACTATACCAAATTTCAAGTTTGTATGTCTCATAGAAGTTTTACAACCCCCAATGTGGATGGGGGGGGGGTAGAAATTTTACCATTGTTTATTTTTCTTTTGACAAGAATTCTAACCTCTATAACTATGTCAAAGTCTCAAGTTTGTACGTCATCTAGAAGTTTTATAACTCAAAAGGGGGCGGGAGGGTTGACATTTTAATATTTTTGATTTTTCCCTTTAGGAAAATTTTAAACACTATAACTATATCAAATTTCAAGTTCCTGTGTCATCTGCAAGTTTTACAATCATACAAGAGGGTGCGGGGATGATATAACAACATTTTTTTATATATTTTTTACAATAATCTTAAACTATAACTGTACCAAATTTCAAGTTTCTGTGTCATCTAGAAGCTTTACAAACCCTAAAGGGGTTGCGGAGGGTTAACATAATAACATTTTTCTATATCATTCTTTACGAGAACCCTAAACCCTATAACTGAACCAAATTTCAAGTTTTTATGTCATCTAGAAGTCTTACAACCCCCGAACGGGATGCAGAGGTTGACATAATTAACATTTTTTAAATATTTTTTTACAAGAATCTTAAATCCTATAATTACACCAAATTTCAAATTTGTAAGTCATCTAAGATCTTTACAACCCCTAAAAGGGGGTACGGGGGTGACATGATAACATATAATCGTCATATTGTAAATCTTATTACGTCGAATTCGGTATCAGCGACCTTAGAAACCCCTTTGTACAAAATCTCATCCAAATCCAATAAAATTTCTAATTTTACGACATTTTTATGTTTATGGTACCTTAATAAAACTTATTTAAAACGTTTTAAAAAAATTCAGACACCAATGAATGGAAGTAAAAGATTTATTAAGTAGCTGTAATAAAACATAATTATTTTTATCACTTTAAATGACTTATGAATCACTTATCCGCTATTTCGAATTACTCCCAGATTTTAAGTTTTATGCAAATAAATCAAATTTTAATTATTATGGCCACCATATCTCATCCGCCCTTTAAAATTTGCAAACGTTGACATCAAACTTGAAATCAGCGACCTGAAAAACCCCTTTGTAGAAAATTTCATACAAATTCAATAATATTTCGAGTTTTATGATGTTTTTATGCATATAGTATTTTAAATCTAAAAGCCTTTTAAATAAAATTCATACACATACAGAAACGAAACTAAAAGTATTTATTACATAGCGTTAATAAAATAGAATTATTTTTGCCAGTTTAAATGACGCAGTCTTTACTCAGAAATGCAGAGAGTAACTCGACACCGCAGACAGGCAAAGGAATTCAAGCATGCTGGCCAATACTGAAAAAATAAATGGACGCTGTATAAACCTATAGCTTGCATAAAATAAACAGACGCTGAATAAACCTATAGCTTGCAAAAGACGCTGACTGATACCATCATTTATATACACTTATATACGCCGGACGCTGGGCGCTACGCTTTTGGTCCGGACGCATGGTAGGCCTCTATAGATATATATATATATATATATATATATATATATATATATATATATATATATATATATATATAAATACCTAACCTACCAAAATATAGCTGTGCTGGAAGTATTAGCTTGACCTAACTAACACTGCTTTAGTTTTTGCCGGCTAACCCTAATAAGTCGGAGAGGGGCGGTAATACAAGATATACAAGATAAAAAAACAAGTGTCACTTCGTTTTAAAACAATCCTCACTACTAAAGCTTCAAACTTATTAGATAAACGAAGAAATAGATCTTTTACTAAGATATAGGCAACTTCCACAATTTTGGTCGTAGGTGCATATACACTCACAGTTGACGAGCTGGAAAGCAATATTAAAATCACACAAATAAATACAAATAAATAAATGAAATGTAAACTTTCTAAGTAGGGCTTTATTGTAATTATTTAATGTAATTGTAAACGGTAATTATTATACTGATCGAGAATTTTACTGTCTAATAAAAAACTACCCTAGGACAATTTCATTACTCGAGATCTCGTGTTAACTAGTTCTTAAAACTAACATGCACGAATAAATTGTATAAACGTTTTATATATATATATATATATATATATATATATATATATATATATATATATATATATATATATATATATATCTATAGGGCACCACTAAGCGTCCCCCCATGTAAAATCTTAGGTTCAAGCAGCGTCCGAAGTCACTCGGCGTCTGGATATACGGACGCTGAGTGACTTGTGCCTCAAAATTGCACCACATGAAGCTTAAAGTGTCTAGATGACGAAAATGTAAAAATTAGCTCTGCGCAGTTTGACACCCATTCCTGATTCGTGTATAAAATCGTAGTTTGAGCGTTTGCAACATGCAGCGCTAATAGCGCGCGATTTGTATACACTTGTATACAAATCGGCAACGGTTTACCCTGCGTCCCCACACTTAACAGTAATTTTGTTGGTAACACTGATGGCTTTATCGCTAGACAGTGACGTCATTTCAACGGGACTTCACTTTATGCATTGTATTTCTGAGTATAGATTGCGTCATTTATGGTGACAAAAATTCTTTCATATTATATTTTGTTAAAGCTAATAAACACTTAATAAATTTTATTTATGCGTTATTTAAACTTCGTTATTAAAACGGATTTGCTTGCTACTACAAATGGGCGATAATTTTAATGAAATTATAAGATTTTATAAGATGGATAAGAATTTAAGGAGATTCTTTCGTTCTCAAAATATGTGTGGGATATTTACACGTAATTAAAAGCTTTATTTATTTAAATTAAGCAAACATTACTCATTATTATATTATCCTTGAGTATTTAATCAATCACTGATGCTCTTAGATAATAATAAATCAAAATATACAATTAAAATATAATTTCATGGCATTTATTATATTACGTTAAGGGCCGGTAGTATAAAACTTTTTACTTCCTAGATAAAATTTACTTTGAGAGTAAATTAATTTATTCTGACAATTTGCATATTAAATTGACAGAACAAATGAATTTACTCTCAAAGTAAATTTTGTCTAGGAAGTAAAAAGTTTTATAATACAGGCCCTCATTTGAACAAACTTTAAAATAAATATGTAGGATGTCGATTTTTATAAATCTTCACATTTCTTATGTATCAGAATATTGACTTTACAACATTTTTTAAGTTGCCCTGTAAAACAAGAACGTCAATTTAGCAGCCCTTGTTTTTATGTAAAGAAATAAGCAATACAGTCCACTCACTCTGTCATTTGACAACACATGACATGTAGAAAAATAAATTAAGCAATTTCTGTTGATGGATTAAGTTATTGAAGTATATATCGGAATTTGGAATAAACAACATTTTACATTTGCTGTCAAACTTAAAATTCTAAAGGGTGAAACTAAGATGGAGTCCATACTGACTAAAGTATAATTTAATTGCTGAAACCTTTAACCTGAGGATGTTTCAAGTCGCTGATTTTAAATCTGATTTCAAAATTTGGAACTTCAAAAGGACTTCTTCAATATTTCGTCAATACTAACTTAAGTATAACTAAATTGCTAAAACCTGTAGTCTGGGGGTTTTTAAAGTCGCTGATTTCAAAATTTGGAACTTCAAAAGAATGGCTTCAATATTTCGTCAATACTAACTAAAGTATAATTAAATTGCCAAAACCTATAATCTGAGGTTTTCTGAAGTCGCTGATTTCAAATATGATTTCAAAATTAGGAACTTCAAAAGGAAGGCTTCAATATTCCGTCAATACTAACTAAAGTATAATTAAATTGCCAAAACCTATAATCTGAGGTTTTCTGAATTCGCTGATTTCAAATTTGATTTCAAAATTTGGAATTTCAAAAGGACGGCTTCAATACTTCGTAAATACTGACTAAGGTGTAATCGAACAGCAGAAACCATTAATCTGAGAGTTTTGATGTCGCAGATTTCAAATCTGATTTCAAAATTTGGAACTTCAAAAGGACGGCTTCAGTACTTCGTAAATGCTAACTAAGGTATAATCGAAAGGCTGAAACCTTTATTCTGGGAGTTTTGAAGTAACTGATTTCAAATCTGATTTCAAAATTTGGAATTTCAAAAGGACGGATTTAATACTTCGCAAATGCTCACTAAGGTATAATCGAAAGGCTGAAACATTTAATCTGAGAGTTTTGAAGTCGCTGATTTCAAATCTGATTTCAAAATTTGGAATTTAAAAAGGACGGCTTCACTACTTCGTAAATGCTAACTAAGCTATAATCGAAAGGCTGAAACCTTTATTCTGAGAGTTTTGAAGTCGCTGATTTCAAATCTGATTTCAAAATTTGTAACTTCAAAAGGAAGGCTTCAATATTCCGTCAATACTAACTAAAGTATAATTAAATTGCCAAAACCTATAATCTGAGGTTTTCTAAAGTCGCTGATTTCAAATCTGATTTCAAAATTTGGAATTTCAAAAGGACGGCTTCAATACTTCGTAAATACTGACTAAGGTGTAATCGAACGGCAGAAACTATTAATCTGAGAGTTTTGATGTCGCTGATTTCAAATCTGATTTCAAAATTTGGAATTTCAAAAGGACGGCTTCAATACTTCGTAAATACTGACTAAGGTGTAATCGAACGGCAGAAACCATTAATCTGAGAGTTTTGATGTCGCTGATTTCAAATCTGATTTCAAAATTTGGAATTTCAAAAGGACGGCTTCAATACTTCGTAAATGCTAACTAAGGTATAATCGAAAGGCTGAAACCTTTAATCTGAGAGTTTTGAAGTCGCTGATTTCAAATCTGATTTCAAAATTTAGAATTTGAAAAGGACGGCTTCAATACTTCGTAAATACTAACTAAGGTGTAATCGAACAGCAGAAACCATTAATCTGAGAGTTTTGAAGTCGCTGATTTCAAATCTGATTTCAAAATTTAGAATTTCAAAAGAACGGCTTCACTACTTCGCAAATGCTAACTAAGGTATAATCGAAAGGCTGAAACCTTTAATCTGAGAGTTTTGAATTCGCTGATTTCAAATCTGATTTCAAAATTTGAAATTTGTAAAGGACGGCTTCAATACTTCGTAAATACTAACTAAGGTGTAATCGAACAGCGGAAACCATTAATCTGAGAGTTTTGAATTCGCTGATTTCAAATCTGATTTCAAAATTTAGAATTTCAAAAGGCTAACTAAGGTATAATCGAAAGGCTGAAAGCTTTAATCTGAGTTTTGAAGTCGCTAATTTCAAATCATTTCAAAATTTGGAATTTCAAAAGGACGTCTTCAATACTTCGTAGATGCTAACTAATGTATAATCGAAAGGCTGAAACCTTTAATCTGAGTTTTGAAGTCACTAATTTCAAATCTGATTTCAAAATTTGGAATTTCAAAAGGACGGCTTCAATACTTCGCAAATACTGACTAAGGTGTAATCGAACGGCAGAAACCATTAATCTGAGAGTTTTGATGTCGCTGATTTCAAATGTGATTTCAAAAGGACGGCTTCAGTACTTCGTAAATGCTAACTAAGGTATAATCGAAAGGCTGAAACTTTTATTCTGAGAGTTTTGATGTCGCTGATTTCAAATCTGATTTCAAAATTTGGAATTTCAAAAAGACGGCTTCAGTACTTCGTAAATGCTAACTAAGGTATAATCGAAAGTCTGAAACATTTAATCTGAGAGTTTTGAAGTCGCTGATTTCGAATCTGATTTCAAAATTTGGAACTTCAAAAGGACGGCTTCAATACTTCGTAAATGCAAACTAAGGTATAATCGAAATGCTGAAACCTTTAATCTGAGAGTTTTGAAATCGCTGATTTCAAATCTGATTTCAAAATTAGGAATTTCAAAAGGACGGCTTCAATACTTCGTAAATGCAAACTAAGGTATAAACGAAAGGCTGAAACCTTTAATCTGAGAGTTTTGAAGTCGCTGATTTTGAATCTCATTTCAAAATTTGGAATTTCAAAAGGACGGCTTCAATACTTCGCAAATGCTAACTAAGGTATAATCGAAAGGCTGAAACATTTATTCTGAGAGTTTTGAAGTCGCTGATTTCGAATCTGATTTCAAAATTTGGAACTTCAAAAGGACGGCTTCAATACTTCGTAAATGCAAACTAAGGTATAATCGAAAGGCTGAAACCTTTAATCTGAGAGTTTTGAAGTCGCTGATTTCAAATCTGATTTCAAAATTTGGAACTTCAAAAGCAAGGCTTCAATATTCCGTCAATACTAACTAAAGTATAATTCAATTACCAAAACCTATATTCTGTGATTTTCTGAAGTAGCTGATTTCAAATCTGATTTAAAAATTTGGAATTTCAAAAGGACGGCTTCAATACTTCGCAAATACTGACTAAGGTGTAATCGAACGGCAGAAACCATTAATCTGAGAGTTTTGATGTCGCTGATTTCAAATCTGATTTCAAAATTTGGAATTTCAAAAGGACGGCTTCAGTATTTCGTAAATACTTACTAAGGTGTAATCGAACGGCAGAAACCATTAATCTGAGAGTTTTGATGTCGCTGATTTCAAATGTGATTTCAAAATTTGGAATTTCAAAAGGACGGCTTCAGTACTTCGTAAATGCTAACTGAGGTATAATCGAAAGGCTGAAACCTTTAATCTGAGAGTTTTGAAGTCGCTGATTTTGAATCTGATTTCAAAATTTGTAATTTCAAAAGGACGGCTTCAATACTTCGTAAATGGGAACTAAGGTATAATCGAAATGCTGAAACCTTTAATCTGCGAGTTTTGAAGTCGCTGATTTCAAATCTGATTTCAAAATTAGGAATTTCAAAAGGACGGCTTCAATACTTCGTAAATGCAAACTAAGGTATAATCGAAAGGCTGAAACCTTTAATCTGAGAGTTTTGAAGTCGCTGATTTCAAATCTGATTACAAAATTTGGAACTTCAAAAGCAAGGCTTCAATATTCCGTCAATACTAACTAAAGTATAATTAAATTACCAAAACCTATAATCTGTGGTTTTCTGAAGTAGCTGATTTCAAATCTGATTTAAAAATTTGGAATTTCAAAAGGACGGCTTCAGTACTTCGTAAATACTGACTAAGATGTAATCGAACGGCAGAAACCTTTAATCTTATAGTTATGAAGTCGCTGATTTCAAATCTGATTTCAAAATTTGGAATTTCAAAAGGACGGCTTCAATACTTCGTAAATGCTAACTAAGGTATAATCGAAAGGCTGAAACATTTAATCTGAGAGTTTTGAAGTCGCTGATTTCGAATCTGATTTCAAAATTTGGAATTTCAAAAGGACGGCTTCAATACTTCGTAAATGCAAACTAAGGTATAATCGAAAGGCTGAAACCTTTAATCTGAGAGTTTTGAAGTCGCTGATTTTAAAGCTGATTTAAAAATTTGGAACTTCAAAAGCAAGGCTTCAATATTCCGTCAATACTAACTAAAGTATAATTAAATTACCAAAACCTATAATCTGTGGTTTTCTGAAGTAGCTGATTTCAAATCTGATTTAAAAATTTGGAATTTCAAAAGGACGGCTTCAGTACTTCGTAAATACTGACTAAGATGTAATCGAACGGCAGAAACCTTTAATCTTATAGTTTTGAAGTCGCTGATTTCAAATCTGATTTCAAAATTTGGAATTTCAAAAGGACGGCTTCAATACTTCGGAAATGCTAACTAAGGTATAATCGAAAGGCTGAAACATTTAATCTGAGAGTTTTGAAGTCGCTGATTTCGAATCTGATTTCAAAATTTGGAATTTCAAAAGGACGGCTTCAATACTTCGTAAATGCAAACTAAGGTATAATCGAAAGGCTGAAACATTTAATCTGAGAGTTTTGAAGTCGCTGATTTCGAATCTGATTTCAAAATTTGGAATTTCAAAAGGACGGCTTCAATACTTCGTAAATGCAAACTAAGGTATAATCGAAAGGCTGAAACCTTTAATCTGAGAGTTTTGAAGTCGCTGATTTTAAAGCTGATTTCAAAATTTGGAACTTCAAAAGCAAGGCTTCAATATTCCGTCAATACTAACTAAAGTATAATTAAATTACCAAAACCTATAATCTGTGGTTTTCTGAAGTAGCTGATTTCAAATCTGATTTCAAAATTTGCAATTTCAAAAGGACGGCTTCAGTACTTCGTAAATACTGACTAAGATGTAATCGAACGGCAGAAACCTTTAATCCTATAGTTTTGAAGTCGCTGATTTCAAATCTGATTTCAAAATTTGGAATTTCGAAAGGACGGTTTCAATACTTCGTAAATACTGACTAAGGTGTAATCGAACGGCAGAAACATTGATCTGATAGTTTTGATGTCGCTGATTTGAAATCTGATTTCAAAATTTGGATTTTCAAAAGGACGGCTTCAGTACTTCGTAAATACTGACTAGAAACCTTTAATCTTATAGTTTTGAAGTCGCTGATTTCAAATTTGTTTTCAAAATTTGGAATTTCAAAAGGACGGCTTCAGTAATAATAATAATAATAATAATAATCTTTATTTGGCCAAAGAGCCTTACATAACAAAATATATATATAAATTTAACATTTTAAAAATTACATTTAAATCACAGTAAGTATAACGTACATAAACATACATAATCAGGTACATGCATAATCTTTTGTATTAACTTTATTGTTAGAATTAATAAATATTTTATTTTATTTCAAGTGGAAATTTTGTTTATTTAACTTTCTGTAATTAATTTATCTTTCTGTAAATAATGTTCCTTCAACTTAATTTTAAATTTGATAATTGATAAAGATTTTAAATAATTTGTTAGATTATTGTAAATGATCAAATCAGTACCTCGCAAATGCTAACTAAGGTATAATCGAAAGGCTGAAACATTTAATCTGAGAGTTTTGAAGTCGCTGATTTCGAATCTGATTTCAAAATTTGGAATTTCAAAAGGACGGCTTCAATACTTCGTAAATGGTAACTAAGGTATAATCGAAATGCTGAAACCTTTAATCTGAGAGTTTTGAAGTCGCTGATTTCAAATCTGATTTCAAAAGGACGGCTTGAATACTTCGTAAATGCAAACTAAGGTATAATCGAAAGGCTAAAACCTTTAATCTGAGAGTTTTTAATTTGCTGATTTCAAATCTGATTTCAAAATTTGGAACTTCAAAAGCAAGGCTTCAATATTCCGTCAATACTAACTAAAGTATAATTAAATTACCAAAACCTATAATCTGTGGTTTTCTGAAGTAGCTGATTTCAAATCTGATTTCAAAATTTGGAATTTCAAAAGGACGGCTTCAGTACTTCGTAAATACTGACTAAGGTATAATCGAAAGGCTGAAACCTTTATTCTGAGAGTTTTGAAGGCGGTTATTTCAAATCTGATTTCAAAATTTGGAATTTCAAAAGGACTGCTTCAATACTTCACAAATGCTAACGAAGGTATAATCGAAAGGCTGAAAACTTTAATCTGAGAGTTTTGAAGTCGCTGATTTCGAATCTGATTTCAAAATTTGGAATTTCAAAAGGACGGCTTCAATACTTCGTAAATGCAAACTAAGGTATAATCGAAATGCTGAAACCTTTAATCTGAGAGTTTTGAAGTCGCTGATTTCAAATCTGATTTCAAAATTAGGAATTTCAAAAGGACGGCTTCAATACTTCGTAAATGCAAACTAAGGTATAATCAAATTGCTGAAACCTTTAATCTGAGAGTTTTGAAGTCGCTGATTTCAAATCTGATTTCAAAATTTGGAATTTGAAAAGGACGGCTTCAATACTTCGTAAATACTAACTAAGGTGTAATCGAACGGCAGAACCATTAATCTGCGAGTTTTGAAGTCGCTGATTTCAAATCTGATTTCAAAATTTGGAATTTCAAAAGGACGGCTTCAATACTTCGTAAATGCTAACTAAGGTATAATCGAAAGTCTGAAACTTTTAATCTGAGAGTTTTGAAGTCGCTGATTTCAAATCTGATTTCAAAATTTGGAATTTGAAAAGGACGGCTTCAATACTTCGTAAATACTAACTAAGGTGTAATCGAACGGCAGAACCATTAATCTGCGAGTTTTGAAGTCGCTGATTTCAAATCTGATTTCAAAATTTGGAATTTCAAAAGGACGGCTTCAATACTTCGTAAATGCTAACTAAGGTATAATCGAAAGTCTGAAACTTTTAATCTGAGTTTTGAAGACGCTAATTACAAATCTGATTTCAAAATTTGGAATTTCAAAAGGACGGCTTCAATATTTCGTCAATACTAACTAAAGTATAATTAAATTGTCAAAACCTATTATTTAACGGTTTTTGAGTTCGCTGATTTCAAATCTATTTCAAAATTTGGAACTTCAAAAGGACTTCTTCAATATTTCGTCAATACTAACTTAAGTATAAGTAAATTGCTAAAAAAACCTGTAGTCTGGGGGATTTTAAAGTTGCTGATTTCAAAATTTGGAACTTCAAAAGAACGGCTTCGATATTTCGTCAATACTAACTAAAGTATAATTAAATTGCCAAAACCTATAACCTGAGGTTTTCTGAAGTCGCTGAATTAGAATCTGTTTTCAAAATTTGGAATTTCAAAAGGACGGCTTCAATACCTCCTAAATGCTAACTAAGGTATAATCGAAAGACTGAAACCTTTAATATGAGAGTTTTAAAGTCGCTGATTTCAAATCTGATTTCAAAATTTGAAATTTCAAAAGGACGGCTTCAGTACTTCGTAAATGCTAACTAAGGTATAATCGAAATGCTGAAACCTTTATTCTGAGAGTTTTGAAGTCGCTGATTTCAAATCTGATTTCAAAATTTGGAATTTCAAAAGGACGGCTTCACTACTTCGTAAATGCTAACTAAGGTATAATCGAAAGGCCGAAACCTATAATCTGAGAGTTTTGATGTCGCTGATTTCAAATCTGATTTCAAAATTTGGAATTTTGAAAGGACGGCTTCAATACTTCGTAAATACTGACTAAGGTGTAACCGAACGGCAGAAACCATTGATCTGATAGTTTTGATGTCGCTGCTTTAAAATCTGATTTCAAAATTTGGAATTTCAAAAGGACGGCTTCAATACTTCGCAAATGCTAACTAAGGTATAATCGAAAGGCTGAAACCTTTAATCTGAGAGTTTTGAAGTCGCTGATTTCAAATCTGATATCAAAATTTGGAATTTCAATAGGACGGCTTCAATACTTCGTAAATACTAACTAAGGTGTAATCGAACGGCAGAAACCATTAATCTGCGAATTTTGAAGTCGCTGATTTCAAATCTGATTTCAAAATTTGGAACTTCAAAAGAACGGCTTCGATATTTCGTCAATACTAACTAAAGTATAATTAAATTGCCAAAACCTATAACCTGAGGTTTTCTGAAGTCGCTGAATTAAAATCTGATTTCAAAATTTAGAATTTCAAAAGGACGGCTTCAATACCTCCTAAATACTAACTAATGTATAATCGAAAGACTGAAACCTTTAATATGAGAGTTTTAAAGTCGCTGATTTCAAATCTGATTTCAAAATTTGGAATTTCAAAAGGACGGCTTCAGTACTTCGTAAATGCTAACTAAGGTATAATCGAAATGCTGAAACCTTTATTCTGAGAGTTTTGAAGTCGCTGATTTCAAATATGATTTCAAAATTTGGAATTTCAAAAGGACGGCTTCAATACTTCGCAAATGCTAACTAAGGTATAATCGAAAGGCTGAAACCTTTAACCTGAGAGTTTTGAAGTCGCTGATTTCAAATCTGATTTCAAAATTTGGAATTTCAAAAGGACGGCTTCACTACTTCGTAAATGCTAACTAAGGTATAATCGAAAGGCCGAAACCTTTAATCTGACAGTTTTGAAGTCGCTGATTTCAAATCTGATTTCAAAATTTGGAATTTCGAAAGGACGGCTTCAATACTTCGTAAATACTGACTAAGGTGTAACCGAACGGCAGAAACCATTGATCTGATAGTTTTGATGTCGCTGATTTCAAATCTGATTTCAAAATTTGGAATTTCAAAAGGACGGCTTCAATACTTCGCAAATGCTAACTAAGGTATAATCGAAAGGCTGGAATCTTTAATCTGAGAGTTTTGAAGTCGCTGATTTCAAATTTGATATCAAAATTTGGAATTCAATAGGACGGCTTCAATACTTAGTAATCTGAGAGTTTTGAAGTCGCTGATTTCAAATCTGATTTCAAAATTTGGAATTTGATAAGGACGGCTTCAATACTTCGTAAATACTAACTAAGGTGTAATCGAACGGCAGAAACCATTAATCTGCGAGTTTTGAAGTCGCTGATTTCAAAATTTGAATTTCGAAAGGACGACTTCAATACTTCGTAAATGCTAACTAAGGTATAATCGAAATGCTGAAACCTTTAATCTGAGAGTTTTAAAGTCGCTGATTTCAAATCTGATTTCAAAATTTGGAATTTCGAAAGGACGGCTTCAATACTTCGTAAATACTGACTAAGGTGTAATCGAACGGCAGAAACCATTGATCTGATAGTTTTGTTGTCGCTGATTTAAAATCTGATTTCAAAATTTGGAATTTCAAAAGGACGGCTTCAATACTTCGCAAATGCTAACTAAGGTATAATCGAAAGGCAGAAACCTTTAATCTTATAGTTTTGAAGTCGCTGATTTCAAATCTGATTTCAAAATTTGGAATTTCAAAAGGACGGCTTCAATACTTCGCAAATGCTAACTAAGGTATAATCGAAAGGCTGAAACCTTTAATCTGAGAGTTTTGAAGTCGCTGATTTCAAATCTGATATCAAAATTTGGAATTTCAATAGGACGGCTTCAATACTTCGTAAATGCTCACTAAGGTATAATCGAAATGCTGAAACCTTTAATCTGAGAGTTTTGAAGTCGCTGAGTTCAAATCTGATTTCAAAATTTGGAATTTGATAAGGACGGCTTCAATACTTCGTAAATGCTAACTAAGGTATAATCGAAAGTCTGAAACCTTTAATCTGAGTTTTGAAGACGCTAATTTCAAATCTGATTACAAAATTTGGAATTTCAAAAGGACGGCTTCAATACTTCGTAAATGCTAACTTAGGTGTAATCGAACGGCAGAAACCATTAGTCTGCGAGTTTTGAGGTCGCTGATTTCAAATCTGATTTCAAAATTTGGAATTTCAAAAGGACTGCTTCAATACTTCGTAAATGCTAACTAAGGTATAATCGAAATGCTGAAACCTTTAATCTGAGAGTTTTGAAGTCGCTGAGTTCAAATCTGATTTCAAAATTTGGAATTTGATAAGGACGGCTTCAATACTTCGCAAATGCTAACTAAGGTATAATCGAAAGGCTGAAACATTTATTCTGAGAGTTTTGAAGTCGCTGATTTCGAATCTGATTTCAAAATTTGGAACTTCAAAAGGACGGCTTCAATACTTCGTAAATGCAAACTAAGGTATAATCGAAAGGCTGAAACCTTTAATCTGAGAGTTTTGAAGTCGCTGATTTCAAATCTGATTTCAAAATTTGGAACTTCAAAAGCAAGGCTTCAATATTCCGTCAATACTAACTAAAGTATAATTCAATTACCAAAACCTATATTCTGTGATTTTCTGAAGTAGCTGATTTCAAATCTGATTTAAAAATTTGGAATTTCAAAAGGACGGCTTCAATACTTCGCAAATGCTAACTAAGGTATAATCGAAAGGCTGAAACATTTATTCTGAGAGTTTTGAAGTCGCTGATTTCGAATCTGATTTCAAAATTTGGAACTTCAAAAGGACGGCTTCAATACTTCGCAAATGCTAACTAAGGTATAATCGAAAGGCTGAAACATTTATTCTGAGAGTTTTGAAGTCGCTGATTTCGAATCTGATTTCAAAATTTGGAACTTCAAAAGGACGGCTTCAATACTTCGCAAATACTGACTAAGGTGTAATCGAACGGCAGAAACCATTAATCTGAGAGTTTTGATGTCGCTGATTTCAAATCTGATTTCAAAATTTGGAATTTCAAAAGAACGGCTTCAGTATTTCGTAAATACTTACTAAGGTGTAATCGAACGGCAGAAACCATTAATCTGAGAGTTTTGATGTCGCTGATTTCAAATGTGATTTCAAAATTTGGAATTTCAAAAGGACGGCTTCAGTACTTCGTAAATGCTAACTAAGGTATAATCGAAAGGCTGAAACCTTTAATCTGAGAGTTTTGAAGTCGCTGATTTTGAATCTGATTTCAAAATTTGTAATTTCAAAAGGACGGCTTCAATACTTCGTAAATGGTAACTAAGGTATAATCGAAATGCTGAAACCTTTAATCTGCGAGTTTTGAAGTCGCTGATTTCAAATCTGATTTCAAAATTAGGAATTTCAAAAGGACGGCTTCAATACTTCGTAAATGCAAACTAAGGTATAATCGAAAGGCTGAAACCTTTAATCTGAGAGTTTTGAAGTCGCTGATTTCAAATCTGATTTCAAAATTTGGAACTTCAAAAGCAAGGCTTCAATATTCCGTCAATACTAACTAAAGTATAATTAAATTACCAAAACCTATAATCTGTGGTTTTCTGAAGTAGCTGATTTCAAATCTGATTTAAAAATTTGGAATTTCAAAAGGACGGCTTCAGTACTTCGTAAATACTGACTAAGATGTAATCGAACGGCAGAAACCTTTAATCTTATAGTTTTGAAGTCGCTGATTTCAAATCTGATTTCAAAATTTGGAATTTCAAAAGGACGGCTTCAATACTTCGGAAATGCTAACTAAGGTATAATCGAAAGGCTGAAACATTTAATCTGAGAGTTTTGAAGTCGCTGATTTCGAATCTGATTTCAAAATTTGGAATTTCAAAAGGACGGCTTCAATACTTCGTAAATGCAAACTAAGGTATAATCGAAAGGCTGAAACCTTTAATCTGAGAGTTTTGAAGTCGCTGATTTTAAAGCTGATTTCAAAATTTGGAACTTCAAAAGCAAGGCTTCAATATTCCGTCAATACTAACTAAAGTATAATTAAATTACCAAAACCTATAATCTGTGGTTTTCTGAAGTAGCTGATTTCAAATCTGATTTAAAAATTTGGAATTTCAAAAGGACGGCTTCAGTACTTCGTAAATACTGACTAAGATGTAATCGAACGGCAGAAACCTTTAATCTTATAGTTTTGAAGTCGCTGATTTCAAATCTGATTTCAAAATTTGGAATTTCAAAAGGACGGCTTCAATACTTCGGAAATGCTAACTAAGGTATAATCGAAAGGCTGAAACATTTAATCTGAGAGTTTTGAAGTCGCTGATTTCGAATCTGATTTCAAAATTTGGAATTTCAAAAGGACGGCTTCAATACTTCGTAAATGCAAACTAAGGTATAATCGAAAGGCTGAAACATTTAATCTGAGAGTTTTGAAGTCGCTGATTTCGAATCTGATTTCAAAATTTGGAATTTCAAAAGGACGGCTTCAATACTTCGTAAATGCAAACTAAGGTATAATCGAAAGGCTGAAACCTTTAATCTGAGAGTTTTGAAGTCGCTGATTTTAAAGCTGATTTCAAAATTTGGAACTTCAAAAGCAAGGCTTCAATATTCCGTCAATACTAACTAAAGTATAATTAAATTACCAAAACCTATAATCTGTGGTTTTCTGAAGTAGCTGATTTCAAATCTGATTTCAAAATTTGCAATTTCAAAAGGACGGCTTCAGTACTTCGTAAATACTGACTAAGATGTAATCGAACGGCAGAAACCTTTAATCCTATAGTTTTGAAGTCGCTGATTTCAAATCTGATTTCAAAATTTGGAATTTCGAAAGGACGGTTTCAATACTTCGTAAATACTGACTAAGGTGTAAGCGAACGGCAGAAACATTGATCTGATAGTTTTGATGTCGCTGATTTGAAATCTGATTTCAAAATTTGGATTTTCAAAAGGACGGCTTCAGTACTTCGTAAATACTGACTAGAAACCTTTAATCTTATAGTTTTGAAGTCGCTGATTTCAAATTTGTTTTCAAAATTTGGAATTTCAAAAGGACGGCTTCAGTAATAATAATAATAATAATAATAATCTTTATTTGGCCAAAGAGCCTTACATAACAAAATATATATATAAATTTAACATTTTAAAAATTACATTTAAATCACAGTAAGTATAACGTACATAAACATACATAATCAGGTACATGCATAATCTTTTGTATTAACTTTATTGTTAGAATTAATAAATATTTTATTTTATTTCAAGTGGAAATTTTGTTTATTTAACTTTCTGTAATTAATTTATCTTTCTGTAAATAATGTTCCTTCAACTTAATTTTAAATTTGATAATTGATAAAGATTTTAAATAATTTGTTAGATTATTGTAAATGATCAAATCAGTACCTCGCAAATGCTAACTAAGGTATAATCGAAAGGCTGAAACATTTAATCTGAGAGTTTTGAAGTCGCTGATTTCAAATCTGATTTCAAAATTTGTAACTTCAAAAGGAAGGCTTCAATATTCCGTCAATACTAACTAAAGTATAATTAAATTGCCAAAACCTATAATCTGAGGTTTTCTAAAGTCTCTGATTTCAAATCTGATTTCAAAATTTGGAATTTCAAAAGGACGGCTTCAATACTTCGTAAATACTGACTAAGGTGTAATCGAACGGCAGAAACTATTAATCTGAGAGTTTTGATGTCGCTGATTTCAAATCTGATTTCAAAATTTGGAATTTCAAAAGGACGGCTTCAATACTTCGTAAATACTGACTAAGGTGTAATCGAACGGCAGAAACCATTAATCTGAGAGTTTTGATGTCGCTGATTTCAAATCTGATTTCAAAATTTGGAATTTCAAAAGGACGGCTTCAATACTTCGTAAATGCTAACTAAGGTATAATCGAAAGGCTGAAACCTTTAATCTGAGAGTTTTGAAGTCGCTGATTTCAAATCTGATTTCAAAATTTAGAATTTGAAAAGGACGGCTTCAATACTTCGTAAATACTAACTAAGGTGTAATCGAACAGCAGAAACCATTAATCTGAGAGTTTTGAAGTCGCTGATTTCAAATCTGATTTCAAAATTTAGAATTTCAAAAGAACGGCTTCACTACTTCGCAAATGCTAACTAAGGTATAATCGAAAGGCTGAAACCTTTAATCTGAGAGTTTTGAATTCGCTGATTTCAAATCTGATTTCAAAATTTGAAATTTGTAAAGGACGGCTTCAATACTTCGTAAATACTAACTAAGGTGTAATCGAACAGCGGAAACCATTAATCTGAGAGTTTTGAATTCGCTGATTTCAAATCTGATTTCAAAATTTAGAATTTCAAAAGGCTAACTAAGGTATAATCGAAAGGCTGAAAGCTTTAATCTGAGTTTTGAAGTCGCTAATTTCAAATCATTTCAAAATTTGGAATTTCAAAAGGACGTCTTCAATACTTCGTAGATGCTAACTAATGTATAATCGAAAGGCTGAAACCTTTAATCTGAGTTTTGAAGTCACTAATTTCAAATCTGATTTCAAAATTTGGAATTTCAAAAGGACGGCTTCAATACTTCGCAAATACTGACTAAGGTGTAATCGAACGGCAGAAACCATTAATCTGAGAGTTTTGATGTCGCTGATTTCAAATGTGATTTCAAAAGGACGGCTTCAGTACTTCGTAAATGCTAACTAAGGTATAATCGAAAGGCTGAAACTTTTATTCTGAGAGTTTTGATGTCGCTGATTTCAAATCTGATTTCAAAATTTGGAATTTCAAAAAGACGGCTTCAGTACTTCGTAAATGCTAACTAAGGTATAATCGAAAGTCTGAAACATTTAATCTGAGAGTTTTGAAGTCGCTGATTTCGAATCTGATTTCAAAATTTGGAACTTCAAAAGGACGGCTTCAATACTTCGTAAATGCAAACTAAGGTATAATCGAAATGCTGAAACCTTTAATCTGAGAGTTTTGAAATCGCTGATTTCAAATCTGATTTCAAAATTAGGAATTTCAAAAGGACGGCTTCAATACTTAGTAAATGCAAACTAAGGTATAAACGAAAGGCTGAAACCTTTAATCTGAGAGTTTTGAAGTCGCTGATTTTGAATCTCATTTCAAAATTTGGAATTTCAAAAGGACGGCTTCAATACTTCGCAAATGCTAACTAAGGTATAATCGAAAGGCTGAAACATTTATTCTGAGAGTTTTGAAGTCGCTGATTTCGAATCTGATTTCAAAATTTGGAACTTCAAAAGGACGGCTTCAATACTTCGTAAATGCAAACTAAGGTATAATCGAAAGGCTGAAACCTTTAATCTGAGAGTTTTGAAGTCGCTGATTTCAAATCTGATTTCAAAATTTGGAACTTCAAAAGCAAGGCTTCAATATTCCGTCAATACTAACTAAAGTATAATTCAATTACCAAAACCTATATTCTGTGATTTTCTGAAGTAGCTGATTTCAAATCTGATTTAAAAATTTGGAATTTCAAAAGGACGGCTTCAATACTTCGCAAATACTGACTAAGGTGTAATCGAACGGCAGAAACCATTAATCTGAGAGTTTTGATGTCGCTGATTTCAAATCTGATTTCAAAATTTGGAATTTCAAAAGGACGGCTTCAGTATTTCGTAAATACTTACTAAGGTGTAATCGAACGGCAGAAACCATTAATCTGAGAGTTTTGATGTCGCTGATTTCAAATGTGATTTCAAAATTTGGAATTTCAAAAGGACGGCTTCAGTACTTCGTAAATGCTAACTGAGGTATAATCGAAAGGCTGAAACCTTTAATCTGAGAGTTTTGAAGTCGCTGATTTTGAATCTGATTTCAAAATTTGTAATTTCAAAAGGACGGCTTCAATACTTCGTAAATGGGAACTAAGGTATAATCGAAATGCTGAAACCTTTAATCTGCGAGTTTTGAAGTCGCTGATTTCAAATCTGATTTCAAAATTAGGAATTTCAAAAGGACGGCTTCAATACTTCGTAAATGCAAACTAAGGTATAATCGAAAGGCTGAAACCTTTAATCTGAGAGTTTTGAAGTCGCTGATTTCAAATCTGATTTCAAAATTTGGAACTTCAAAAGCAAGGCTTCAATATTCCGTCAATACTAACTAAAGTATAATTAAATTACCAAAACCTATAATCTGTGGTTTTCTGAAGTAGCTGATTTCAAATCTGATTTAAAAATTTGGAATTTCAAAAGGACGGCTTCAGTACTTCGTAAATACTGACTAAGATGTAATCGAACGGCAGAAACCTTTAATCTTATAGTTTTGAAGTCGCTGATTTCAAATCTGATTTCAAAATTTGGAATTTCAAAAGGACGGCTTCAATACTTCGGAAATGCTAACTAAGGTATAATCGAAAGGCTGAAACATTTAATCTGAGAGTTTTGAAGTCGCTGATTTCGAATCTGATTTCAAAATTTGGAATTTCAAAAGGACGGCTTCAATACTTCGTAAATGCAAACTAAGGTATAATCGAAAGGCTGAAACCTTTAATCTGAGAGTTTTGAAGTCGCTGATTTTAAAGCTGATTTAAAAATTTGGAACTTCAAAAGCAAGGCTTCAATATTCCGTCAATACTAACTAAAGTATAATTAAATTACCAAAACCTATAATCTGTGGTTTTCTGAAGTAGCTGATTTCAAATCTGATTTAAAAATTTGGAATTTCAAAAGGACGGCTTCAGTACTTCGTAAATACTGACTAAGATGTAATCGAACGGCAGAAACCTTTAATCTTATAGTTTTGAAGTCGCTGATTTCAAATCTGATTTCAAAATTTGGAATTTCAAAAGGACGGCTTCAATACTTCGGAAATGCTAACTAAGGTATAATCGAAAGGCTGAAACATTTAATCTGAGAGTTTTGAAGTCGCTGATTTCGAATCTGATTTCAAAATTTGGAATTTCAAAAGGACGGCTTCAATACTTCGTAAATGCAAACTAAGGTATAATCGAAAGGCTGAAACATTTAATCTGAGAGTTTTGAAGTCGCTGATTTCGAATCTGATTTCAAAATTTGGAATTTCAAAAGGACGGCTTCAATACTTCGTAAATGCAAACTAAGGTATAATCGAAAGGCTGAAACCTTTAATCTGAGAGTTTTGAAGTCGCTGATTTTAAAGCTGATTTCAAAATTTGGAACTTCAAAAGCAAGGCTTCAATATTCCGTCAATACTAACTAAAGTATAATTAAATTACCAAAACCTATAATCTGTGGTTTTCTGAAGTAGCTGATTTCAAATCTGATTTCAAAATTTGCAATTTCAAAAGGACGGCTTCAGTACTTCGTAAATACTGACTAAGATGTAATCGAACGGCAGAAACCTTTAATCCTATAGTTTTGAAGTCGCTGATTTCAAATCTGATTTCAAAATTTGGAATTTCGAAAGGACGGTTTCAATACTTCGTAAATACTGACTAAGGTGTAATCGAACGGCAGAAACATTGATCTGATAGTTTTGATGTCGCTGATTTGAAATCTGATTTCAAAATTTGGATTTTCAAAAGGACGGCTTCAGTACTTTGTAAATACTGACTAGAAACCTTTAATCTTATAGTTTTGAAGTCGCTGATTTCAAATTTGTTTTCAAAATTTGGAATTTCAAAAGGACGGCTTCAGTAATAATAATAATAATAATAATAATCTTTATTTGGCCAAAGAGCCTTACATAACAAAATATATATATAAATTTAACATTTTAAAAATTACATTTAAATCACAGTAAGTATAACGTACATAAACATACATAATCAGGTACATGCATAATCTTTTGTATTAACTTTATTGTTAGAATTAATAAATATTTTATTTTATTTCAAGTGGAAATTTTGTTTATTTAACTTTCTGTAATTAATTTATCTTTCTGTAAATAATGTTCCTTCAACTTAATTTTAAATTTGATAATTGATAAAGATTTTAAATAATTTGTTAGATTATTGTAAATGATCAAATCAGTACCTCGCAAATGCTAACTAAGGTATAATCGAAAGGCTGAAACATTTAATCTGAGAGTTTTGAAGTCGCTGATTTCGAATCTGATTTCAAAATTTGGAATTTCAAAAGGACGGCTTCAATACTTCGTAAATGGTAACTAAGGTATAATCGAAATGCTGAAACCTTTAATCTGAGAGTTTTGAAGTCGCTGATTTCAAATCTGATTTCAAAAGGACGGCTTGAATACTTCGTAAATGCAAACTAAGGTATAATCGAAAGGCTAAAACCTTTAATCTGAGAGTTTTTAATTTGCTGATTTCAAATCTGATTTCAAAATTTGGAACTTCAAAAGCAAGGCTTCAATATTCCGTCAATACTAACTAAAGTATAATTAAATTACCAAAACCTATAATCTGTGGTTTTCTGAAGTAGCTGATTTCAAATCTGATTTCAAAATTTGGAATTTCAAAAGGACGGCTTCAGTACTTCGTAAATACTGACTAAGGTATAATCGAAAGGCTGAAACCTTTATTCTGAGAGTTTTGAAGGCGGTTATTTCAAATCTGATTTCAAAATTTGGAATTTCAAAAGGACTGCTTCAATACTTCACAAATGCTAACGAAGGTATAATCGAAAGGCTGAAAACTTTAATCTGAGAGTTTTGAAGTCGCTGATTTCGAATCTGATTTCAAAATTTGGAATTTCAAAAGGACGGCTTCAATACTTCGTAAATGCAAACTAAGGTATAATCGAAATGCTGAAACCTTTAATCTGAGAGTTTTGAAGTCGCTGATTTCAAATCTGATTTCAAAATTAGGAATTTCAAAAGGACGGCTTCAATACTTCGTAAATGCAAACTAAGGTATAATCAAATTGCTGAAACCTTTAATCTGAGAGTTTTGAAGTCGCTGATTTCAAATCTGATTTCAAAATTTGGAATTTGAAAAGGACGGCTTCAATACTTCGTAAATACTAACTAAGGTGTAATCGAACGGCAGAACCATTAATCTGCGAGTTTTGAAGTCGCTGATTTCGAATCTGATTTCAAAATTTGGAATTTCAAAAGGACGGCTTCAATACTTCGTAAATGCTAACTAAGGTATAATCGAAAGTCTGAAACTTTTAATCTGAGAGTTTTGAAGTCGCTGATTTCAAATCTGATTTCAAAATTTGGAATTTGAAAAGGACGGCTTCAATACTTCGTAAATACTAACTAAGGTGTAATCGAACGGCAGAACCATTAATCTGCGAGTTTTGAAGTCGCTGATTTCAAATCTGATTTCAAAATTTGGAATTTCAAAAGGACGGCTTCAATACTTCGTAAATGCTAACTAAGGTATAATCGAAAGTCTGAAACTTTTAATCTGAGTTTTGAAGACGCTAATTACAAATCTGATTTCAAAATTTGGAATTTCAAAAGGACGGCTTCAATATTTCGTCAATACTAACTAAAGTATAATTAAATTGTCAAAACCTATTATTTAACGGTTTTTGAGTTCGCTGATTTCAAATCTATTTCAAAATTTGGAACTTCAAAAGGACTTCTTCAATATTTCGTCAATACTAACTTAAGTATAAGTAAATTGCTAAAAAAACCTGTAGTCTGGGGGATTTTAAAGTTGCTGATTTCAAAATTTGGAACTTCAAAAGAACGGCTTCGATATTTCGTCAATACTAACTAAAGTATAATTAAATTGCCAAAACCTATAACCTGAGGTTTTCTGAAGTCGCTGAATTAGAATCTGTTTTCAAAATTTGGAATTTCAAAAGGACGGCTTCAATACCTCCTAAATGCTAACTAAGGTATAATCGAAAGACTGAAACCTTTAATATGAGAGTTTTAAAGTCGCTGATTTCAAATCTGATTTCAAAATTTGAAATTTCAAAAGGACGGCTTCAGTACTTCGTAAATGCTAACTAAGGTATAATCGAAATGCTGAAACCTTTATTCTGAGAGTTTTGAAGTCGCTGATTTCAAATCTGATTTCAAAATTTGGAATTTCAAAAGGACGGCTTCACTACTTCGTAAATGCTAACTAAGGTATAATCGAAAGGCCGAAACCTATAATCTGAGAGTTTTGATGTCGCTGATTTCAAATCTGATTTCAAAATTTGGAATTTTGAAAGGACGGCTTCAATACTTCGTAAATACTGACTAAGGTGTAACCGAACGGCAGAAACCATTGATCTGATAGTTTTGATGTCGCTGCTTTAAAATCTGATTTCAAAATTTGGAATTTCAAAAGGACGGCTTCAATACTTCGCAAATGCTAACTAAGGTATAATCGAAAGGCTGAAACCTTTAATCTGAGAGTTTTGAAGTCGCTGATTTCAAATCTGATATCAAAATTTGGAATTTCAATAGGACGGCTTCAATACTTCGTAAATACTAACTAAGGTGTAATCGAACGGCAGAAACCATTAATCTGCGAATTTTGAAGTCGCTGATTTCAAATCTGATTTCAAAATTTGGAACTTCAAAAGAACGGCTTCGATATTTCGTCAATACTAACTAAAGTATAATTAAATTGCCAAAACCTATAACCTGAGGTTTTCTGAAGTCGCTGAATTAAAATCTGATTTCAAAATTTAGAATTTCAAAAGGACGGCTTCAATACCTCCTAAATACTAACTAAGGTATAATCGAAATACTGAAACCTTTAATATGAGAGTTTTAAAGTCGCTGATTTCAAATCTGATTTCAAAATTTGGAATTTCAAAAGGACGGCTTCAGTACTTCGTAAATGCTAACTAAGGTATAATCGAAATGCTGAAACCTTTATTCTGAGAGTTTTGAAGTCGCTGATTTCAAATATGATTTCAAAATTTGGAATTTCAAAAGGACGGCTTCAATACTTCGCAAATGCTAACTAAGGTATAATCGAAAGGCTGAAACCTTTAACCTGAGAGTTTTGAAGTCGCTGATTTCAAATCTGATTTCAAAATTTGGAATTTCAAAAGGACGGCTTCACTACTTCGTAAATGCTAACTAAGGTATAATCGAAAGGCCGAAACCTTTAATCTGACAGTTTTGAAGTCGCTGATTTCAAATCTGATTTCAAAATTTGGAATTTCGAAAGGACGGCTTCAATACTTCGTAAATACTGACTAAGGTGTAACCGAACGGCAGAAACCATTGATCTGATAGTTTTGATGTCGCTGATTTCAAATCTGATTTCAAAATTTGGAATTTCAAAAGGACGGCTTCAATACTTCGCAAATGCTAACTAAGGTATAATCGAAAGGCTGGAATCTTTAATCTGAGAGTTTTGAAGTCGCTGATTTCAAATTTGATATCAAAATTTGGAATTCAATAGGACGGCTTCAATACTTAGTAATCTGAGAGTTTTGAAGTCGCTGATTTCAAATCTGATTTCAAAATTTGGAATTTGATAAGGACGGCTTCAATACTTCGTAAATACTAACTAAGGTGTAATCGAACGGCAGAAACCATTAATCTGCGAGTTTTGAAGTCGCTGATTTCAAAATTTGAATTTCGAAAGGACGACTTCAATACTTCGTAAATGCTAACTAAGGTATAATCGAAATGCTGAAACCTTTAATCTGAGAGTTTTAAAGTCGCTGATTTCAAATCTGATTTCAAAATTTGAAATTTCGAAAGGACGGCTTCAATACTTCGTAAATACTGACTAAGGTGTAATCGAACGGCAGAAACCATTGATCTGATAGTTTTGTTGTCGCTGATTTAAAATCTGATTTCAAAATTTGGAATTTCAAAAGGACGGCTTCAATACTTCGCAAATGCTAACTAAGGTATAATCGAAAGGCAGAAACCTTTAATCTTATAGTTTTGAAGTCGCTGATTTCAAATCTGATTTCAAAATTTGGAATTTCAAAAGGACGGCTTCAATACTTCGCAAATGCTAACTAAGGTATAATCGAAAGGCTGAAACCTTTAATCTGAGAGTTTTGAAGTCGCTGATTTCAAATCTGATATCAAAATTTGGAATTTCAATAGGACGGCTTCAATACTTCGTAAATGCTCACTAAGGTATAATCGAAATGCTGAAACCTTTAATCTGAGAGTTTTGAAGTCGCTGAGTTCAAATCTGATTTCAAAATTTGGAATTTGATAAGGACGGCTTCAATACTTCGTAAATGCTAACTAAGGTATAATCGAAAGTCTGAAACCTTTAATCTGAGTTTTGAAGACGCTAATTTCAAATCTGATTACAAAATTTGGAATTTCAAAAGGACGGCTTCAATACTTCGTAAATGCTAACTTAGGTGTAATCGAACGGCAGAAACCATTAGTCTGCGAGTTTTGAGGTCGCTGATTTCAAATCTGATTTCAAAATTTGGAATTTCAAAAGGACTGCTTCAATACTTCGTAAATGCTAACTAAGGTATAATCGAAATGCTGAAACCTTTAATCTGAGAGTTTTGAAGTCGCTGAGTTCAAATCTGATTTCAAAATTTGGAATTTGATAAGGACGGCTTCAATACTTCGCAAATGCTAACTAAGGTATAATCGAAAGGCTGAAACATTTATTCTGAGAGTTTTGAAGTCGCTGATTTCGAATCTGATTTCAAAATTTGGAACTTCAAAAGGACGGCTTCAATACTTCGTAAATGCAAACTAAGGTATAATCGAAAGGCTGAAACCTTTAATCTGAGAGTTTTGAAGTCGCTGATTTCAAATCTGATTTCAAAATTTGGAACTTCAAAAGCAAGGCTTCAATATTCCGTCAATACTAACTAAAGTATAATTCAATTACCAAAACCTATATTCTGTGATTTTCTGAAGTAGCTGATTTCAAATCTGATTTAAAAATTTGGAATTTCAAAAGGACGGCTTCAATACTTCGCAAATGCTAACTAAGGTATAATCGAAAGGCTGAAACATTTAATCTGAGAGTTTTGAAGTCGCTGATTTCGAATCTGATTTCAAAATTTGGAACTTCAAAAGGACGGCTTCAATACTTCGCAAATGCTAACTAAGGTATAATCGAAAGGCTGAAACATTTATTCTGAGAGTTTTGAAGTCGCTGATTTCGAATCTGATTTCAAAATTTGGAACTTCAAAAGGACGGCTTCAATACTTCGCAAATACTGACTAAGGTGTAATCGAACGGCAGAAACCATTAATCTGAGAGTTTTGATGTCGCTGATTTCAAATCTGATTTCAAAATTTGGAATTTCAAAAGAACGGCTTCAGTATTTCGTAAATACTTACTAAGGTGTAATCGAACGGCAGAAACCATTAATCTGAGAGTTTTGATGTCGCTGATTTCAAATGTGATTTCAAAATTTGGAATTTCAAAAGGACGGCTTCAGTACTTCGTAAATGCTAACTAAGGTATAATCGAAAGGCTGAAACCTTTAATCTGAGAGTTTTGAAGTCGCTGATTTTGAATCTGATTTCAAAATTTGTAATTTCAAAAGGACGGCTTCAATACTTCGTAAATGGTAACTAAGGTATAATCGAAATGCTGAAACCTTTAATCTGCGAGTTTTGAAGTCGCTGATTTCAAATCTGATTTCAAAATTAGGAATTTCAAAAGGACGGCTTCAATACTTCGTAAATGCAAACTAAGGTATAATCGAAAGGCTGAAACCTTTAATCTGAGAGTTTTGAAGTCGCTGATTTCAAATCTGATTTCAAAATTTGGAACTTCAAAAGCAAGGCTTCAATATTCCGTCAATACTAACTAAAGTATAATTAAATTACCAAAACCTATAATCTGTGGTTTTCTGAAGTAGCTGATTTCAAATCTGATTTAAAAATTTGGAATTTCAAAAGGACGGCTTCAGTACTTCGTAAATACTGACTAAGATGTAATCGAACGGCAGAAACCTTTAATCTTATAGTTTTGAAGTCGCTGATTTCAAATCTGATTTCAAAATTTGGAATTTCAAAAGGACGGCTTCAATACTTCGGAAATGCTAACTAAGGTATAATCGAAAGGCTGAAACATTTAATCTGAGAGTTTTGAAGTCGCTGATTTCGAATCTGATTTCAAAATTTGGAATTTCAAAAGGACGGCTTCAATACTTCGTAAATGCAAACTAAGGTATAATCGAAAGGCTGAAACCTTTAATCTGAGAGTTTTGAAGTCGCTGATTTTAAAGCTGATTTCAAAATTTGGAACTTCAAAAGCAAGGCTTCAATATTCCGTCAATACTAACTAAAGTATAATTAAATTACCAAAACCTATAATCTGTGGTTTTCTGAAGTAGCTGATTTCAAATCTGATTTAAAAATTTGGAATTTCAAAAGGACGGCTTCAGTACTTCGTAAATACTGACTAAGATGTAATCGAACGGCAGAAACCTTTAATCTTATAGTTTTGAAGTCGCTGATTTCAAATCTGATTTCAAAATTTGGAATTTCAAAAGGACGGCTTCAATACTTCGGAAATGCTAACTAAGGTATAATCGAAAGGCTGAAACATTTAATCTGAGAGTTTTGAAGTCGCTGATTTCGAATCTGATTTCAAAATTTGGAATTTCAAAAGGACGGCTTCAATACTTCGTAAATGCAAACTAAGGTATAATCGAAAGGCTGAAACATTTAATCTGAGAGTTTTGAAGTCGCTGATTTCGAATCTGATTTCAAAATTTGGAATTTCAAAAGGACGGCTTCAATACTTCGTAAATGCAAACTAAGGTATAATCGAAAGGCTGAAACCTTTAATCTGAGAGTTTTGAAGTCGCTGATTTTAAAGCTGATTTCAAAATTTGGAACTTCAAAAGCAAGGCTTCAATATTCCGTCAATACTAACTAAAGTATAATTAAATTACCAAAACCTATAATCTGTGGTTTTCTGAAGTAGCTGATTTCAAATCTGATTTCAAAATTTGCAATTTCAAAAGGACGGCTTCAGTACTTCGTAAATACTGACTAAGATGTAATCGAACGGCAGAAACCTTTAATCCTATAGTTTTGAAGTCGCTGATTTCAAATCTGATTTCAAAATTTGGAATTTCGAAAGGACGGTTTCAATACTTCGTAAATACTGACTAAGGTGTAAGCGAACGGCAGAAACATTGATCTGATAGTTTTGATGTCGCTGATTTGAAATCTGATTTCAAAATTTGGATTTTCAAAAGGACGGCTTCAGTACTTCGTAAATACTGACTAGAAACCTTTAATCTTATAGTTTTGAAGTCGCTGATTTCAAATTTGTTTTCAAAATTTGGAATTTCAAAAGGACGGCTTCAGTAATAATAATAATAATAATAATAATCTTTATTTGGCCAAAGAGCCTTACATAACAAAATATATATATAAATTTAACATTTTAAAAATTACATTTAAATCACAGTAAGTATAACGTACATAAACATACATAATCAGGTACATGCATAATCTTTTGTATTAACTTTATTGTTAGAATTAATAAATATTTTATTTTATTTCAAGTGGAAATTTTGTTTATTTAACTTTCTGTAATTAATTTATCTTTCTGTAAATAATGTTCCTTCAACTTAATTTTAAATTTGATAATTGATAAAGATTTTAAATAATTTGTTAGATTATTGTAAATGATCAAATCAGTACCTCGCAAATGCTAACTAAGGTATAATCGAAAGGCTGAAACATTTAATCTGAGAGTTTTGAAGTCGCTGATTTCGAATCTGATTTCAAAATTTGGAATTTCAAAAGGACGGCTTCAATACTTCGTAAATGGTAACTAAGGTATAATCGAAATGCTGAAACCTTTAATCTGAGAGTTTTGAAGTCGCTGATTTCAAATCTGATTTCAAAAGGACGGCTTGAATACTTCGTAAATGCAAACTAAGGTATAATCGAAAGGCTAAAACCTTTAATCTGAGAGTTTTTAATTTGCTGATTTCAAATCTGATTTCAAAATTTGGAACTTCAAAAGCAAGGCTTCAATATTCCGTCAATACTAACTAAAGTATAATTAAATTACCAAAACCTATAATCTGTGGTTTTCTGAAGTAGCTGATTTCAAATCTGATTTCAAAATTTGGAATTTCAAAAGGACGGCTTCAGTACTTCGTAAATACTGACTAAGGTATAATCGAAAGGCTGAAACCTTTATTCTGAGAGTTTTGAAGGCGGTTATTTCAAATCTGATTTCAAAATTTGGAATTTCAAAAGGACTGCTTCAATACTTCACAAATGCTAACGAAGGTATAATCGAAAGGCTGAAAACTTTAATCTGAGAGTTTTGAAGTCGCTGATTTCGAATCTGATTTCAAAATTTGGAATTTCAAAAGGACGGCTTCAATACTTCGTAAATGCAAACTAAGGTATAATCGAAATGCTGAAACCTTTAATCTGAGAGTTTTGAAGTCGCTGATTTCAAATCTGATTTCAAAATTAGGAATTTCAAAAGGACGGCTTCAATACTTCGTAAATGCAAACTAAGGTATAATCAAATTGCTGAAACCTTTAATCTGAGAGTTTTGAAGTCGCTGATTTCAAATCTGATTTCAAAATTTGGAATTTGAAAAGGACGGCTTCAATACTTCGTAAATACTAACTAAGGTGTAATCGAACGGCAGAACCATTAATCTGCGAGTTTTGAAGTCGCTGATTTCAAATCTGATTTCAAAATTTGGAATTTCAAAAGGACGGCTTCAATACTTCGTAAATGCTAACTAAGGTATAATCGAAAGTCTGAAACTTTTAATCTGAGTTTTGAAGACGCTAATTACAAATCTGATTTCAAAATTTGGAATTTCAAAAGGACGGCTTCAATATTTCGTCAATACTAACTAAAGTATAATTAAATTGTCAAAACCTATTATTTAACGGTTTTTGAGTTCGCTGATTTCAAATCTATTTCAAAATTTGGAACTTCAAAAGGACTTCTTCAATATTTCGTCAATACTAACTTAAGTATAAGTAAATTGCTAAAAAAACCTGTAGTCTGGGGGATTTTAAAGTTGCTGATTTCAAAATTTGGAACTTCAAAAGAACGGCTTCGATATTTCGTCAATACTAACTAAAGTATAATTAAATTGCCAAAACCTATAACCTGAGGTTTTCTGAAGTCGCTGAATTAGAATCTGTTTTCAAAATTTGGAATTTCAAAAGGACGGCTTCAATACCTCCTAAATGCTAACTAAGGTATAATCGAAAGACTGAAACCTTTAATATGAGAGTTTTAAAGTCGCTGATTTCAAATCTGATTTCAAAATTTGAAATTTCAAAAGGACGGCTTCAGTACTTCGTAAATGCTAACTAAGGTATAATCGAAATGCTGAAACCTTTATTCTGAGAGTTTTGAAGTCGCTGATTTCAAATCTGATTTCAAAATTTGGAATTTCAAAAGGACGGCTTCACTACTTCGTAAATGCTAACTAAGGTATAATCGAAAGGCCGAAACCTATAATCTGAGAGTTTTGATGTCGCTGATTTCAAATCTGATTTCAAAATTTGGAATTTTGAAAGGACGGCTTCAATACTTCGTAAATACTGACTAAGGTGTAACCGAACGGCAGAAACCATTGATCTGATAGTTTTGATGTCGCTGCTTTAAAATCTGATTTCAAAATTTGGAATTTCAAAAGGACGGCTTCAATACTTCGCAAATGCTAACTAAGGTATAATCGAAAGGCTGAAACCTTTAATCTGAGAGTTTTGAAGTCGCTGATTTCAAATCTGATATCAAAATTTGGAATTTCAATAGGACGGCTTTAATACTTCGTAAATACTAACTAAGGTGTAATCGAACGGCAGAAACCATTAATCTGCGAATTTTGAAGTCGCTGATTTCAAATCTGATTTCAAAATTTGGAACTTCAAAAGAACGGCTTCGATATTTCGTCAATACTAACTAAAGTATAATTAAATTGCCAAAACCTATAACCTGAGGTTTTCTGAAGTCGCTGAATTAAAATCTGATTTCAAAATTTAGAATTTCAAAAGGACGGCTTCAATACCTCCTAAATACTAACTAAGGTATAATCGAAATACTGAAACCTTTAATATGAGAGTTTTAAAGTCGCTGATTTCAAATCTGATTTCAAAATTTGGAATTTCAAAAGGACGGCTTCAGTACTTCGTAAATGCTAACTAAGGTATAATCGAAATGCTGAAACCTTTATTCAGAGAGTTTTGAAGTCGCTGATTTCAAATATGATTTCAAAATTTGGAATTTCAAAAGGACGGCTTCAATACTTCGCAAATGCTAACTAAGGTATAATCGAAAGGCTGAAACCTTTAACCTGAGAGTTTTGAAGTCGCTGATTTCAAATCTGATTTCAAAATTTGGAATTTCAAAAGGACGGCTTCACTACTTCGTAAATGCTAACTAAGGTATAATCGAAAGGCCGAAACCTTTAATCTGACAGTTTTGAAGTCGCTGATTTCAAATCTGATTTCAAAATTTGGAATTTCGAAAGGACGGCTTCAATACTTCGTAAATACTGACTAAGGTGTAACCGAACGGCAGAAACCATTGATCTGATAGTTTTGATGTCGCTGATTTCAAATCTGATTTCAAAATTTGGAATTTCAAAAGGACGGCTTCAATACTTCGCAAATGCTAACTAAGGTATAATCGAAAGGCTGAAATCTTTAATCTGAGAGTTTTGAAGTCGCTGATTTCAAATTTGATATCAAAATTTGGAATTCAATAGGACGGCTTCAATACTTAGTAATCTGAGAGTTTTGAAGTCGCTGATTTCAAATCTGATTTCAAAATTTGGAATTTGATAAGGACGGCTTCAATACTTCGTAAATACTAACTAAGGTGTAATCGAACGGCAGAAACCATTAATCTGCGAGTTTTGAAGTCGCTGATTTCAAATCTGATTTCAAAATTTGAATTTCGAAAGGACGACTTCAATACTTCGTAAATGCTAACTAAGGTATAATCGAAATGCTGAAACCTTTAATCTGAGAGTTTTAAAGTCGCTGATTTCAAATCTGATTTCAAAATTTGAAATTTCGAAAGGACGGCTTCAATACTTCGTAAATACTGACTAAGGTGTAATCGAACGGCAGAAACCATTGATCTGATAGTTTTGTTGTCGCTGATTTAAAATCTGATTTCAAAATTTGGAATTTCAAAAGGACGGCTTCAATACTTCGCAAATGCTAACTAAGGTATAATCGAAATGCAGAAACCTTTAATCTTATAGTTTTGAAGTCGCTGATTTCAAATCTGATTTCAAAATTTGGAATTTCAAAAGGACGGCTTCAATACTTCGCAAATGCTAACTAAGGTATAATCGAAAGGCTGAAACCTTTAATCTGAGAGTTTTGAAGTCGCTGATTTCAAATCTGATATCAAAATTTGGAATTTCAATAGGACGGCTTCAATACTTCGTAAATGCTCACTAAGGTATAATCGAAATGCTGAAACCTTTAATTTGAGAGTTTTGAAGTCGCTGAGTTCAAATCTGATTTCAAAATTTGGAATTTGATAAGGACGGCTTCAATACTTCGTAAATACTAACTAAGGTGTAATCGAACGGCAGAAACCATTAGTCTGCGAGTTTTGAGGTCGCTGATTTCAAATCTGATTTCAAAATTTGGAATTTCAAAAGGACTGCTTCAATACTTCGTAAATGCTAACTAAGGTATAATCGAAAGTCTGAAACCTTTAATCTGAGTTTTGAAGACGCTAATTTCAAATCTGATTACAAAATTTGGAATTTCAAAAGGACGGCTTCAATACTTCGTAAATGCTAACTTAGGTATAATCCAAAGGCTGAAACTTTTAATCTGAGAGTTTTGAAGTCGCTGATTTCAAATCTGATTTCAAAATTTGGAATTTCAAAAGGACGGCTTCAATACTTCGTAAATGCTAACTAAGGTATAATCGAAAGGCTGAAACTTTTAATCTGAGAGTTTTGAAGTCGCTGATTTCAAATCTGATTTCAAAATTTGGAATTTCAAAAGGTCGGCTGTAATACTTCCTAAATGATAACTAAGGTATAATCGAAATGCTGAAACCTTGAATCTGAGAGTTTTGAAGTCGCTGATTTCAAATCTGATTTCAAAATTTGGAATTTGATAAGGACGGCTTCAATACTTCGTAAATACTAACTAAGGTGTAATCGAACGGCAGAAACCATTAGTCTGCGAGTTTTGAAGTCGCTGATTTCAAATCTGATTTCAAAATTTGGAATTTCAAAAGGTCGGCTGTAATACTTCCTAAATGATAACTAAGGTATAATCGAAATGCTGAAACCTTGAATCTGAGAGTTTTGAAGTCGCTGATTTCAAATCTGATTTCAAAATTTGGAATTTCAAAAGGACTGCTTCAATACTTCGTAATTGCTAACTAAGGTATAATCGAAAGTCTGAAACCTTTAATCTGAGTTTTGAAGACGCTAATTTCAAATCTGATTACAAAATTTGGAATTTCAAAAAGACGGCTTCAATACTTCGTAAATGCTAACTAAGGTATAATCGAAAGGCTGAAACTTTTAATCTGAGAGTTTTGAAGTCGCTGATTTCAAATCTGCTTTCAAAATTTGGAATTTCAAAAGGTCGGCTTCAATACTTCCTAAATGCTAACTAAGGTATAATCGAAATGCTGAAACCTTGAATCTGAGAGTTTTGAAGTCGCTGATTTCAAATCTGATTTCAAAATTTGGAATTTCAAAAGGACGGCTTCAATACTTCGTCAATAATTGCTTAACTTTGAATTAAATATTTGAAACTTGACATCTGTGGGTTTTTAAGGTTGCTGCTTTTAGATTAGCTGTCAAAGTTTATAAATTGTAAAGGACTAATCCAATATTCATTATTTTATTATTTTCTATTCCAGTATTTTTGTTGTATCTTTAGTAAAGCATAAATTATTTAGAATGGTTTTTTGTTCTTTGATAATCGGTGATCTTAGTTTTTACACTGTAGATGATAGCTGAAACCCATTTCTTCAGCAATAATTGTTAAAAATCGTCGATGGAAATGTTTAAATATAAGCCAGTGCAAGTTCCTGACTATTATTTCTTACATAAATTTAATTACTGGTCTAATCTTATGCTTTATTTTTCAATTAGCTAATTCATTATGGAATTGTGTTTTCAATTAATAAATTCCCGTATTGACATAAATTATATTATTTTTAATATATTAACCACATATATTTAACACAATTTGCTTAATATGTAATCTGTCAAGTACGGTTAATATTGGCCAAAAAATGAAGTGAATTCTTAGTACTATTTTCGTCTAGTAGATGTAATTAAAAAATAAACGTTAAAACGCAACACGTATGTAGAAATTTGCTCTTGGTCACGTCCTGTTTTAATTTAAGAAATACCTTGTAAGCATGTTTGAATTTACTTTTATCATGTAGCAATGAGTATTAATGATTTTTCTTCATAGCTTGTTATCAGTTGTTCGCTTTTTACTGACAACAGAATTTTTATTAGCTTAATAAAAATATAAAAAATACTACATTGCATAATTAAACAATTCAAATTTTTTATTACAAAATATGATAAATAACTTTAATTCCGGAAAGTTTTGGCAATACGTAATTTATAATAATTGCATACCTTAAAAATAAATTATACATTAATAAAGAAATAAATACCAGTCCTTTTAAGAAATTGTTATTATTAGTCAGTAATATTTTTTGCTGTATCTTATTAAAACATAAATTATGTAGAATGGCTTTTTATTTATTAGTTAAACTAGTTGAAGAACATTTTATAAACACATTGTTAAATTTACAAGATCGAAAATTGCCCCTCTTCTTAAAGTTTTCGTAACTTATTTCTAACCCTGGCCATCAGTTAAAACTGTACCAAATTTTAAGTATGTAAAGTCATTCAAAAGGTTTACAACTCCAGAAGATTGTGGTTTGACATAATAAAATTTTTTTACTTTTCATTTTACAAGAATCATAATTTTTATAATTGTGCCAAATATCAAGTTTGTATGTAATCTAGAAATTCAGCAGTTATAAAGATTATTTAATTTCATTACTTAAATAGAGTAACTTGATAACGCCGACAGACAAAATTGATAAACTGTTTTAAAAACGAAATTACATCATAAAATTCAAAATCAGCGACCTAAAATAGTCCCAGACATCAAGTTTATGCAAATGAGTCATATTTTAATTATTATGGACGCCATATTTCATACGTCCTTTAAAATTTGCAAACCTTTATATCAAATTTGAAATCAGCGATCTCAAAAGCCCTTTTGTATAAAATTTCATACAAATTCAATAACATTTCGAGTTTTATGATGTTTTTATGCATATAGTATTTTAAATCTGACACCTTTCAGTACAAAATCTCATAGAAATCCAATAAAATTTCTAATTTTACGACATTTTTATATTTATGGTACCTTAAAACTTATTTAAAACATTTCAAATAAAATTCAGACACAAACGAATGGATGTAAAAGATTTATTAAGTAGCTTTAATAAAACATAATTATTGTTGTCACTTTAAATGACGCAATCCTTACTGAGAAACACACATAGTACTTTGACAACGCAGAGAGCTATATCATATCTGCTATTTCAAATTACCCCCAGATGTTAAGTTTTAAGCAAATAAATCAAATTTTAATTATTATGGCCGCCATATTTCATCCGTCCTTTAAAATTTGCAAACGTTGACAATAAATTTGAAATTAGCGACCTGAAAAACCCCTTTGTAGAAAATTTCATACAAATTCAATAATATTTCGAGTTTTATGATGTTTTTATGCATAAAGTATTTTAAATCTGAAAGCCTTTTAAATAAAATGCATACACATAAAGAAACGGAACTAAAAGAATTTATTAAGTAGCTTTAATCAAATAGAAATGTTTTTGTCAGTTTAAATGACGTAATCTTCTCAGAAATACAGCGAGTAACATGACACCGCAGACAGGCAAGCAAGCTGCTAAACTTTAGAAAAAATAAATGGACGCTGAATAAACCTATAGTTTGCTAAAGCTGACGCTGACGCTGACTGATACCATCATTTATATACACTTTATATACGCAGGACGCTGGGCGCTACGCTTTTGGTCCGGACGCATGGTAGGCCTTTATAGATATATATATATATATATATATATATATATATATATATATATATATATATAGACATAAATAAAATGACACAATATACATACATACAATTTCAGACAAACATCCCACCATTCGAAGACCATTTTAAAGCCTTGCTTAGGGGTTTTCGCTTCACCCTTCAGTATATTATTGTCTTGTTACGACCCTGTACGTATATATGCAGGCACGGATCCAAAGGGAAGGACCTTCTAATTAAACCCACAGTCAACGGGGCAGGAGCAGGAAAAACAAAACACAACGAGCAATGAAACCCCAAGAACAAAAGACCTACAAATAAAACACCCTGTATGTAGTATTAATTTTAAATATTTAAACAGAATTTTACCTTTTTATAAAGGTCTTCTACTGATAGGGAAATATTACCTAAAATAGAAAGACTTTTTATGAGATTTTAGCGCATGGGAGAAAATAAAAAGAATTTACCTAAATGGTTAGCACCAGAACGTAATCCGTCTAATTTGACGATTGATCACATATAAATCATCAAACGATCATTCTGTTGAATGCGAGATTTTCTCCGCCGAAGCGAATTATACCCAAAACCAATTTTCTAATGTATCTCGCACATTCAACTTCTAATGCAAAACAGCAATTTTGTTATCCCACGGCTCATTGAGGATGCACTTAACCGCGCAGGCACGACTTCATGATAAACAAAGGGAAAGGGGTAACCAGTGACAACCAAACGAACGGAGAAGCGGGGTTTTAAACAGTGACCATCAAACAAACAATGGGTTGTGAATTTCAACGTTATATTGTGAACTGAAACTTTTGGCTTCAATAGGAGACGATTAACGCACTAAGGTCTAAAGCACTATTTAAACAAGGTAAATTTGTAATAGATTTGGATTCAAAATTGGCATCATAAGCAGCACAAGCAAGAGATACTCACTATTTCCAAATAATCTTCTATTTTCAAGAACCTCTTCAAGAAACAGTCATATAGCGATGGTCTTCGGAAAACTCGAGGCTTGGACCGACCCTGACCGACAAACCGATACCTAGTAAAATTCGAAATTTGGCCTACGAACGATTGGCCATATAGTTTAAACTCTAATTCGCACGTTTGTCAACAGTAACCCTTTTTCGTTAGCTCCTAAGGTGTCAATGGAAATTAGGGAGTCCGTCAATACATTCAGCAACCCGTAGCAATCTTGCAAACATGAAAGTTTTTCGTAATGGTGTTCCTTCGTCCTGTGGCCATCGTACTTAATTAACAAACAAGATGACGTGAATCCCGGTCGTAACGTGCATAACACATCAATGAATTGCGGACTTAGATAGCTCATGCTTACAACAACGCCATCAATACTGATTTTAGTTTCCTAACCAATATAGGGTAATCATAACGTATAGAGTTCCGTGCTCAAAGGTTATTTCTATCAGTTTTGTGCTTCAACTCTTGGTCTTGGTTGGTCATTGGTTCAGAAGATATCCTAGATTTTCCCTAGAGAAGAAAATTATGATAAATTGACCAAAAAGATTGGAAAAATATAATTGTCAATGACTTTCTCTAGGTTGAGACAAGAAGCTTTTCATGTCGCATTGCCAATGGCAATTTAACAATAATTATTATTGTCGCCTCGGTGCTTTATACAAGGCCCAATACATGGACAGTTTCCTGTCGCGGCAGGCAAAAATGACAAACGCAGGAAAAAAGCATATGCAACATGGCTACTAGGTTAATTGTATATATAAAATAACTTTAATTAAAGTGCTACTAAATTCAAGTGATCAAAAATGGCGATAGATTATTATCAGTAGAAAGGTTTTAGTATATTTAATCTTCAATCAGTATATAGATCAATTTAAAATATAAGTTGCTATGGTTACTTATTCTTGGCAAAACATCGTGTGTAAACACCACAACTTGCGGTGTAATTTGAAAAGAGTATCTAGCAAGCAATCTCTAGCATTATATTAATAAAATTAATTTCTAAAAAAAAACATGTAAATATTATGTTTAGTCGTCGAAAATGTTTAACATGATAACATGGAAGCTTGTAATAGATTTTACTAATATTCCCTCATTATTACAAGGCACGTGTCAGTTAGTGCATAAGTGATAATCATCCACGAGCTTGCAGCAAACCTCTAATATAAACAATGCTAGAGAATTAACATGGTTGTTAGAATAACAATGGAAAATCGTTCATGAAAACAGTTAATACAGGATATATTAATAAGTATCTGCTCTGCGCACCAGTAATGTGCAATACTGTAGTGTATTTGTACAAATATAATAAAAGTGATACCTACCTATTCAGTTATGAAAATAAGTGAAAAAATGTATCCTACGATGGATCATTAAAGTTTTATTAATTTAGCTCTGAGCAGGACCGGATTTCAGTTATTGCAGGCCCCAGGACTAACATTTGGTGGGGACCCACTATACAGGGAGTCAGGGTGTTTCAAAATAAACTAGCACTAACACAGAGGGTTAAAGCGTGCCAGAGCTAGAATCTAAAACTGAAGAAAAAAAAACGTAGGTTGAATTTATTTTTAATTTGTAGAAAATTGCCTGCAATGCTGGTTGTTAATACTTTCCTGTTATATTTTGCTTAAATTTAAGTAGTAAATAAAAATGGGTAAATGATACCAATGGGATATGTATCTTAGTCTGCCAAGCTGACAGGAAATTCCAAGGAGGAATATTGGTCAAGGCCAAGTCTTTGTAAACTATGAGATCAACCTAAGCGTTTTTGCTATTATAAACTGATTATGTTTATCAAAAGTTTATTCGGTGGTGTTTTCTGTTTTAAATAAAATTGATTAACAGTAAAAATCGCCTACACTTTATTTAGCACTTACTTAAACACGCACTTTAATTAAAAATCGCCCTTTAATTTAAGATTAAAAGAAGGATTTATTCTTCTGTTTATTTTCGAATGCCATTAAATAATGTAAAAATCTAGTGTGCACTGTCTTGGCAGTCTGATTTTGAACCGCAATAAAAATAGGGGGCTATCATCTTAACCAATTTTCTACATACAGTGGCGTACAGGATCGGATAAAAAGGGGTCAAGAAATAGCCATTACGGGAATCTGTATTACCGACAACCAGCGTATCATCAATAGAGGGCGTCATGAAGAAATCTGTATTATCGATTACGTACTTTACGTCTAAGAGATGGCGTCATGAAGAAATCTGTATTATCGATTACGTATGTACTGGGCGATAGAGGGCGTTTCGAGATTTATCATTTTATATTAATAAATTTCACCGATTTCTCAAAATAATTATCGTCATTGATAATAATTAGCCCCCTATTAAAATTTGTCTTGCACGCCTATGAATAGTTGGCAATACTACTGTGTGAGGGAGATAGTCACATACAAAACTAATGGGTTAGAGAGAGATAGCATACCAGTTTAAGGTTATTTCAGAGGTGAGGAAGTGAGGTGCTCGAATCCCCCTATTACCCCTACTAATAAACTATTTACATTAATGATAATTAAATAGGTATTCTTTATAACAATTTATAAGCCAGAACGAAATATTTTATTTACAAGGATAGAGTATAAAAAAGATTGGTTAATACAAATTGTCGTTATCCGATCATAAACAGCGCCCAGCGTTTGATGTTCATTTCTTTCATAAATGCCATTAAAGAATGTAAAAATGTCGTGTACACAACCGTCTTAGACAGTCTGATTTTATTGTAATACATAATCTAATAACCGCAATGAATTATTTACACTAGAATTAGGCATTCTACATAACAATCATAACTCGTAAGCCAGAATGAACTATTTTATTTAGAAGCATAAAGTACGAAAATAAGATTGTTTAATACAAATTGCCGTTATTGGACAATAAACAGTACCTAGCGTTTGATGTTTATTTATTCCATGATGGTTTCAGTTTTACTAAAAAGGATTACTGAAATCAAGCAATTCAGGTTGTAAACAATCTATTAACATCGCAAAACTCGTAATGTAATTTGTTTATAAAGCCGAATGGTTTTTAAATTAAATTCAAAGCCGCCTAAACTATTTATATTTTAAAGCTGTTATTAAACCTTGATTGTATTTTAAGATAAATGAACTGCAACAGAAGTAAAAAGGACATGTGTTTTATTTACGAACGTATTTCAAGCTTAACAGTCATCTTCCTTAAGTCATTTTTAGTACTCGTATTCTATATTCGATGAAATCTGCTTTATTGACAAATTATTTCAAGTTCAACAAAGTAAAATCCTCGGCATCATACGTATAAGGAGAATGTCTAGCAGAGTAGAGTGGAACTTTAAATAACTTAACTTTAATAATAAGTTAAGTTGTTCGTTATTTTTGAGACAATTAATATAATTATATATTATAATATTTTGTTGTTATATTGTTCTACGAGCTTTTGTTAAAAGTAAAAGTTTTCTAAACGTAGAAAATAAGTTTGTAAGTGGTTTGACTTAATTGCTTAAAGCATTGGTTTGAACAATATATATTCTATATATGTCTAAAAATCTTAGACTAAAATGTCGTTACTGATACACAGCGCAGCGTAGCGAGCGGAAAAGAGATTAAACTTGATGCAAGCGGGAAATCAAATAAAGAAAATTTAATCTTTTTTATAAACTAACTGTTTGAAATCAATAAAAGTTAAATTATAATAATTGCATGAAATTGATGAAATATTTAATGTTCGTTAAGGTTTCATGATTTTATTTATTACGCTGCAATATCTTTTAAATACACAGAAATAAAATAAAAACAAATTCTTAAATTTAGAGAAATTGCAATGTTCTTCATTTGGTAGGGGCCCTTGCTTGGTGGGGCCATTTGCTATAAACCACCCAGTTCAAATTTAAATCCGACCCTGACTCTGAGTAATCTACTTCAAGTGTATGTAGGCCTAATGCATTCTTATTATTAGCCATATATTAAATTACCAATAGATTTGTTTTTCGCGGCTGCAGGAAGCTTATGCAATAGGTCTGTAAGTAAGTTTAGTTTAAAATTGATATAAAAATAGATCTTTTATGTAAATTAATGATTATTGATCTCTAGCGAGAACTTTCTATATGTAATTGCATTTCATTTCGAGATTATTTTTAAGTTAAATGAGTTAATTCAGATTAATCTACGCTAGACCTAACTGATCAATACTACGGAGTCTTTCACTCGAGACTTACTAAGATACCTACTATAAATACGCTAAGCAGTTGACAGTTTTGGTTGTTTTGAAACTGACGGGTTTTAAATTTTACAAATATAAGAATGCCATCGAAATAATCTGCAATCATTTTAACAATTCGTTAGGAGCACTACCACAAGTTATTTTATAATAAAAGAAAAATAAATCTTATCAACCATTTCATTTTAATTGCCGTATAAATCATAAAAGGTCACCGACTTCCATAACTATAATTTATTGTGAATGCCAAAATTTCAAATAATTTTGCATGTCTGAGTTTTACGTGGAATAAGTAATTCCTACAGTTCTGTCTGAATAATTAAAACGATTGTTATTGTAATCTAAATGTTTAATTAACTATTCTCCTGGAAATCAATTTCGTGGCTTTAAATAATAAAATAGTAGAAGTAATACTGTGGGTTATTATTTTAGGGGTGGGTTTACTATTTTGCTGCACAACGTAAAATTGGAAATCAATGCAATACCATTGAGTCACGATATTTTTACATTATTTTATTGTTAGTGTACACGGTAAGTTGTTTATGTGGTAATAAATTATTATTCTATATAATAACCAGTGTAATAAATTATGGCGATGGAGATGTACTAGAATACTGGAATAAAACATTTGTAACAATCTGAAATTGCAGCTTACAATATTGAATAACAAACCGTAACCGGAATAGACAAGTAAGGCTGTAAATTTCCATACACAGACTTGCATATGGAAGCTAAGATAACGTGTACGCTGCAATAGCATGTATTCTCCCCTTAAATACAATATTATTGTACTACTTCGTGTATTGCATCAAACTTTTAGAAGCAATTTTGCATTTTCCTACCGTTCCTCTCAGCCATGGTAATATCAACTTTCTTTATACATATATCAAAGTAAGGGGGGTTAACTTGTCTCCATTTGTGTAAATAGCTGCAAGCACTCTACATACTATATTTATTATACATTATTTTTATAATAGAATACTAAAATAAAATTCGCTACTATTATAAAAAAATTATATACTGGTAGATACGAGGGCGACACTGGAAAAACAAGGATTAGTTTTAAAAAAATTTAAATGATTTTATTGTTTCTCAAAATATTCCCCTTTAACATCAATACATTTTTGCATTCGATGAAACCAGTCCTTAAAGCAATGATGCCACTCTTCCTGAGACACTTCAGAAACCAGGTTTTCGTAATGTTCCACTGCTTCATCTGATGACGAAAAAGTGATTCCATGCATTTTATCTTAAATTTTTAGGAAACAAAAAGAAATCGCAAGGTGCTAGGTCAGGGCTGTACGGTGGAGGGTCCATGGTGCTGACTTTTAGGGCAGCCAAATACTCAGTTATTACTTTTGCTTTATGCGACGATGCGTTGTCATGATGTAAGATTATTTTTCCTTTGGGGCGTTTTTCACGAACTTTTTTGAAAGATTTGTGGTAAACAGACATTTGTGTACCAATCGGCAATAACGGTACGTCTATCTTCTAATGCCATAGTAGCAATATGACCTGTTTTAGAAAAAAAAACTAGCAATCATCTTCTTTCCAGCACTGCGAATTCTTCGAACTTTTGTAGGCTTAGGTTCGGTTCGAAAGACCCATTGAGCCGATTGACTTTTCTTTTGAGGATCATAATAATAAATCCAAGATTCGTCACCAGTGACGATATTCCAAACCAAATTTGAAGTGACTTCTTGGAATTTTTTCAGAGTTTTTCTGCACCATTCAATGCGTTGTTCTTTTAGATCGGGAGTCAGTTTATGTGGAATCCATCGACAACAAACTTTTCTCACTTCTAACTGTTGATGTAAAATGTTTTGTATTTGACTCATACAATGCCCAATGTCGCCCGAATAAATTCATAAGATGTCAGTCGATCTTTCTCAAGCATTGCTCGAACGAAACAATATTTTCATCAGTAACAGCAGTTCTTGGGCGTCCTTCACAAAATTCATCACTAAGAAAAAACCGGTCTCTTTTGAATTCGCTGTACCAATTATAAATTGTTCCTTAGACGGGGCTTCTTCGCCAAATGCACTTCTAAGCCGATCTTCACATTGTTTAGGCGTTAATGATGATTTAAAATCGTAAAAAAGCATAGCCCGGAAATGTTCTCTAGTCAAATTTATTTTTGGGTGAACACACAAACTTTACATTATGATAATTAAAAAAACTATTAGAGCAAATCAAACAAACTAAACGGCAATCAACTCGCAGAACATTAGAAAGTAGCTGTCAACTAAAAACAAATTTCATTCGTTTTTAGAAACATGACATTCTAGATATTATCAGTGTTCTCCTCGTATATCATACGATAAAGTGGCTTTGATGACAAGTAATTTTTAACTTTTTGCTAAAAGTGTGAAAGTTATTTAATTTACTGTAAAGTCTAGTTTATAAGAAATTAACGACACTCATGGATTAATTTGATATCTGCAGTTACCCGTGTAATGCCTATAGCAGTAAGCAATGTAAATCACTGCACTTACTATGTAACATATGTACACAAAGAACATTTCACTGTCAGTCTGGTCAATGTTAATTTCTACCCAGGGAATGGTCAATCCATATGAAATCACCCAATTCAGAAATACATTGTTGCTTAACATTTTCAAATATTTTTTATTTTGCATAGAATATTCCTAATATATTGGCATTTTAAAAATAACAGACAGTTTTTGTAAGCTTTGTGGTGGCCATTTTTCTTCGGCTCTGAACAGATTTTTGACCAAAATCATCATAGCTAGCGAACACGACGATTTCATAGCTCTGTAATGGATAAAATCTCTTTTTTTAACTGTATTCATAGTACATAAGTAGGAAAACCAACTGGCAGCGCATCCCCTCTGATTTATGGACGAAGAGATCAAATAGTGTGGTAAAAATGTCACATTTGAATCACGTATGTAATAGTTTTTTTGGCCTCCTGTATTTTAAAACGTTTGTTTCAGTTTTGTTTACGTCAACTGTAGCTTCATATTTACGCATGATGTCGTAAAATGACAAGGAAATGCCGTAAAAATACTAGAAAACACTGGGCAATTAGAGATATTTAAGAAACCAACTATTCTTGTAATAATTAAGTTTATGTAATAAAATACATGTTACCTAAGTTATTATTAAAAATATTTCGGGCTTTAATAGAAAAAATTAAAATTTAATTAATTTAAATCGCCGCAGCGCCATCTATTGTACGTTTGGAAACTACAAATGTCATCCAAGAGCACACTATTATGTGCATGTTTTGAATTATTTTTTTTTATTTTCTATAAAACTTGTCGGCCAAAAAATCTTATACAAATCTCATGCGTCAAGTCATTATACAGGGCTCCAACTAATAAGGCACTCGCCCTACGGGCTCGTGCCTTAAACAAAGTTGTCGCCCTGTAAAGTTCGACTTACCGCATTCGAGTGTAAATAGCTATTAAAATTTTTACATGAATCAAAATACTGAAAAAAACGATAGCAAACTTGCCAGACAAATATTCCTCTAATTAATTAGTGCCAGATCAACACTAATTAATTAATAATTAAAATATTTCAAGTATAAGTGTAATGTCTGTCTTTTCTACTAAGTATAGTTGATCCTTGTATAATGTGATTCCAAAATGACAGATCAAGATTCCACTGATTTCATCCCTAAAAAATTAATAAACTTATGCTATTTTATGTATAACTGGTTGCCTATGTGTACACAATGCGCTTACTTGATTATTTTCAAATGCTACATACTTATTACACTTATACTTGAAATATTTTAATGATTAATTAATTAGCGTTGATCTGGCACTAATTACTCAGAGGAATATTTGTCTAGCAAGTTTGCTTTTCGAGTATTTCGATTCAAATAAAAATTAAAAAACCAATTACATATGCGTTTCAAATGTGACATTTTTTACCACACTATTTGATCTCTTCGTCCATAAATCAGAGGGGATGCCCTGCCAGACAAGGGTTTTCCTACTCATGTACTATGAATACAGATAAAAAAAGGGATTTTATCTATTACGGAGCTGTGAAACGGTCGTGTTCGCTAGCTCTTAGATTAATAAATTGCTTTACGTCTCTCATAACACAAGGCTGCGAAATAGAATGTGTAAAAACTTTCCTAACCGAATTATATTAAATATTAAATTTAAGTATGTGTTTTTTCAAAAATTATATTTCAGCAAACGCTTCTAAGGTTTTAATGATCTTGGGGTCTATGTAAAGCTAAGTTAGTTCTAAACGCCTGTATAAAAATGTTTCTAAAATAAGTTCTAGAACTTGGTTCTAAGAACTATAGAACTTTTTGAAAAATTTTAGAGAAAAGTTCTAACGTTTTCCTTTTTTTTAATGCCCACTGTGAGAGCATGTTCGTTTTAGTGAAATACCAAAAATATGAGAAAAATCGGACCAGTAGCCTTTGAAAAAAATAAGATTTTTTGAAAATAGCTATGTAGAAAAAATATATAAATTTTCAATGCAATGCAATCTCACGGCAAAGTAACTTAGTACCTCCACCCATTTTTACGATTTTTTACAAAACTGTTTTATTTGGCACTTCCATAGAAACTCTTAAATGTATGAATTAAACTGCTGGTTTTTTAAAAGCAATGGAATTTGTAATTACGTGTTTTTTACGGTTGCACAGAAAATGTTATGTATACCGTGTCCGCGAAATTCTAAGCGTTCTCGAAAATGTCCTGCCTCGTCCGCAAACGGCTTCAACGACGATTATTCTCTCGGTACGTTAAAAAAAAATTTTGCGGCCTTGATATACAAATATCTATTAAAATGTTCTATCTATAAAAGGATGTTTTTGCAGAAAATAAAATACGAATCAGATAATTTTCATTTTGATTATACTCTTTAATCAAATTCTGTGTAAAGTCATCATAAAAACTATTGCGATTGGTCTATAAAGTAAAAATATCTTTTTTCGATTTTCAGTGTAGTTTTGTAAAAAACTGAAATTAAACATAAAAAGCCAATATTATGTTAACGTCGAAAATCTCCAGAGCACGTGACGCGTCCAGGAGAAAAAGGAGAAATAGAATGAAAATTTCCCCAGGACTGACGTAAATTAATTGAATCAATTTCCGCCTAAAAAGTGCCAGGAAAGTATGGTGGATGCGCCGTGTAAAGCTGTAGTTATTTTTTTAATTATAGCGGTTTAATGATTCTCTTCAGGTTGGCAATTTTACTTCGCAATAAAAGTGACAAGTGATTAAAATAAATACTAATAATGGATACAGCAACTGTATCATTATTTATTTCGTAAATTAAAAAGACTTAATTTTTGTATAAAATTATTAATAATCAAGAGAAATTCTTCGATGACATTTTAAGTAATATTAATCATCAGTTTATTATATGACAAATTTTTAGGTACCAAGAAAATAAATGTAAGTATTTATTTTTGGATTCAGGAATTTCTTGGTGGATTGTTTAAGATAAAGTGTTAGTTATTATTTACTATAACAAACTGCGGCTCAATTCTCCATTTCTTGATTAATCTTTAAGATTAGTTGATATACATAATAAGGATTAGACGCATTTATAGAGCCAGTTGTATTTATGGCAATTAATTTCGAAAGCAATTACACATTTCTTGATTAATTTAACTAAAGATAGTTAAATTATTACACGCATTTTTGAGGTAGTTGTATTTATGATAATAACATCGAAATAATTAAGTTGCGCTTCTATTTCAATTACTTTTTGGCGAAGCTGATAATCTGTTTGATATTCTACGAGAAACATGCTATAGCGAAAGGTTTACAATTCATAAACTTTACTAACCTGTTCTGTCGTGAAATTGTTTTCAATCAATGTGAGTGTCTGGATAAGTCATCTTTTTAAATTAAACCTTTAAATTAAATTAAATTAACCTTTTATATTTGCGTGTCTTAATGAAGCCATTAGGACACGCATTTTGCGTGTCCTAAAGAAATTTATTTGAATACTGGAAACAGTAACATTTTATTTTTTAAAGTTTATATCACTGTTAGACAGCTGTTCTTATAATGTCAAACTTATCTTATTTACGCAGTGAACTGCTATAACTGAAATGCAACGCTCGCAAAACTACCACTGCAGGCGCAGCGCGCCGAGCAAATAGTTTTGTTACGGGCGTAACAGTTTTTACTTTATTATTGACGAAATTGTAAATTTTAGTTCTGTCATTATGGGATGGATTGTGCGGTGCATAAGTGCAATATGCTCACGATAAACGTAATAAAATCTAGTTTCGTAAAATTTTATGTTTTTACCTTATAAATTGTCCAAAAGATATGAATAATTATTTTTGTTAACAAAAATAATTCTTTGCTGAAAATACCATTGCATTTATATATCATTAACTTCTTTAACCATTATTCTATGAAATGAAATATAATTATTCTTATTTCATTTAATTTTTTAATACATTAAGTAGCAATTATCATTACGTCATAAATACATTGGTATACATTCTACTTTGAATTTATAATAATTTTCAACAGTACAAGAACTTTACGTATAATATACCTAGCAAATTTGAACAGGTCCTGCCGCTTAACGGGGTTTGTGTGTATCAGACAAGGAATTCCTACGTCACGCGGATTATCTAAAGTTAACGAGGCTGCGTTAAAACAACTGCATAATTTCTAGTGTTGTCATGCCAACTGTCACAACTCAAGGAGCATTCTTAGTCATCGCTATGTACCAGAAACTACCGGTGGAACTATTAAGTTTTTGTCACTAGTCACAAGCACGTAATTGCTACGGTTTTATTACGTGCCTAGAACCAAAATGGGGAACAATTTTTGGATAGCAGATACGGTGCAGTTACCTCTCTGAAACTTGTCCAGCTACGTTTCGGTTACGTTCAGACTACGTAGCGGAAACGTAGCGGCGTAGTAATTGCTACTTTTATGGAACTTCTTTTCTCTTTGACACATCGTGTCGCGTGGTTCGCGAAAGTTTCACAGATAGCAGCCAATCACAACAAACGTCACTACGTCTGTTGTTGCACTGAAAATTCAGTGTCTTGGCAAATATGTGGTTGGCTGCTATCTGTGAAACCTTGTGTTATACATCTTGAATTCCTTGCTTTTATTCCATTCTATGCCGTCCTGATGAGCACTAATAAATGCAAAACCCGTGTAGACGGCTGCAACTCACTTTTTCTTGTATACCTATTGCCCAATATCCCCCGATTATAACCTCTTTTTTTGTATGTATGTTTCAGTAACACCAGTCATTTTACACTTCCTGCGCCACTGCTATATTTTGCAGAGCTCTAAATAAAGAAAAAGTGTTTAGAAATGACAAGAAAGGATACATGCATGAATATGTATTGATCAATAATCACAATTTAACTCACCTATTGTTAATGAAGATAATATAATGTAATTAAATCTTGTAACTAGACGATTTATGATACAATGGGTAAATATGGAGAATTAAAAAAAGATTACTAATAAAATCTTACAAAAGTTGATTCTAAAAATTATATAAAAGCTTAATAAAATTTAGTTTTATTTGAAAAAGTATCGACAAATTTATTTACAAAAAAATAGTAAGAAGAAAATACAAGTTCGTCTTAATCCACAGAAGTGTGTGTGCATTAATATTGAAGCAGACGTACAAAATACATGTTCTAAAAAAAGAAACAAATGAAGGAATTTAAAATAAGCAATAATTCTTATCATAAAGTCTTAATACCAATAGGACACACGAACAATAATTACTGAAGGTTTTTCACTAGTGTCAATAAGGAAAAGCAAGTCAAAACTTTTACAAACTCGTAGAGTATGACTACAAGAAAATTAATACTTGTGAGTGGTTTCTTTTTAAGGTGTTAAATTTAAAGAAACACAATAAGTTCTTATAATAAAAAAAAGTACATCTACTTAAACTTACTTTACTGTTAATAAGATACCAAAAGCTATTGTAAGGTGCTTTGCAGAAAATCTATAATTACAAACCAAAATCAAAACAGGTAAATAAACAAGAAACTTATTTATTAATTTTTACCATCTTAAAATTCATAAAGAATTTTATATAATTTAAAATCAATAAAAACAAAACAGATCATAATAATATGTCAACAGTAGAAACGTGAGATTATTTTAATGGTTTTGTAATAATTCTGATTATATATACCAACATAATTTAAGAATACGTTAAAATACAATTGTGCGGAAGTAATTCCTTTATGATTAATTTTAAATGAGTAATATCAACGGGTAATGAGATTCTCTAAAGGTTTTTGTTAATTTTAATGATTCATTATTGCATAAAATGTTATGTTATAAACTGCAATAGATGTGTAAATTATTACAATGTTATAATCTGCTGTTATGTATTGTAAATAGTGTATAGTCATTTTATTAGGTCGTAAGGTGATGTAAATATGAGTAAGATGATGAATAGTAGTATTTAAGCGAAAGCAACATTATTGTAAATAGTTAGTCAGATATAAACAGCGAATGAGAACGAATGTAAAAAGTTAGTTAGTCTTGCATAGACATTCAAGTTGGTTGGTCAATCTAAAATATACGGCATAAGAGTACGCACGTAGAAAGTAAAATGTAAAGTTACTTTAGTCAAGTCGAGAGAATTGTAAAAGTCAGTTAATGATAAACGACAAAAGTTAGAGTCGTTAATAAATTTGTAAAAGTGTTTATATTGTTCTAATGAACCGCCCACAATTGTTAATTTAAAATACTTACTGAAGGTTAGTAAGTCAATAAATCTTCGTAAAAGCACAAATTGGTGTTTTATTTAAATAAACAGATAAAACCAATATAACAAACATTCTACGAATAAAAGGAAAATATTACCCGCAATTATAAAGCAAAAGTGAGTTTTTACGTTTATTTTTCCTTTGTGGAGAGTTTTGATGGTGAGAATAAGGGAAGTCCATATGGTTTTGGAATATACAACCAGAGGCAAAGACAAATACACTGCCAGTGGAAATAACGAAGGAGTAAAAACTAAGTACTCTGCCAATGGTTTAGCGAAGCAATTTGTGACAAATGCCAAAGAAGGACTGATTCAACAGCAAAAGGGAGGAAAGTTATTTTTTCTTTTTGTTAATGGGAACTTACTGCTAAGAAGACGATCATCGTGAAGTGGAGAATTTCGTTATAATTAAACTTTAATTAGTGATTTTCAATTTAATAGTCGTGAAAATTTCAATTTATAATTTATTTATCTTGTACAACCAAAATGATCCACATTGCCCTCAGATGAGTGTTTCAGAATAATTTATTTTAGTTATATAATTGGTGCCCAACTTATATTACATAATTTTGAAGTTTACTTAAGATTCACGCAACGTTTTATATGATTCATGCGTTATTTAAACCAATATTAAAAAGTATTATAATATTAAATAAGAATATGAATAAAATGGAAGGTTGAAGAGTATTTCCAAAGTTCACTGTCATACGATCTAACGCATGTATCCGCACTTCTGAATTATATGTTAAAATTATTAAAATAATTTTATTATTTTAAATTTATGCCCAATATCGCCGCATATATATTTATGTCGCTGTCAACGTGGGGCAAAAGAATAATTTTTTTATGCGATTTCATCGCAATATACAGTGTGTCCCCGGATGGAGTTGACAAGAGGAAAAACATTTTTATTATTGATTTTACGACAAAAAGTCATTCTTTATAAAAAGTTCTGCTTGTTGAATAAATAAGTTTACCATCAGAAAATCTAAGATTAAATGTACAGAATGTCCATAAATTAAGATAACATGAAAATGCTTCAAGATTTTCTTAAAAGAAGTACCATTTATTGCATTTTATAGTTTACTGTTAATAGAAAAAGTTCCTTAAAAACATAAAATTAGTTTAAATACAAAATTTCAAGTCTAAATGTAGATTGTTATGGTGGTATGTTGTTAAGTTTAATTAAGATAACGTGTTATCTTCAATTTAATGTAGATAATCATAATTTAATCTTATCGACCAAAGGTTGTTGTTTTGTCATTGTATTCTTTTGAACTGTCAAACGTTATTAAGTGTAGATTTCTCACTTCAGTTATTTCCCGTTGGTTTTACGAAACCATACGTAAGTCTATGGTGAATTTATTAAAAGGATGGAGATATATGTGGAAGTTGGAGGTGGCCTTGTAGAATAATTTTTGCTGACTTTCTTAATTGATTGAAATTTTGTATTTAAACTAAAAAATGCAATAAATGGTACTTCTCTTTTCATGTTATCTTAATTTATGGACATTCTGTACATTTAATCTTAGATATTCTGATGGTAAACTTATTTATTCAACAAGCAAACTTTTTATAAAGCATGACTTTTTGTCGTGAAATCAATAATAAAATTTATTTTTCTCTTGTCAATTCCATCCGGGGACACATTGTATATATTGTATTTCATTGTAAGTGACTTTGTATAATTCTGAATAAAAACTTGTCCCTTATGGAGCGTTTTTCCCTTTTAAAAGGAAAACTTAAGTTCAACACACAAAAGCTTACATAAATCTAAAATTGAAGAATATTTTTTGGTTCTGAAAATTCTTATACACTTAAAGTACTTTAGATTTTATAATGTGCTGAGCAGAACAGAAAATAGCCAAAATATAAACATCATAAAAAGGACACAATGAATTGCCTGTAACGCAGAAAAGAATGAGGCCTTAACACGATTAACTTAAAGTGAACGCACATGCAGTTACGACAATATTGCAATGGGGATTTGCTCTATTCGGGATGTGATATTAATTCTATACCTTGTTATGAGGAGGTAATTTCTTTTACCTACGTGGAATACATAAAAGGCTTAACTCTAATAATGGCCCGGGTTATGTATAAATCACTCTGTTATTTCAATTTAATTTATAAGTATTTTTGAGCAACTGTCTACAGTAAAAATAACCTTTTGAAAACTTACATTCAATTTTATATAAAATTTCAAACTTTCTTAAATTATAGCCTATTAAGAAAATTTACTTTTCAAAAAAGTTTGCAAGAATCTATTATTTCATCTTTTTATAACCCTATATACATCTGAAAAAAGAAAAGGTGCTATTAAATATCAGTTATTTTCTTATTTATAGTGTGATAAATTGGATAGAAGTGTTCTAGGATGTAGGATCAGTAAAGGATATCTTTAGCAACAACTAAGCAGTAAGTGGCTTGATGCATTACAGGAGAGAAAAAGCCGCTAAAGTTACAAATCAGGGGTAGTAAAATACATTCCAGCACCAACGCTTTAAATCTGTTATCTGCTTGCTTGAAATTTTTTCTTGTAACCGATCCATCTTTGGTACCTACTCAGACTTTTAAAGGCTTCTTCATGTTTGTTCAGATAAATGACAACATCTAACAAAATATTTTTATCTTTTATAAATCTAGTTTAGCTGTTTATCATGAAGGGTGAGAAAGTTTCGAATGGGGTCTATTGTTGTGAACCACTTGATTGAGGTTTTACTTATAGACCATCATAAATAAAACGATAACCAATTATAAATTCAAAACATTTATTAACTAAAAGTAAAAAAAAAGAATTGTTCCGTTTCGTTACATCGTTAATTACCAACTGAACTTTACATTGTTCTTTCAAGACTTGCTTATTATAAAATGCAAGCTTGCGGTTCTCATGGAAACGCATTAATATCATATTTCACAGGTTACACGTGGAGTCTTGAATGCAAGTGCATAAAAAATACAAAGTAATGATTTTACATTCTGAAAATAGATTATGTGACTTTACAATTCATGTTGATAAAAAGACAGAAAACGTAATTTATAAAATAACAATTTATAAAATTTAAATTGAATTTGATATTGATATGAAACAATTGGATATTACAACACTATTTGTTCTTCTTTTCAACAACTACTATAGCATTGTTTCAAATCTGAAGAAGTCAAAGTTAAAATGAGCAGCGATGCAAAAAAGAGCATCGGAGGCAAATTCGAAACATTTTGTATGACACTCCTAGCTATTCGAGCAGCTGAGAGGCTTAAGGGCCCGTTATCGCCGCCAGTTTTAATAATAGGAAGCTTCATTAACTATAAACACCTAAAGATGGCGCTACAGTCTCCAAATGGAAATTAATTCCTTTAAAACGAAAATTTCAAAATCGCAGTTGTCTGCTTACAGTGTTGCCAGACATGCGTGAACTTTCAAAATATTTTAAGTTTAACTGAAATTTTTAATTTTTAAATGCCAAGGAATAATTTAAGGTAGTAAAATTAAAAAGGGGAATATAAAACTGCTAAATATCTTTAAAAATATCAGTTGTTCTTGATGGTTTTAAGAAAAAGAAAAGTATTACTATACTAAAAGTATTAAAATATTGAAAATATATATTCGTTTTAAGAAATTAATCAAGACTAATTAAGAGTGAAATAGTTTATTCAAAAATGAACCGTCACATGCTCTTAAGTAAAGAAAAACAACATTTATTTGGTAATTTATTTATTAAATAATAGTCTATAATAACTATTATAACTAATAATAAAAGATTAGGAAAGTTAAAATATGAGAAGGGATATAAACAATAATCTGTTACTTTACATCGACAATCACAAAAATATATGTAACAATAACGACAATGCGTTAAATGTATTAACACTTAAATCAAACTCGTTGAAACTTCCCGCTTTTTTAACTGGATCCGCGTACAGCGCGTTCTGTGAGCAAAAGCCTGAACTAAGAATGATAGTTGCCATTTACCAAAATGTTTGAATAAACGCGGGATATGACCTTTTTTTAGTTAATACCGTTCTTTTATACTGTTGTATATTCGGGCATTTTTATTTCAAATAACACTTGAACGATAATTTAGGAAGTACCATTTTTACTAATATTATTAAATAATAATTATCAAATTAATTTTAAGCAATGGCTAACGGACTCAAATTGGACGAAATGCAGATTCAAAAGTATAATATATTTTCAAGAGAAGAAAAGCTTTAAACTCAGACAACAGACAACATGCAAATAAAAGGTATCATTCAAAGATAAAAGTTGTTTTTATTACAAAGCCAATAGTTTGATATACCACGCGTCCCAAAAAATTGAAGACAAATAGGATTTTTTGCTATTATACTTAGTGAAGTTTCTCTTTGTAGAAAAGTTCGACATGTCCTGGAACTATATTAACCCTCATAAAATTTTGAAAAAAAATCTTGAAAAAAGTTGATGTACATATACATGGAAGACAAAAACTTGAAATCCACTTAAAAGTAAAATACCTTTACTTTGCAAGATACAAAGAAAATACTGTAACGTTCTTTTTCAAATAATAATACAAGTGCTGTTTAAATCGTCTATTCACAAACAAATATTTATTTCTATACACTAATGAATACACTATAAATTAACGCTATGATTATAAACCATTAAAAACTATTATTTACAGACTATGAATTTCTAATACAACATTTATATTCACTATTTATTTTGTAATACACAGTTAATGACTTGCTGTTGACTGCTCCTTTTCTCCGCGACGCACACTGGTAGAAATTACCGATCTAGGCGTTCAAAAATAGTGTTACTTGTAGTGACCCATTTGTTTGAAATTATAATAACTTACTTTTTATAGGATCAAATAGTTCGATACCACTCTTTTTATTTTCTTAGAAACGTCAGTGCTCATGCACGAATGAGGTTAAGTAGTCATATAAACCCTCAGCAAAATTACACCTTTTTCACTCTACTTTTAATTGCAATAACCAACAGTGCCTTTCTGTTTATCAGTAAAGATTTTTCTCTTGAAAGTGTTATTTTCGGGTCATCTGAAGGTCAGACTGTTATTCTGTATAACATAATATTTAAATAAAAGCTCCAGTATTTTTTCAATTAGTTTTATTGTTAGCCATTAAAAGTAATATTATTATTTGTAATGTGGAAGTTTTGACTAAGCTTACATTGTTTGGCAACAACTTGCAATATTTTTTTCTATTTTTATCCGATAGTATATTTATTTGACTATTCGGGGATGTATAAGAACTTGTCATAATATGTCATAAATATTTTGTATGACTTCTTTTAACTCGGACAAGTGGAATCGCGCAGTGGGAGTTGGTGAATGTGTGTCGAGATGAAGCCAACAATGAAAATAGAATCAACGCGATTTATTCATAAAAAGAAGTTTCACATGGACAATTTAGCGGAAACAATCGAAGACATTTTAAGAAAACAATGAACATATGCAAGCAAACAGGCCAGAAGTGGCAGGAACGCCATTCAAGTCTATGTAATCTTAAAAGCAAGTGAACGCATTGGCTTGAAGATTATTTTTCATGTTTAAAAACTGAATTCAACAAATTCCGAATACGTCGACCTCAAGTAAAGCAATCGAAAGACTACGGACGAATTCTTCCGAATAATCTCAGGTTAAAAAAAGTCAAAAAGTAAGCACAGAAGAGCTAAGTTTTGCTACGAAAGTCAGTTCACGTGCCAAATGTTTACGGACTGCAGCAGGCATGGTGAAGAAGATTTCAGAGTCTCCAAAGGAAGCTCATCAGTTAAGAAAGTCAATTTCGCAAACTGTTAGAACCCCAACCAAACTTTCGCCAGACCAGGCTTTAGCTTCATTTATTAAAAAAGACTTACGAAGGACCAATATATAGTAATACATGATGAAACAAAAAAAAACAGAATGCAGACATATATCTCATCTATGATGACTTATTATTAGCTAAAAAGCGTTGTTATCCTGAAAATATCAAAGTGACTGATGTTTCAGCCGCGGATTCAAAATTCAAGACACGTGTAAGAGCAATACGTAAAAGTGATAGATTCTGTGATGACACGTTTTTTAAGATTTATTGCCAAATAACCTATATTACTAAATTACTATACCCTAATACTAGGTCCTTCTTATAAGTAATAATTGCTTTACAAGTATTTGTGAACTGTTTTACACGAAATAATATTGCTAGTTACTAAATAACCTACTAATACATTATAGATAACAATCAAAGGTAGATATTATTTATTTTTCTACATCATGTCTCATGATACTGAGACCTAATAACGTTTTATTGTGAAAATACCCCGACACTTAATTTTGAACGACTAGATCGGCGATTTCTACCACTGTGCGACATCGACTTTATACCATCCTATAAACGTTCCAGAAATCGCCCGAACATACCATGTATTTCTAGAATACACCAGAATAAACCACGTCTGATTTACATGCTTGTGCGATGCGTCATTCTCTCGAAGGCAGCAGAACACACCACCTGTCGCTCGAAAAGAGGTTCGTTCCTTTTCTCTCCCGTTACACTGCCCCCCTCTTCAAGTTTGTTCTGTCCCAGAACAGGTTTTATGCTCTGGTTCCTGTAGAACGGGTCATGACGATATCGACAGTCTTCACCTCGACTACACGTTCCATTACGGTAGAAATAACAGTCTACACTCTTCGTTGGCCTTAATGCGGGCTGTGGGTCAAAACTGCAGACGAAGATCTTGACGTCCGTACCTCTAAAGACAACTTCCAGCATGTTTCTAACGATTCTCCAATCCAGCTGGTCCCGCCCACAGCCGAGTTTGGGAACTGCCAATTTGTTAATTCCCCTGGTAAGCAACTCGATTCTCAAATTCCATAGTGCCCTCCACAAGTCGGCGTAACTCGGTTTCTGGTAGTAAAACTGCTTGGTTACTAAGTAGTAAATGGATCGGTCATGATCAGGCAAGCGTAAGGATTTACCAACAGAGGGATTTTGTTCTCGAAGTTCATTCAGCCGTCCAAATTTATTTCTAAACACCACTGCGATCCCCCTAGACATACGGAGATCCTCGGAGACACAGTGGGCAATGGAATAATCACCAGGGACCCGGAAGAGATCTTGTTGCATCTCAGTCGTGACTCCGAATCGCGTTTTTCTAGTTCCAGAGAACGCAGCCATAAATTCTCTAAAGGTTGGCTGATCATCTCCAGGCCTTACGGTATTGATAGCCACCTCAGCCTCATCTTCCGGAACTGCGTCATTATTTCCCTCATAGTGCGCCAGACGATTGGAGTGTACCACCTTTGGTTTCCCTCTTGGCAATTTCTGGATGCGATAAATCAAGTCATTTATTCGTTTCTTCACCTGGTATGGACCCTCCCAATTTCGCTGTAACTTTGGAGAATAGCCACGACGCCTTTGCGAGTTGTATAACCAGACAAGCTCTCCAGGTTGAAACCCTCCTTCTTGGGCTCTCACATCGTACGTAGCCTTCATCCGGTCACTCGCGATTCGACTATTATTTCGGGTTCGGTCGTGAATATCCTCCAACTTCTTCTTTAAGTTGATGACATAATCATTCCCGGCTACCTCCTGCTCTATAGGTGGAGACCCAAATTCCAGATCACACGGTAACCGTAACTCGCGTCCAAACATCACAGACGCTGGTGACTGACCGGTTGTTTCGTGGACCGATGCACGATAAGCCATCAGGAACAGATGCAGGTATTGGTCCCAGTCTCGTTGATGATCGGAGACGACCTTGGCCAAATATTTGCCCATTGTTCGATTCATGCGTTCTACCATTCCATCGGACTGCGGATGTAACGGTGTGGTCCGAGTCTTGCGAATGCCCAACAATCGACAGACTTCTCCAAAGAGTACAGACTCGAAATTGCGGCCTTGATCCGAATGCAGCTCCATGGGCACTCCGAAGCGACTGAAAAACTCTTTGACTAGTACGTCAGCAACAGTCGCAGCTTCCTGGTTTGGTAGGGCATATGCTTCTGGCCATTTGGTAAAATAGTCCATTGCCACTAAGATGTATTTATTCCCATCGTCAGTTTCGGGAAATGGTCCGGCAATGTCTATAGCTATTCTCTCCAGAGGACTACCCACATTGTACTGCCTCATAGGTGCTCTTCGTTTCCCCAAGGGTCCGTTGCCAGTGGCACATAGTTCACATTTCCGGCACCACTCCTTCACGTCTTCTTTACAGTTGACCCAATAAAAACGCTCCCTAACTTTCTCCAAGGTCTTTTTCACACCGAAGTGTCCTCCGGAGGCACCGTCATGGAGATGTCGCAATACTGTAGCCACTCGGCTTCTTGGAACCACGAACTGAGACCTAATGGTGGTGCCATCTTCACTCTCCAGTACTCGCTTCAGGAGATCGTCTTCCACCTTCAAGGACTCCCATTGGGCCCAATATGCTTTGAGCGCTCTGTTGAAAGGGCTGACGGCCTCCCAGGCAGGCCTTTCTCCCACGCGCTTCCATTCCAGTACCATTTTTAGTTCGGGATCAGCCTCCTGCTGTCGTTGCAATTCTTCCGGCAACCAATTGTCGTTGACGATGGTAGTCCTTAGTACTTGGCAAACCCTCTCTTCCAAACGAGAGCAATGACGGCAATCCGTTGGACAGGGTCTTCTTGAAAGAGCATCGGCATTTCGATGACTAGTGCCCGCTCGATGTTCGGTGTCAAAGTCGTATCCTTGTAATCGTTCGATCCACCTTGCGACCTGGCCTTCAGGATTACGGAATTGTAGAAGCCATTTCAACGCTGCATGGTCCGTCCTCAATAAAAACTTCCGTCCGTACAAGTATTTATAGAAGTGCTCAACGGACTTCACGACGGCCAATAGTTCTTTTCTGGTCACACAATAATTCCTTTCGGCTTTCGACAAAACCTTACTAAAATAGCCGATGACCTTTTCTTGTCCATCCTGTATCTGCGAAAGTACCCCCCCAATGGCCAGATTACTTGCATCTGTGTCAAGTATGAATTTCCCTTCTGTCCGTGGATAGCTCAATATTGGTGCTGTTGTCAGGGCACGCTTCAGCTGTTGGAAAGCTGTTTCACACTCTCCGCTCCAAACATACTCGCGCCCATCTTCAGTTAACCTTGTCAGAGGTTTCGCTATATTGGCAAACCCAGGAACGAAACGCCTGTAGTAGGTACATAACCCAAGAAAACTACGAACTTGGTGTTTATCTTTCGGTGTTGGCCACTCTTGAACTGCACGAATCTTATCGGGATCGGCTGCCACTCCATTTTGTGATACGACGTGCCCGAGATATTTCACTTCCTTCCTGAATATGTGGCACTTTTTCGGACTCAGTTTCAGATTGGCTCCACGTAGTCTTCGGAACACTTCCTCTAGGTTTTTCAAATGTTCGTTGAATGATTTTCCGACTACAATCACATCATCTAGGTATACCAGGCAGGTCTTCCACGACAGCCCTCTCAGGATGGTCTCCATTAAACGCTCAAAGGTGGCCGGAGCGTTACATAAACCAAAAGGCATAACCGTAAACTGCCATAGTCCGGAACCAATAGTGAACGCGGTCTTCTCCCGGTCTTCAGGTTCCATTTCAACTTGCCAATAACCACTCTTCAAGTCCAAAGTCGAAAACCATCGTGAACCAGACAGGGTATCTAACGTGTCGTCGATGCGTGGTAAGGGATAGCTGTCTTTCTTGGTCGCGTTATTGAGCTGCCGATAGTCCACACAGAATCTCGTTGACCCGTCCTTCTTACTGACCAGGACCACCGGTGATGCCCATGGACTGCTGGATGGCTCGATGACCCCTTGTTCTTCCATATCAGTAACAATCTTTTCGGCTTCTGCTCGCCTTGCTAGAGGTAGACGCCTCGGCTGCTGACGGACAGGCATAGAGTTGCCTGTATTGATTTTATGTTTTACTATATTTGTTCGTCCCTTCTGGCTATCGTCAAGAGCGAAGATATCTTGGTATCGGTGAACCAAACCCTGTACCTCTTTCACTTCCGTTCTGTTAAGGTCTTCGCACGAACTAGTAACCATACCCACAAATTTTCCAACATGGTCTTTGGGCACTGGTTTTGGAACATCAGCCATACACCTGGCTACTCGGAATACTGGCACACACTGTCCCACAAGGGTACTCTTCTTCAATGTCACCGGATCCACATTAACGTTCATAAGCCTCACCGGTACAGTCTTTCCAACCTTGATCAGCGCTTTTCCCACCAATATGCCACTATGGATCTTCTTATCACAAACAGGCTCCATCATTCTCACACATCCTACCCGAAGATCTCCATCCGAACCTGCCTCGACAACCATCTCGCTTTGACCAGGCAATATCACATCTTCTGTCAGCAAAACCCTTACGACAGGATCTTCTCGTGGGTGCAACGGAAGTTCTTCGTTACCAACCTTCAAAACACCCTCCTTCAAGTCCAATGTAAAACCAAATTTTCTCAGGAGGTCCATTCCCAAGATGAATTCGTCAATGATGTCGGCTACCAGCACCTCATGATCACGTTCTTCACTTCCAATACCAATCTTCATCTTCACCACTCCGCGTGTTGGTATCACTTCACCTGTTGCTGTACGGAGTTGAGTAGTTGTGGGTAACAACTTAATACTTGATCGTAGAACATCAGGGCGTACGATGGATTTTGTCGCCCCCGTATCAATAAGTAGTGGAACAGTTCGGTTAGCAATCTTCCCATCTACGAACAAACTGCTGATACTGTTCTTCGATGTTACGGCATGGATGGTGATCTCCGGGGCATCTCCACTCAAGGTCAACGTTCGCCCCCTCTCGTCGACCCCCTTTAGTTTTCCGACGGCTGAACTTGTTTGGGTTTAGGGCAGCGGCGTCGTATGTGCCCTTGTTCACCGCAGTTCCAGCAACGGGGTCCTCGAACTCCTTGAGGATTCTTTTTACGGTTCTCTTCCTTCTGAAGAACTCTCATTAATAATTCTTCTAGGCGATCTTTAGAACCTTCATCTTCTTCCAAAACGGTCCGAACACGTCCGTGACCTCGGGACGCTTGTTTTGCGGCTTCAAACTCTAAAGCGTGAGCAAGCGCATCATCAGTTGTTCTTGGTCGTGCCAGCCTCAATGATTGTTGTGTTTCCCCGTCTCTTAACCCATCGATGAAGGTCTGCACAGCGAGCTGTCCCAGAAATGAATCGGGTGCCGTAGGGTACGCCAATCGGACAAGCCGCGCAACATCGGCTTCAAACTCCTGCAGGCTTTCTCCATTCTTCTGGATACGATTCTTCACTTGCGCGTGATACACTTGTTGAAGATGCGCGTCTCCATATCTCATCTCCAATCTAGACACTAACAATTGATAATCATTTTCCTGTCCTGCTGGGATTGTTTGCAGGACGTTCAACGCGTCTCCACGCAAAGCCACAGTTAAAGAAACGGCCTTTTCCTTGCCTGTCCATCCGTTGGCCCCAGCGGCCGCCTCAAATTGTTTGTAGTAGGTGGACCAAGGTATCTTTCCATCGAACGTGGGTGGTTTTACTTTTATCCCTACAGCAGGACCCTTTTCTTCTTTAATTTGCTTCTTTACTTCATTAAACTCAGAAGTTGAGGGAAACCGTAGTTGCCTCATTCTATCTTCCAACATATCGGTTATGTCGTATTTCTTAGCTGTTGATGGTAATTGCATTTGGGCTATTTTCTCTTCTACCATCTTTATTACCCTATCTTGTTCCGCCAATCTACCTTCCAACAGTCCTAACGCACTGGCATTCTCACAAAATTCTTCGAAAACTTTATCTTCTAACGCTTTGACATTGTCCTGCAATTCTTCTTTAAGCCTTCTGGAATTTTCTTCAGATCTCCTGGAGTTCTCCAGTATTTCTTCCTTTAGCATTCTAACATTTTCTTCGGACTTTCTAGAATTTTCCAAAACTTTTTCTTCCAATGCTTTAGTGTTTTCCATTAGTTTTCTAGAATTCTCTTCGGCCTTCCTAGAACTTTCCAGTAATTCCTCTCTTAAAATTCTAGAATTCTCTTCGGACTTTCTAGAACTTTCTTCGGCTTTTCTAGAACTTTCTTCCATTTTACTTAACAACAAACTAGTATCAATTGCGGGTCCAGGTATTTCGAAGCGGTAATTTTCAGGATCTTCCTTCTGTTCTAAAAGCCATTCTCTTAGCCGATTTATCAAAACTTCTTTCTTTCCATTACTATCCAAGTCCCTCTCGTCCAATTCCCGTTTTAAATCTATTACTAAGAGATCTTTCAATAGTTTCATCACCATTTTAATCGTTTGTTGAAATTAATTTTAACACTAAAAATTTATTCTCACAGCACTTTATTTAATTATTACGCGATTTTATTTATTTTAGAACACCACACCTGACAACACTGTAACGTTCTTTTTCAAATAATAATACAAGTGCTGTTTAAATCGTCTATTCACAAACAAATATTTATTTCTATACACTAATGAATACACTATAAATTAACGCTATGATTATAAACCATTAAAAACTATTATTTACAGACTATGAATTTCTAATACAACATTTATATTCACTATTTATTTTGTAATACACAGTTAATGACTTGCTGTTGACTGCTCCTTTTCTCCGCGACGTCGACTTTATACCATCCTATAAACGTTCCAGAAATCGCCCGAACATACCATGTATTTCTAGAATACACCAGAATAAACCACGTCTGATTTACATGCTTGTGCGATGCGTCATTCTCTCGAAGGCAGCAGAACACACCACCTGTCGCTCGAAAAGAGGTTCGTTCCTTTTCTCTCCCGTTACAATACATTAAGAAAAATTATTTAGAATTACAAGTTATCACCAAATATGAAATAACAGTCACCCAAAAAACAATTCTCGTGACTAACTAATATATCAGAATTATTCATACATCCGACGTACGAAAATTATTCGTACATGGGATGTATCTGGTATTACTCACTGTAGTAGTACTGTAGTACTCACTATTCATTAGTAGTAAGTCGTGCCAAATAATCAAAGTGCCGTCGAAGAAATAATAATGCATAATGACTTTAATGAATTAATTGAAAACATTGAATATTCATTTACCTACATATTTTATTTTATTTAGACTAAATGTGAATCATAGAATACTAAAATCCATTCAAGGAAAATCAAGGAAATCAGAATAATTTCGTAAAACGTCACTATTAAGAAAAATTGCTCATACATTAAGTAGTAATACAATAATTACCAGTTAAGGGTAATTCAGGGTCAACCAATTCAAGGGAAAACATTCAGAAATCCCTCACTCAAATGTTCTAAAACTACACTCATTTTCTACTCGTTAGAATGAGCCATATTCATATTCTCTTTTCATATTCATAAACATTGTGAGATGCTATTCGAGGTAACCCCAAACACAAGGTGAGGAGTAGTAAATGAGTTTCTTACATCAGATGTAAATCAAGGAACAGTTAATACTATTAACTCCTACTCACTTTTTTACTAATTTTACTACTACTCGCCTAGTGTCTGGGGGTTACCTCGAATAGCATTTCACAATGTTTATGAATATGAAAAGAGAGTATGATTTTGTCTCAATCTAAAAAGTAGAAAATGAGTGTAGTTGAAGGAACATTTGAGTGAGGGATTTCTGAATTTTATCCTTGAATTGATTAACCCTGAATTACCCTTAATTGGTAATTATTGTATTACTTCTTAATGTATAAGCAATTTTTCCCAGAAAACTGGAATTATAAAAAACAGTTACAACATTGCTTGTATTCACAAAAAAATTAAAAGTGATTTGTGATAGAAAGGTATAAATCGTGTTTGTCAACTGCGTTAACGCCCACAATTGTTAATCCATTTTTAATAAGCGATTTTATATCTTTGAGAAGAATATGCTGGCCTGTAATTTTATAGTCAAAGGGTATTATTTATTGTTTTTATACCGATGGATGGTATCTATTTAACATTTACTTATTGCATTTCAAATAAGATATTGAAGTTAATGTCCAGGTTTCATTATCGAACATCGAGATTACATCATTCCATATAAAAACACATATAGTGACCATTCTTAACTATTAATTACTCACAGTAAATTATTGTAATTTTTGTTATTCAGCTTGTGTACACATCCTTTTGGGTCCTTTAAACAACTTCTTTTTGTACATTTCTAAGAAAATAATAGCACGTATTTGTACTTTATTTCAAACAATTCAAACAAATTTATTAATAAAAAGTTTGCTTTGGTTAACAGATATAAAAGATTAACTAAATGACCAAAAACTATAAAAATTATAAACGGATTTATTTCACAATCTTATTGTATCATGGTAATCAAATATTCATGCGATTGAGTAACACCACAAGAGATTTATCAGTTTGGTATAGCTTTTTATAATTACGTCTAAAATGATCCAAGAGCAACAGTTGTTTCTATTCCAAAAAAAAGATCAAGGCTTTCCTTTTGTTGATGTTTCCCAGCGAGTAACTTCTGGGCGAATTATGGTAGCGTAGCCATAAGTGGTAACTATTAGATCTGAAGATATAGAATAGTTGGCTTCTAGCTTATACTTTCCGCTTGGTATTAACGAGGGAAGTTTTGAGTCGTCAGGAACAAAATTACAAATATAAAGAATTGTATCCTAAAAATGAAAGAACCATTGAGTTTATAAGGTTATATTAGTTTATCTTGATTGTTTAAGTCTAATGATTGTAAATAAAATAGTATACATGTTTCGTTGGCAAAATTTCTAGCATTGCGACATATCGCTTAGACTATAAAGATATATTTTACCAACTCAACACGGAATATACTATTACTACCACGCAGTAAACTTTTACTGTCAATTTATTCCAAGGCTATTTTAAGCTTGACATGTCAAACTTTCATCCAAAGCTTACTATTGTAATCATTAAATTTAACCTGCTCAATTATTTTCTTGAAATAACTCCATTACCTTTGCAATTGCACCTTATCTGCCGAAAGTTGTAACAAGAAGTAGCGTCATCTAAGTGTTTTCTAAACGCTGAAAATTGATCACTAAGCAGTTTATGTAATAAGAAACTGGAAAACAGTCGTCAGGCAGCGTAATGGTCGAACGCGTTGCATCAGCACCAATGCTGTGGTCGCATGTCTTCAAAATGAGGTCAATGTAAAGAAGTGATTTGAAAAAGCTGAGATTTGGTACAATGTTAATTTATTGAATATAGTTTCTCAAAAAAAAACAGTCAGACTTCATTTTGATAGAACCTATTTTGATAGGGCTATTGTAACCATGTATAAAAATTAACTATCTATACAGGGTGCTTTACCTAAAATTCGTATCCTCCGGACAGGCGAAAGTACACATAAAATGCAACAAAAAAGCTTAATATCATTAGTGACTATCTTTAATAGGAGTAATAACGGAAAAGAAAAATTGTTTTGGAAAAGTCGATTGGTGGTTACTGGTTTAAAAATAGCAGTTGAAGCTGAATGTACCTAACTGCATTTTAACGTGATGTCTGATACATTAATGCAGCTGATACTAGGTGGTGTCACAGCTTGTTTTGACTATTATCTCCAGCAGTTCCCAAAAGTTGACCTTTTTAGCAAATCTTTTTCGATGAGTGTAAAATCAAAAATGGTATTAGGATTTTTTGTTACTATTGATGAGTAGTATGTCCAGAGAATACGAAACTTACGTGAAACAAAGTGGGCTATGAAATGCAACTTGTCACAGCTAAGCAAAAACTCCAGAAAACCTTAAACAGATCTGCCGGTACCAGGAGTCGAATCTGGGCCGCTAGGGTGAAAGTCCAGCACGCTAGACAATACACTACTAAGACTGTTTGATTGATTTTATACATTAAAAACGCCATTTGATAGCAAAATGCTGTTATTACAGATGTGTTATTGTTAAAGGTAATTCCACTCTTATATAAAATGGTCCATTTAAAAATACCAAAACGGCTGTGTACTACGAGGGTAGATTGAAAAGTTTCCGGAATGGGCAAGAGATGGCGCGCGTATCGTGAAATTGTTATGATGGTTGTCAAGGCTAACCTATTTTAGGAAAGCTGTCAAATTTTCAGACACGTGCGTCGTTCCGTTTATGTTTACTAGGATATCTTGTGAAGCAATTCAGGCACTTTTGCAAAAATGGATAAAAACGAATTTCGTGCAGTCATCAAACATTTCTGGATGGACGGGAAAACGGCGACGGAGATACGAGATATTTTGCAGAAAGTTCATGGCACATCCACACCTTCATTTTCGACTATTAGTTTCTGGGTGAGCGAGTTCAAACGTGGCCGTACGAGCACCAAGGATGAACCACGCAGTGGACGTCCAAAAACGGCCACAAATGAAGAAATGGTCGATAAAGTCCATGATCTCGTGTTAGCCGATCGACGAGTGAAGTTGCGCGAAATAGTAGAGACCACGGGCATCTCATATGAACGTGTGCAAAATATCGTGCACGAACATTTGGGCATGAGGAAGCTCTCGGCGCGATGGGTGCCGCGTTTGCTGACTATGGACAACAAGCGAAATCGTGTGACCACTTCGAAAGAGTGTTTGGCCTTGTTAAATCGTAATCCAACGGATTTTTTTCGCCGATTCGTGACCGTGGACGAAACATGGATCCACCACTACACACCAGAAACCAAGCAGCAGTCGAAACAGTGGATTTCTCCAGGCGAATCTGCTCCGAAGAAGGCAAAGACTGTCCCATCTGCTGGAAAGGTCATGGCCACCGTTTTTTGGGATTCGCAAGGTGTGATACACATCGACTTTTTGCAGAAGGGAAGAACTATCACGGGACAATACTACAGCGATTTATTGGATCAATTCAACGGCATTTTGAAGGAGAAACGGCCTCATTTGCAGCGAAAAAAAGTGCTCTTCCATCACGACAACGCGCCGGCCCATTCATCCCGAATCGCCAATGCTAAATTGGTTGAATTGGGCTACGAGGTGGTGCCGCATCCCCCGTACTCTCCAGACCTGGCCCCGTGCGACTTCTTTTTGTTCACAAACATGAAGACTTGGCTCGGAGGCAAGCGCTTTACGTCAAATGAGGAGGTCATCGCCGCCACTAAAGCTTATTTTGCAGAGTTCCCGAAATCATATTTTTCTGAAGGCTTAAAAAAGTTGGAGCACCGCTGGGAAAAGTGTATCGCCCTGCAAGGATATTATGTTGAAAAATAAAAACAAAAACCTGTTCAATTACTGCGTTTTCTTGCCCATTCCGGAAACTTTTCAATCTACCCTCGTAGTGTATACCATCAAAATACCAATCAAAAACGATTTATGAAGAGAAACTTATTTTCCGCAAAATTATAGTAAACACAAAATATTGTTAGTAACTTCTACAGAGCTATCACTGTCAACAGCTATTAAATGCTTTAAGTAGTAGGAATCTTTAAGTGTCAAACATCACATCACGTATGAATAAATTATTTTTTTATGCTACGAACTACCTACATTTAAAATACCATTTTTGTCTGTTTGGTTGCTATTGACTACAAAACATATCAGCCTTAGTTGTAGTCATGTGCGTAAATGGTGTGTAAATCTCAAATCTATGCGTGGATATGCACGCGTGGATAACACGTGGATTTGTTCATAGCTATAGGTAATTCTACATGATTTATACGCGTATAAATTACACGACAGAAATCTTTGGCAACGCTGTTTTTTTTAAATTTATTACCTAATAATAATTGCTACTACTCATTGCCTGACAAACCAGTTTCCAGAAGCTATGAAGCTTGTGCGGGAGGGAGGGGCTATTATTACGTATGGCTGCAGCTGGCTTACAGATGGTATAGAACAAATCTCATATTTTTGTGTTGCAGCTAAGGAAAACTGCTCAAAATCTTAACCAGATCTGCCGATACCGGACAGCTTGGGTGAGCTTACTAGGTTAGCAAGCTAGTCGTTACACTCCCTCGGCTATAATCCTATATTAAATTGAAAATGGAAAACGAGGAGGGAAAACTATTAAACGCCCAAAGAAGATCGAACTGGGAACAAGAAAAGAAGTCAAACTACTAGATTTATTGCGTGAGAAAGTTGATGTGATAGAATGCACAAAAAAGAACAAATAATAGACAACAGAACAGTGATCTAATGATTTTGACTGGATCCTTAGAGATTTGGCACCAGCTGATATTGAGAATGAGTATTTCGAATTTGATTGCGATGGGAATAAAGACAAGGAAAAGGAGTGTGTTTCAGAAGCTAAAACAAACGCAGATTTACCACTAATAATCACCGATAATATTTTGCCTGAGTTCTTCGTATACGTCTCAAAGGGGTCTTGTCTCTTTTTATAAACTTTGGTCTTTCTGGGTCTTTCCATTTCTTGTATACCAGGAATTTGATCTAATTAATTCTGAATCTCTTCGATATCTAAATCTACCTTTTACGAAATTGATAAAAAAAGGCAAACATTTTTTACTACTGTCACTTTACACGTAACTTAAACTAGGGTCGGAATGCGTATAAAATTTACACGCATCTATAATTTACAACCCCGTGTAAGATGTTTATGAATATGCATTTCGTGTAAAATCATACACGTTCAATCCACGTCAGATGTACATGCGTGTAAATGACTATAACTAAGGCTGTATAAGTGTCACTCACATTTCTAAGAAAATACTAGCACATATAAGGTTACCTTGGAAGATGAATAAGAATTAGAATACAAGGTAATTTTTATATGGCCATGTCTAACAGTCTTTTCGTAAATGTCGTTCCTTGAGAGTAGTTCCTGACAAATTTAAAACGCAAATCTTGTTTTCTAAAACAATTTAATATTTCTCTGTCATCTTTGCTAGGTCTCTCCGAAAACAAAAACAACTTGCATCGACATGTTATAGATGTTTCTACTGTTTTTCTTTATTAATACCAAATGCTTTAACATTATTAATACCGGAAACTCCATATACTTTACTATATGAAAATAGGCGACCATGGTCCGCAAATATCTAAGCACACTTAGAAAGATAGGTTATCTCATAGACTTTCACTATGCAGCTAGCGCGAAAATGGCGGAAAATGGGTGATTTGATAATTCTTTCGTAGGGTTTGATTCTATAGTTAACTGATTACATTTTCACTTGAAATAAATAAAGATTATTAAAAGTTTCACAGTTTTATTAAAATACAACCTGACAATATTGTTTAGACAGCTATGCTGTCATTATCAAAGGTAATATAATTATAAACAAACACGTCGCTAAGGTAGATACAAAATAGGTAACTAGATAAAATAATAATAATAATAATAATAATAATAATAATAATAATAATAATCATAATTAAATATCTAATACTTCCAGTAACGGAGAATTACTGAGCTCAAGTTGTTCATTCATTAAAGGTACCCTGAGTTTGTGTTTGTATATCTCAAAGGCTTCTAAAATGTCTAATTTGCGTTTGTTATTACAAAAATGTAGGAATTTAATATTATTTTGAGGAGTCATTGTGTGATTTTGTTCTAAAAGGTGTTTGGCGTAATTCGATTTTTCAGGATGTTTATTTTTGTAATGACGTACGTGTTCTTTATATCTTATGTCAAAATTTCGAAGTGTTTGTCCAATATATACCGAACTACAAAAAGAACAATTTAAACGGTAAATGCCCGATTTCATGATATCATGTGTTCTGTCTTTAGCATTAAATAAAAATGAAAAAGTGTTAGTGTTGGTTTTAAATGTTATTTTATAATTGTTGGTTTTTCTTAGTATATGTGCAATTTTTTCTGATATTTTGCCAAAATATGGTATAGATATGTAATTTGTGTCTTCTGTTTGATTGTCAATGGGATATATTCTTTTGATAGCTAACCTATAATCTTTTTGTTTAATTAAAGTATCAATCATGTTCGGATTATAATGATTTGCATGTGCTAGTTGTTTAATGGTTGATATCTCTTTGCTAAAATCTGATTTTGTTAGTGGAATAGTTAAAGCTCTGTGTACTAATGATCTGTAGGCTGCTATTTTATGTGTATTATGGTGACAAGATTCATTTGGTATTGTTATGTCTGTTTGTGTTGGTTTTCTGTATATGTAAAATTCAAATAGATTGTCTGCGTTAATCTTGATATTTAAGTCTACAAAGTTTATAGCCCTGTTTTGTTCTGTTTCTAGTGTAAATTTTATATTAGGGTATCCACCCTAATATAAAATTTACACTAGTACACTGTTTATAAGAATTAAAAATTCATTGATAACCTCAAAAGAACTGTCAAAACAAGCTAAAATGTCATCAACATAACGAAACCAGAAGATAATGTGTTTAGAGAGGTTTAATTCAAATATTCGATCTTCAAACTTGTCCATAAATATGTTGGCTAATAGAGGACTTAGAGAATTACCCATAGGTAAACCATCTTTTTGTAAATAAATTATGTTATTAAAAGTGAAATAATTTTGACTTATACAAAGGTCAAATAATTGAATTAACTCTAACCTTTTAACTAATTCTATATTACTATTGATCAAGAAACTATCTAATAAAGGAATACATTCTTGTGGGGGTATTCTGGAGAACATGTTGCAAATATCAAAACTAATAGCGAGACAACAGCAGGAGAATGGATGAATGGGTGCCGATAGTGCAACAATAACAAGAACAGAGTGAAAACCTTCAATAGTCAACAAATTTCCAATTTTGATGATAGCACAACGAAAAGGAATGTTCAGAAGCTACCAAGAATGCAACCCTGCTTTGTAGCGCAGTCTTTGAATGAGAATCTGCACTGAATAATTTCACCGGTAATATCACCTGAATGCAGGCAATGTAGATTCTTATACCGATTAGTTTATTCAAGCTGGTCACATTACCATATAAGCATGATATAGGCTGCCCGCACTTCTATAATCTATAAGAGTCTATACGATTTTTCAAGCTATGGTGAAAGCATAACTTTTTAATCCGGAAACGGTGCGAGAAAGACAGTAGCAGCTTTATTTTCGGTCAGAATTGGTATAAACCATTATATATTATTAAATGGCATAAAACTCTCTATGTTTTGGTTAAGAAAGTTTTGTATTTACTAAATCGGCGTAAGAGTGATCACGTCATCGAACTTTTCTTTAAATTTCATGATGGGTATTATCTTCTGAAATTGGTAGAGTATTGTGTTCTCTTTTCAACCATAATAAATATTCATACTAGTACATAAGAAAATTTTAAAGAAAATCGTGAAAAATAATAACCGGCTAGTAGGCTTTGTATTCTAGTTACTCCAATTAATAAAATTAATTATCTATCAAGCTTAGATAAAATAACAAAGCTTTCGTTATTCTGGTGGTCTTTAATCTTCAATTAGGGAAAATGTAGAACAAAACAGTTCTAATACTAGTGTTGTTCGAAGATACGAATTATGTATGAAAAAAATGGACAGCATATTGAACCTTATTTACTAAGTATAATAATTCAATTAATTAATCGTGGCTTTATGTGTATTTCATTTCTAACATAATTAATGAATAAAGTTAGATAAAGTGAGTGAGACTTTTAGCTACTTTTTATTTTCAATCTGAACAATAACACGTTTTTTAATTATCCCGTTAGTAGAATTCTAAAATAAATATTTTTTTCACCTTATTCTATTGATTCTGAACCAGTACATAGAGAATTTTATGTCATTTAATAACATAATAGAGAAACCTCGTCAAGACATGACAATCAAAAGGATTGAAGGATTTCCTTACGTACAACATTCGTTGTGTGATTACCATCCTTCGGATGTTCACGAGTGATTATTTAAATAAACGCAACCACACATGACCAAATTGAAAATTCTAAGCCTTACCCGCCTCTCTTCCGACATATCTTCCTCTCTTGCTTACCACTCCCCTCCGATTTATTCTACATACATACGGAAATTCTACCTTACGAAATGATAAGAATAAAATCTGAAATCGATCTTGTTTAAAAAATTCTTGAAAATGTCTACGTATTAGTACATATTTCAAAAACATGACAGAAAAATAGTGTTGGAAAATTTCCGGAAATTTATTTTTGGTAACTTTCCATGGAAATATTTCCGGAAACTTATTGAAATGGCAAATATCAAAAAAAAGTAACGAAATTCAAACGCAGTTTAAGAGGTATATAGGTCAGTGATTCCCAAAGTGTGTTCCGCGGAACCAAGGGGTCTCGTGAAAATATCTTAGGATTCCGCGGGACCAGTTATAAGTCCTGTAAAATAACAAAATGATACCACCTGCAAAGCTTTATACTTTCCTACAATAGCGGCCTGGTTTTGCTACCACATATTTACATGAAATACAAAAACGAAATATCGCAATAAACTGGATGCTGCACCAGATATACGAATTCGCTATAAAATATTAAACAAAGTTTTCAGAAAACATTGAAATCTAAAATACAACCACATTCTTCTCATTAATCATTTACTTTTATTTGAGAAAATTTTTCTATATTTTATTTTATTTTGTTCTTTATTTTGTACAATTTATATTTTTGTATTCTATTCTGTAAAATTATTTAGGATGATGAATGATGATAATAGTTTTTCATTCTATTAATTTTTAATTTTAATAATTTTGGTGTTTTAAACTAAAAATTAAAAATGAAAAGACGATGTACACTTAAAAATGAGGTTATAATCTTCAAAAATTGAAAAGCGTAAAGTAATTCAAGCTTAAGGCGGAAATTTGTCAATGTTTCCTTCTTGAAATATTTCCACTTTGTCTACGCAACCTAATAACAAATCAAACTTTAACACTTTAATGATACAAGTGCAAACTTTTATAATCGTGAATAGTTCCAAAGTTTGCCATGCTGGAAATTGAGAGGGCGCTGCTAGTAGATGTCCGATTTTGTGCGTCTCGCATGAAACATTTTAGATTTATTTATTTAAAAATATAAAACTTAAAGAAGAAGAAGAAGAATCACGTAAATCGGCCCAGTAGAACTCTCAAACGAACTGGAACAAAAATCAGTCGTATATTTTAAATATATAGATATGGTTTATACCATTTCTGGTCGAAAATAAAGTTGCTACAAAGCGGGGCACTTTAAATCAAACAGACTGTATATTATATTCTAAGTATATTCCGACCTAGTATAGCAAAAGATGAGATACCCAATAAATACAAACTTTAAAATTGATCTTAGAGTGGTGATTTGTTACTATCATTTTTATCGAAACAATAAATAATATATACGTATGTATGAACATGTACACCAACTACCCACATAAACATCACGCAGCAATTTAGACACTCCAGAAAAAAAAACATAACTTTTTTTATCACTATTTTTTATTAAGAATTAATTAGTAATAAATTCAAATTAAAATTTCCTAGTAATGAGTAACGTAAATTATGATTAAATTAATCCATTTATTTTCTACAGTCTTTTCGTCAGCTCACAGATCACCAACAAAATATAATGTTCAAATGCTTTCAGGCTTTTGAAACCATTCTTTCTTGTTAAGTTTAAGGAACATTAATGTATATCAGTGTGTAGGCAGGTGAAATTTTAGTTTTTGTGGGAATTTCTTTTACAACACAAAAAAACATCGTTTCATAGGTACACTGTAAAAAATGAGGTAAAATTACCTTGGGAAAGAGGTAACTTTTCGCTATTATTTGCGGTATTTTTACCCTAAAATTAATTTTACCTATACATTTAGTAGTTTTACTATTTGTGGTAAAATGCCCTGTAATTATGTAAAATTATACAAATATAAGTAATTCTACTACATTGAACTGGTTAAAATCACTATCCATAATATAAATTTACATAACTCAGACAATTTTTTCCTTACAAATGTATAATTGCTCAATAACTTAATTCATTTTTAGTGTAATATTAAAGATAAGATGAACTTGAACAAGAATAGTGTAATTTTACCCTTAATATGTTTTTAACCGTTGAGATGCTATTTCGCTGATCGCACTTGTTTGTGACCTTCGTTTCGTGAAAGAATTCAGGAATCCATTATGAACAGTCCAAATAGGCTTTTTGGGAAATGGTCGGAATGGTGTGTACCATTCTTTTATGATTTCGGCGAGGCGTACTCTATCGATACCGAACGAAGTGTTCATTGCTCATTAATATTTTGTTTTTCGTTGTAGTGTAGTGCGGATTTATTAAAGGCAAATATTTACACGTATGACCGAAGATGGGAAGAATTTTATTTTATAGTAGAAGTTAAAAAATAATAATCGGTAAGTACCTATATGTTAAAATTACAAATTTAAACCAATAAAATAAAAATATTTAATTTAATGTTTTTCTAGGATGAATCAAAAATTGAAGAATTCGAAATAAACTAGCATAACTGTAATTGAGAAAGGTACTCGTATATAATTGTTTATATAATTTATAATTTTTTTATTTTCTAGGTGGAATCGAAACTTTATCTGAATGTCTTTGAGAGACCAAATATTTCCGAAAGCCCCTGAAAAGAAGTTCTGTTAATGTCTTATATTTTATATAAGTACATACCTTCAATAAAAATTACTTTGATTTTATTTTGTTTCATACAATTCCCAGAGGAACGATTGAATTTGCAAGTACTTTCGCAAGTCATCGTTACATTCAAGAAGTATTTTCACATTTGTATTTTAACCCTGAAAAGTACTATTGCCATGAAATATTAACTTTGTCATGTAACTTTACACAGGTGTTTTAATGTTAAAATGTAAAATTACATTGAGATTGTAATTTTAATCTGTAAATTTACTTAAAAAGGAAACATTACAATGCAAACTTAACCTAATGTTGAAATTTCCCCACTTCCTATGAAAATTACACTTTGAAGTAAATTTACCCCAACAAATGGAGGTAACATAGTTGCCTCCATTTTTTAGGGTATAATTCACCGGTAATTTTTTAGAGTGTACCTATGAAATTATACCGAATAATTTTAATTAAAAATCCACTTGTAAACAGATATATATTTTATTTTCCAAGTGACGCTGTCTACAGAATTTTAGCTGTTGTTAAGTCAAACATAGAAATTTAGACCAAGCTCATTAAATTGCCTATATAATTATGGAATAATTTTCCACATAAGGAAACCCTTCGAGGTGTTGATAAATCATATCGTACTAGGTATTTAAATATTCGTTTTGCCAGTTTCCTCGGCAGTTTTAATCTAACTAGTATGTACCGTAACGTTCTTTTTAAAATAATACTAAAAAGTGCTGTTTAATCGTCTATTAACAAAATCAAATATTTACACTTAACACTAATTACATTAGTTTTAATTGTAAACTAACTATTAACAAACCCTAAACTAGGTTATTTACAGGCTATTTATTTAACTGTTTATATTACAAAGATATTTATTTATTATAATTTGAGCTCGCCTAATTACTCATTGTTGACGGACTGATTCCCTCCTCTGCGCGGTGGTGATTTATATACCGTGTACACGATTTGCTGGAACGCACTAGAATCTCCGTGAGTCATACATGCAGCTGTCGATGAGTCGTGTCGAGAAGTCACGTCGATGAGTCATACATGCAGCTGTTGATGAGTCATACATCCTACCTCCAGGATCGAATGTTCGATGACGGCGTATAGGGGTTAATCCCGGTCATTACAGTACCTTGGGTTTCCTAACACCATTTTGAAAATAAAGTAGTGTGGTACTTCTAACTTATATCTACAATGCAATACTGAGGCTTGGATATTGGCCAAGACGTTTTAAGGCTGCACAAATTATTATGATTGGAAAACCTGGAAAAGAACCAACCGCTGTTACTTTCTATCGACCTATAAGTCTGCTTACGATAACTTCAAAGCTGTTAGAAAAACTCATACTCCGTAGAATGAATGAAGACCTCCGACCCCAAGATTGGATACCACCTCATCAGTTTGGGTTTCACCAGACTCACTCTACGGTGCAGCAAGTCCACAGAATTACACAAGTTATAAACAAAGCACTAGAAAATAAACAGTACTGTTCAGCTGTCTTTTTAGACATGAGTCAAGCATTTGACAAAGTTTGGCACCGTGGGTTACTATGCAAAATCAAGGAAACACTTCCCCTAGCATACTACAACTTACTAAAATCATATTTAAGCGACAGAACATTTCAAATAAAAATAAATGAAGAAACGTCAGATTATCTTCCAATAAACTGGGGCCTTTACTCTATGTTCTATATACGTAGGACCTACCAATAACACAACATACAACAACAGTCATACAGTCAACATGAGTCATACAGTTGATGACTCATACATCTAGAATGTTTGATGACGTCATATGTGGGTTTACTATTCGTTACAATATCGTTAGTACATATAGCGATCATCAACCCTTTAGTTCATAGAATGTAAACACTGTTCTGAATAAATACATAATTAAAAAAAATTATTAGCATGTTTTCTTCATAGCCCAAGGATTATAGGTAAAAACATGCCATTCTTCTAGGATAAGGAACTAAAACCGTAGATCCCATGTCAATGTAATGTTGGCTCGTTAAAGATACTGATTTGTGCTCAATTCTTCCAAGAAAGTCTTTGATTGCGTCCATTTGTAAGCCTATTTCCACACTACTTTTTACCCAATTAGTGCAAAGACTATTAACGTATGTGTGGGAAGGTAAACATAGTTCATATTAAAATAATAGAATTCGTTCTATCAAACAATATTTTTACCGAATTCTTACGGTATAAAATACGTAAAAACGGAAATAAAAGAAATCAACAAATTATATGAATTTATTGCTCAGTGTAATCAATTTTGGGTACCAATTTAGTTTTTCAAAAATTGCAAATTTTTTTCTTGCCAATAAGAAGATATTCAAGAAAACTGAAACCGAAAATTGCGAAAACCAGAAAATGTACCCTTGATCCGCCGTTTTTCAAAGATGGCAAGCCCATCTAATCTAATAGAAAAAGCATTACTAATTTTACGTCATATTGATGCATTATTGTTTATTAATAACTTGGATACAGATACATTAGTATGTAGTACTTAATGAAGGTCCGTTAACTTTTATAGGAGACCCAGTAGAGCAGTTGCTTGGCTCGTCTTTGAGACGGAAGGGACGAAGCAAATACGTCAAAGGACGGCGGCCCATCTACTGTTTGTTTTCACTTGCACTTACTGTTGTGTTGCTGTAACGCTCGCAATCAGTGTCAGGTCAGCGATATGCCATTTTTTTTGTTTTTGTATATTTAACTTGTAGTAAACACGTCAGTTTTTGTCAGAACTTATTAATTAATTCCTAGATCTAGATGATTCCTAGTATTTTGTTTTTCCAGAAAAATGGTAAATCTTATTAACCTCATTTTATTTCTTGTACGGTTTAATTTTGAAGTTTGTTTTCCTTACTACTATACAAATCTTCTACACAAGATAAATTATTTCCTTGTAGTAGTTGTTTTATGTTCCTAGAGAAAGATTGCCGCTTAAAAATATAATTTAATTTACTTATGACTGCATTGAAAATAACTCATTATGTTATTGCCACAAACGGAATTATTTAAAATAAATAATTCCTAAAATCCGCAAATAGCATTTGTTCACGAGTTCACATTAAGATGCTAATGACTTCCGCAATATACAGCATATGAACACGGCTGCTTCAAGTCCAGATTCAGTCGTTCCTTCGATTCCATCAAACCATGAACTTGAAGACCTGGTAAGAATATTTATATTCAATTAATTGTAGGGGGTTTCTAAAAGTTGACGGCCAGGGGCGCTGCTTACCTGATTCCCCCTACCGCTTTATATTTGGGACCTAGAAGCTAGTACCCAGGGGGGTTCGCTTATCTGGTCTTTCTAATAACGCTTAGTTGTAGTATTTTATATTAGGAGCCTAGAATCTAGTTCCCAGGGGTACCGTTTACCTGGTCTTCCTAATGACGCCTAGTTGTAGGATATAGTAGATGGTATAGGGTGATTCCGACCATTCTAATATTTAATGTTATTTTTTAGGAGGACATAACCATCCTCGTACTTTGTGTAGTTTGTAAGTCTAATGAAATCATTGTAATTTGTTATTTAGTATATAGTTAATTGCGAACTGTGTCTACTTTCTGTCTCTTTCCTGAACAACGTTCTTAGTCACGACAACCCCCACGTGACATTATTCATTTGAGTTAGGGAATGAAGTTCATTATAGCACTAGCGCGTAATAACGTACTATCTGTGTGATTTTACGAGTCTTGAGTCTTGCACTCGTATAATTATGCCTTTATCCCACTAGTAACATAAATAACTATTATAAAAAATAAATCGGAGGAAATCAATGCGAAGAGCAATTACTTGTTTGAATAAGGACAATATAGTTTGTATTTTCCCTTCAGTTTGCCCTGCAAGCGGAGAAACTACCTCAAAGCTTGAGATTTAAAAATATCATTTTCAGAAATTGTGTTTTTGAATATTAATGCTGTGTGTTGTATTAAAAAAACATAAAATACTAGTAACCTTTTATTTCTTGTATTTTTGTTGTAGTAATAAATCGTCAGTGAATAAAAAAATCATTTGTCTTTGAATAGTCTTGGTGGATATTTTTACATAACTAGGTGAATCAATGTGGTTTTGTTGCCTAATTAGCATCACTAGGTTTAATTTGCAAAATAAATATTTAATATTAATAACAAAACCAAAATAATTTCTTGCTGCAGACCATTAAATAAACTTTAGTGTTTTTAAATAATGTAGTAAGTAATCTTAAGTAAATTATTTAATAAAAATAAAAATATGTAATATCGTTCCATAGAAAGTATTTGGCATACAAAACAGTTTCACATTAAAATGTACTTCTTAAAATAACGTGGAGCAGCTATAAGACAGAAACGGATGTTATAGAGCAAATAAATACAATAAGTGAGACAGTGCTTCGGGTGCTATCGTCACCAAGGTAACACCTTGGTATATAATACTCTGTGGCTGTATTCTCGAAGTAATTATTAAAACTTTCTGATCCATTATTTAGGTTCGTAAGAAACACTAGTAAGACATCAAGTCTTGCACCACGAGCGTTACTAAATGATAATACCCATCAACCGTACATCCATCCCTCGGGTAAGCGGCTCTCCGCTTGAACATCGTCACTTGGACCATTATCATCATCATAACGCCCTTGATACGAAAATTACTATCGTCGTCAAGGACATATGTAAAACAAATAAATCATCTCAACTATTAGCGAACTGGTTATATGTATCTACAGCATTACGAGGCACAAATTTTACACAAACATCTATTAGAGACTAGATATAGTATGAGAATACTGAAACGTTGACATAACAGTGAAAACTTTTGATTTGGCTGTATATTTTTCATTTTTGCATGAGCCCAAAAAAAGTTTAATTTTGACTCATACTTACTATAAAGATAAGGTATTTACAAGAGTTAAGTACTCTTATGATTTGTTTTCTATTTACATCAAAGTGCTTATAGGGATAAAATTGAACACAAACTGGTACTATCGAAGCCTTAATAAAGAATGTGCTGCAGAAGTATCAGGATGATTTAGTCATGATGGTTTTTATCACAGCATGGGTCCAAAAGATGATTAATTTTGACGTATAATTGATATAAAGAACAACAATAGTTAAATAGCCGTATTATTATTATTTCTTTTAGTTCCACCAGAATGATTACAGAGCAGTATTCGAAAGAGCAGAAATAGTAACAAAAAATCCAAATACCATTTTTGATTTTACACTCATCGAAAAAGATTTGCTAAAAAGGTCAACTTTTGGGAACTGCTGGAGATAATAGTCAAAACAAACTGTGACATCACCTAGCATCAGCTGCATTGATGTATTAGACATCACGTTGAAAATGCAGTTAGGTACATTCAGCTTCAACTGCTATTTTTCAACGAGTGACTACCAACCCACTTTTAAGCTTTTTTTCTCGATCATTATGATAGTTACTAATAATATGAACCTTTTTTGTTGCATCTTAGGTGAAACATCCTGTATAAATAGCTAATTCTTGTATGGTTAGAACTTAATCTGAAACATCGTTAGAATGGCCCATAATGACACGAGAAATAAATTTAACCTTGTATCTTAAAAATTAATGAAGATAAAAAGTTGGAGATACATGGTGTACGACTTTAGAGCACTCCAAAATATTTAAGCGGTTCCATACTTTTTAGCAACCTTGTATTAGCAACATTTAAGGAAACTATTTTACATTTAGAATACTTAGATATTACTGCAACGGGCATTTGATACTGAAACAAATTAGCTACATAAAATACCATAATTGCAAACAACAATTTGCATGCATTCCAATAAAGTTATCATCATGAGAATCAACCTAGCCGAAATGTATATTTTTAGTAGAGTAATGTTTCCTCTTCTGCTGTTTTGGTTATTACTAAATAATGTTTATGGGTTTTAAATGATATTCGAATTATATAGACAGAAATAAAGCATTATTATGATGGCTAAATTTTACAAAAACAGGAAGTACTACGTACTATTAGGGCCCTAATATGTTTGAATAAAGATGCATTGTTATAAAAGTGAAGACCTTTAGTTTTATCGTAATACCTTTCATTACCGCTTGGGCCGAAAAAACTGTAATATACAACCAGAGTGTCGAGAGTTAAAAAGTCATTATTGTATCAGTACTTAATGTATTTAAGTTTCATACCCATTTTTTATATTATTATTATTTTATAGTTCCACCAGATTGAATATACGAATAGCATTTAACAAAAAAAGGAAATAAATACATACGTATTGCCTATTGCCGTACATACACTGTGCTGCAGAACTGCGATGGTAATGAAGATAGTTGGTTTGGTCGTCATGCTTTTCATTGCTGCATGCGCCCAAAAGAAGCTTGATCTTGACGTATATTTAATATAAGGTGCAATAAGAGTTAAATAACCAAATTATATGTATTCTAGTTCCATCAAAGTGATTACAAAGTAGTTGTTGAAAGAGCAGAAACAGGTTACTACAATTCACATTATATGAAATCTGTAAGGATAGTAAATTTTAAATACAATCGTAGCGTTGTGGCTATTAATGTAACCTTTCACTTTAAGGTCGCTTTAGTTGACTTGGGTGACGTTTCGGTATAATATGTTTATTATCCCATTTATTATCTTCTGTCTCAGATCTTCTACTTTTTAGGTTGTAGTTCAGGCCTATAAATTTGCAAGTAATGAGTACCGTTTCTTTCCCTTGCGAATGGGATCAAGATTGCGTGAAATACTAAAAAATGATGTTCTTGGTTTGGTTACTGGACTAAAGAAATGTGGAAACTTCTCACAAGGTGCGATTGCAAAGGTAATGCAATTATTTCAAGAAAATAATTCAGCAGGTTAAATTTAATGATTACAATGGCAATCTTTGGATGAAGGTTTGACATGCCAAGCTTAAACCAGCCTTAAGATAAATTCACAGTAAAAGTACACTGCGTGGTAGTAAGAGCATATTACGTGTTGAGTTGGTAAAACATATCTTTATAGCCCAAGCGGATGTCGCAATGCCGCAAACTTTACCAACGAAACATGTTTACTACACTCGAGGAAAAAAAACGCACCACTTGAAAACGCACCAAAAATACCAAAATTTCAAACCGTCATAACTCGGCGGATTTTGGACGAAAATGAATGAACCTTTGAGTACTAAAAAGGTTAAAGTGTCTAGTTTAAGAGCGTGTGAGCGAATGTTACGTAAAGGCCTTTCCGCCCCCCGATACCTCCCGCAGAGGAAAAATTTTTAAATAAAAAAAATGTCAAACTTTAACAGCTTGTACGGCGTACCAAAAAAGTCGTGGACAGTATCGACCGCCAATGCAATAAAGTTCAGTCCTTTTTCTGTCAAGTTTTTAAAACTTCGAGTGCCTACGATTTTTTGGCGCAAAGTTATGAATTTTTGAAATTTACCGTCCATTTTGTTGGGTGTTTCTCCTCTTCTGCCAGCGACATTATTATCGGTTGAGTTTAAATCTTTTCTTTTCCAAACAAAAAAAATTTTGAAAAATGTTTAATAAATAAAAACATTTTTTTCTTAACGTTCATTTTTTTTAACGTGTAACCGCCGACAACGTTACCCGATGTGCAAGTGCCTAAATTAATGTTTTGATTTTTATTTTACTAATGTTGAAATTAATCAGTATCAGAAAGTTATTCGAAGCGTTACAATGCCACAATTAACGGGCATTCAACATGCACGAATTGTTGCTCTTTTGGAGGTAGGAGTTAGCATGCGACACACACCACACGATGAGTAAAATCCGACCGACAACCTCCTCATGGTGCACATCGGGTAACGCTGATGTCGGCGGTTACACGATAAAAAAATTAAAGTTAATAAAAAAATGTTTTTATTAATTAAAAACATTTTTCAAAATTTTTTTGAATTTGGGAAAAAATGTTCAAACTCAACCAGTAATAACGTCGCTGGCAGAAAGAACGAAAGACTCCCGACAAAATGCAGGGTAAATTTCAAAAATCCATAACTTCGCGCCAAGTCATCGTAGGCACTCGAAGTTTTGAGAACTTTACAGAAAAAGGGCTGAACTTTATTGCCCTGGCGGTCGATTGGGTCCACGATTTTTTTGGTACAACGTACAAGCTGCTAAAGTTTGACATTTTTTTAATCAAAAACATTTTTTTTCTGCGGGCGGTCGCGGGGGCGGAAAGGCTTTTACGTAACATTCGCTCAACCATTTTCGTCCAAAATCCGCCGAGTTATGACGGTTTGAAATTTTGGTATTTTTGGTTCGTTTTCAAGTGGTGCGTTTTTTTCCTCGAGTGTATTTTATACTTATTATTAGACTTAAACAATCAAAATAAACTAATATAACTTTATAATCTTAATGGTTCTTTCATTTTTAGGATACAATCCTTCATATTTGTAATTATGTTGTTGATGATTCGAGACTTCCTCCGTTTATACCAAGCGGAAAATATAAGATAGACGCAAACTTTTCTCTATCTTCAGATCTAATGTTTACCACTTATGGCTACGCTGCCATAATTCGCCCAGAAGTTACTCGTTGGGAAACATCAACTAAAGGAAAGCCTTGATCTTCTTTTTGGAATAAAAACAACTGCTGCTCTTGGAACATTTTAGACATAATTATAAAAACAATATCAAACTGATAAAACTCTTGTGGTGCCATTCAATCGCATGAATTTGTGTTTACCATGGTACAATTTTTGGTCATTTAATTAGTCTTTTATATCTGTTAACCAAAGCAAACCTTTTATCAATAAATTTGTTTGAATTGTTGGAAATAAAATACAAATACGTGTTATTATTGCCTTAGACATGTTCAAATAGAAGTTGTTTGGTGGTCCTAAAACCAATCTTAAAAATTTTATATAAAATATTATCAATTTGTAAACCGTAACAAAATGACTGGGCTCATGTAAATGTAACTCATTTTCCATATAGTTTATGGAATGAACGAAACCTGCACGGAAATGGTTTACATTTTCAATCAAACCCTACGAAAGAATTATCAAATCACCATAAATTACTAAAATAGTCCGCTGAAAATGTGTGTACATTCACAAAAATTACTTTAAAGAGTTTTAGAAGAATCAGATCACGATGACCATTTAACGATTGTCAGACAAGCTGTGGGGGAATTCTTGGTACGTGAGTTAATGATCTTCAACTACAAGGATTTTTTGTATTACCATTTTTCTAACCAGTTTCTAATCAGTATTTTATTCACAATCATTAGACTTAAACAATGAAAATAAACTAATATAACTTTATAAACTTAACGGTGCTTTCATTTTTAGGATACAATCCTTCATATTTGTAATTATGTTGTTGATAATTCGAAACTTCCTCCGTTAATACCAAGCGGAAAGTATAAGATGGAAGTAAAGTTTTCTCTATCTTCAGATCTAATCTTTACCACTTATGGCTACGCTGCCATAGTTCGCTCAAAAGTTACTCGTTGGGAAACATCAACAAAAGGAAAGCCTTGATCTTCTTTTTGGAATAAAAACAACTGCTGCTCTTGGAACATTTTAGACATAATTATAAAAAAACAATAACAAACTGATAAAACTCTTGTGGTGTAAATCCGTTTATAATTTTTATAATTTTTGGTCATTTAGTTAATCTTTTATATCTGTTAACCAAAGCAAACCTTTCATTAGTAAATGTGTTTGAATTGTTTGAAATAAAGTACAAATACGTGTTATTATTGTCTTAGACATGTGGAAATAGAAGTTATTTGGTGGTCCCAAAACCAATCTTAAAAATTTTATATAAAAATATTATCAATTTGTAAACCGAAACAAAATGACTGGGCTCATGTAAATGTAGCTCATTTTCCATATAGCTTATAGAAGCGAGAACTTGACTAAGACAGTTTACAAGGAATCAGTTAGTGAACGTGAAACTAATTAAAACAAATGGAGACCCTTTTCGTATCATCCTGTTATAAAACTGATCTTAGTTAAAAAGTATAAACTTTTGATTCAGTTTTACTAATAAAACTAATTGCTCTCTTTTATGTTTCAGGTAAGATTCTACACGAAAAAGGATAGAACGTTTTTGGTATCACGTATCATTTTTGCATTACTGTAGAATACTAGCGGCTTGACTTCTAAGACTAGAAAGGTTAGTCGATTTATTTAATATCTTATACACCTGACTATGCCTATATTAGACACAAATCTTCATCGCAGTAGTAAATTTAAATTCATTGTTTGAATTGTGTTATCCTGTAAATGATAATTTCAAATATTTCAACCTATTTAAGTATTATTATAAAAGTTCCCCCGTGTTCGAGTGATAGAGATCCTGTCTCTCGACCAGAGGGATATGAATTTAAGTCTCGGCTGCGATTGAATTTTAAAAATTTAGTACTATTATATTTGAGCTCATTAGGATAAGGTATGAAAGTTGTATGAAAATGAATGATAAAGTATATGAGAGCACAATGTACTTGCTATAATAGCTCAAGTAGCTCCAACGCACTCTCCTAAGAGTTTGTGTTTTCTGTTTTCTAATTTAAAGGGGAAGGGAGTTGGTATGATAAACGAAAGAAAAATATGTGTTATGGTTATGCGTAAGACCTTTCGCATAAACGGAACCTCGATTTCCTCTGTATGACTGATAATTTTTTCATGTGAAGTTATTCAACTCAGAACCTAAGGTTCGCATAATTGTTACCGAGTACTTATTTATTAATTGTCTTTTGTGCTTAAAATAAACCTCTATGTATTATCATCTTAATTTCTTTTTCGGGATTTCTTATAATTGTTTATATGCATATAACTATATTACATATAATTTATTATATTACTATTACTTTGAGTTTATTAAATCTTCTAATTGTTTACATTCTATATTTAATGGCATTTGGACGCATTTCTGTTGGTTATTTTGTGTCCGGTATTTTAGAACCAAGAGCGTTTGCCTCTGAAAGTGCTTGTGATCTTACTAGGTTCTTGGTGCAAAGTAGTTTTTTTACTATCGCATGTATGGATGCATCTAGTTCGTAAGTAAACTAACTAATATATTTTTTCTATAAACAGAGCTAAATCGTGCTACGTTATAATCTTTTACTTTAATGCTAACTCCTTTTCTACATGTAGATTTTCGTTTAACAAGTATTTGTTGAACAAAGTCTTTTAAATATATTTTTTGTTCAGAAAGGTTTAGTATGAAAGGGTACCAACATCGATTTTGGAGCGTGTATTATTGAGCACGGAATATTAGAGAAGATTGATGGCTTAGTAAATTACATTCTAAACTACAGTGTCAAGTGTTAAAGGAACACACAGTGATGTTAACTAGGTAGGCATGTTCTTTTCTCCTGCAAAATTTCGAGACGTAAAACAATTTAACCTTCTTGTAAATTGTAGTAAAACTAATCAATTTGTAGTAAAATGCATACGTGGGAGTAGTTATTATGCGTACGTAGCTTTTATATTAAAGTTGGATTACGTTCTGCAGATGTTTGATGAAGTGATATTGAGCAAAGTAGTAAAAAAATTTTAAAGAACACAGCTTTACTACACTACGAGTAAAATTGAACATATTGATATGGTATTGAGAGATTAAATTTTAATAAGAAAAATAGAAATCATCATATTCAGGCGCCATAAATGTTTTATCGTAATAAGCACTGTACTAGTATACACTTTACAACACTTGATCATAGGTTTATTTAAATTAAATTAACCATTAAAAACCACTATCATTTATGTTTAAAGATAACAAGGCAAAACTGAAAAGTTATACAAAAACAAACACCACTTACCTTTGTGATGAAAAGAAAATTTGCACCGGCTATGATTTTTAAAATCCAAAGACAAGCTCAGGAAAATTGCATGAGAAAATTTCAGGCTCTTTGACAAAATAATAAAATATTGTTCAACCTATAACTGTTAAATTCTGTTAATGGACACAAAACAAAAAAATACACAAATAAATTTCCTTTTGAACATTTAAAATATTATTATATTAATAAACAGATAAAAAGAATGAAAACTGAAAGTTTATGAAAGAGAAACGAAAACAAAAAATTTCCTTACTATCTAAAATGAATTCAATTAACAAACTTGGAATAATTTAAATTAATATTATTGGATTTACCAAAATAAGAATCAAGAGACAGTCTAATTCCTTTTGTCCTGATTAATTTTTATTTTATCAATCCCACGATCTTAAATTATAATTAAAGATAGAAACCAAACAAAAATAAAGTTAAAGTTTGAAAATAAATTTTTAAATTCAAAAATTGTGGCGCCACTCGAAAATTTTTACATACACTATATTATTTGGCAGTTTTCTGTAATAGTCGGTAAATTTACCTGCTTATTTGTTGTGATGGTGAATACACATTTGTAAATTGATCTTTCCAGTGAAAATTGTATTGTAAATAATTACCATTATTAAATATTGGACATGTTTTCTCCAAAACGTGAGTACATCACAGTTAGTGATTTCCAACAAGTTTCCATTATATCCTGTTTTAAAATTCCTTCTACCCAGAAATAAAGTACCAATACGTTTTACGGAAATTTTTTTGTTATAAATAATTAGTCCAAAACACAAATTAACACTTTCACTTTCCTATTTATTCAAATCACTTTAATTGTTTATTGTTATTATCATTACTAAACACTTAAAAAAACATTAAATTTGGATGACATTTGTCATAACCTCACTTTTTTGACATTTCATTGACATAAAACTTGACACACATAACCTCAAAATTTTAACAAATTATTGCATGATCTGACATGTCCTCTACTTTATATGAAAATCAACAAGCTAGTGCTCAAAGTTTCGACCTGCTTTTATATTTTTTTCAAAAACAAACGATAAACGTCATTTTTCCACTAACATAATCTGGTAAGTTACTAAAAAAATTGAAAATCTAACCTAACAAGATTTACATAACCAAGTTATTGTTAAAAAATTAAATTAAATGTTGAAACAAATTACATAATCGGAAAGAGGATAATGTTTCCTATATTTTGGTATATTACATGTCTAACAAAAAGCAAATTTAACTCCAGGATTCAATGGCAACCATCTTGAATTTCTTGACAAACATGGTTTTACAAAATTACAGATAATAACATTTTCACACCTTATTACCTCCTTTTCTTATTATTAAATTAATCCTAACATCCTATTACACAATATTGACATCAATTCTGGCACCAAAACTTTCAATATTAACTAGATTTTACTATTTAACAGATCATGTTCGAACGATACAAACTTTAAGCTTCAAAAGGCTAAACCTTCTCTATCTAGAGCTGCCACTTGAAAATTCTATTACTAAAGGTGCTCTAGAACCTAATTAACAATATTGCAGCAAAACATTTTGGCTGCAAGTGCATAGATTAATGAAAATTATACATTTATCATGAAATTTGATGAATAGTTAAACCAGCATGGGATTTACTTGAAATTCAACAACAAAAACTGTGAGTATTGTGGTGATTGCTTGCATACACCCTTACAACTATGCCTTTTATAATTTCCAGGTGAAACTACACCTTACAATGGCTTCAATTATGAAAAACCCCTTACGGGTCCAACTTACCTAACGATATGCAAATCGTAACTTCTCAAAATAACTTTTCAGTTTTAAGTGGAAAATCCGTTTAAAATCTACTTCTTATTATTATCAAGTGATGTAGAGTGTATCCTTTACTTCTTAAGCAACAAATTAATTTATTTAATTAAGATTTGTTCAAGTTGAGCCCAAACCCCTAAATATATAGGCAACCCAAATGACTTATATTCAACTATAAGTGCTGGAATCACAGCAATATGTAATATAATCATATAAAATTTTTCCAAGGAGAAGACGAAACTTGATTCAGATAGTTTTACAATATGGCGGTACTAAAATATCTTACTCTAAACATACGTTCCTAGTCGGTGAATATTATATTTGTTTTTTCGTCCATTTAATTAATTATATAGGAAATATTGGCCATAAGAATAAAATTATATAAAAAATTACGATTTTGACATGACGCGCAAGCCAGGGACGTGATAAGTGATTCAATTCAAATTACTAAAGTGTTCAATAAATTATAACGTATACCGTTCTATTGCTGGAGTGTTGCTTTTATACATTTTACTAGTCTTCGTTTGTATTTATAATTACGACTTGCAGATGTTATAGCACAAATCCAACGTTTGTGTTACAGTTAAGGAAAATTGCAGAAAACCAGATCCGCCGGCACCGGGATTCGATCCCGGTCTGCTTGGGCGAAAGACGAGTAGGCTAGCTGCTTCCATACCTATTTTCACTAGGCAATTTGCATAGTTTGATGGTTAAAGCCATCTTTGCAGCTAAAATCAAGTGTTAGTTGCAGCATTATTAGGCAGCCATTAAAATCAATCATCTGAGATTAGGTCTTATCTAAATTAAATCTAGAAATAGAAACTAACATTAAGTAACATTGTGTTGACAGAAACCTATAAACTAGACGGCTTCGTCGCATTAATATATCTACTCCACTGTAAAAACGACTGTATTATTGTCATAATGCAGTGCTTCATGAAGTTAAAGATAGCTGTTAAAGCTATAAATAAATGAAAGATTTATATTGAATAAATCTGAAAGCATCTGTACAGATTTATGATGAAATTTAGCATGCATAATGCATATCATTTATAATTATGAATTCTTTTAGATATATCTATTCACTCAGCACACAAGCCTTGAATAATAGCGGAGCATTCCTGAAAATTAACTGGTGTACTCCTATAAGATTTGAGTTTGTTATTTTTAATATATAAAAATGATATCGGATGAGGTGCATTTCATTCTCATACATGGAAATTAAATTCGATATATTGATGCTATTGTTTTACAAAATCAACCGAAAGCATGTACAATGTAGCCTATATTTTCATTTATATTCTAAGACATCGTAACTTAAATTCGGGGCTTTTTAAAATCAAACAATAGTAGTGAGTAATGCTGAGAGGTGTTATGTTACATTTGTAGAATTTCTTTACAGTAACTGCATGTAATAAATTGTGGCAAACAATGGCCAATGGCGTTTTTTAATAAGTATAATTGTTGAATTTGCCTAGAAAAGAAAGGCTGGTCGAATTATTATTTTTTTATGCGTTTTGAAGAACTTCGTAATCAAGCCAATATCCTTTAAAATGCAACTTAAACTAGTTTTTTTTGATACCATAGGAGCCAAGATTCTTTAACAAGTTTGTGTTATGGTGTTATATTATAAAAACAATATTATTTCCTATTCATCGTGTTAACGTAAAACCTTGTTACGTGCTAATTTCGTAGCACCCTGTATAGCTATGCTTTTGTGTTAAGTTGTATAGCGTTTAGGGATTTTCGCATTTTCTCTCCGCTTCTCTCCGGTTGATAGCAGAACACTCACTACGATTTCGTACGCTCGTGAGTCAACTTCTTTGAAGAACATTTTTTAGTGGACGCCGTTTGATTAATATCTTTCCTTTATGTTATGAATTGGGAATTGCATTGATGCAAATCTGTGATTAATTGTAGCGGTAGTTTTTCCAATTGTTAGTTTGGAAGCCGTAATGGGATGATTCCACTTGTTCTTTAGAGGTTATAGAAACACACGTTCTCGTAAGTTTATAGGTTAACTTTTCTATCATTCAGTCTCTTAGACTTAATTCTTTTGATAGGTTTTGATGTATAATCGTCGTTAGCAGCATTTGGAGGCGACGTAATTATCTCTTAAGGTCACACTACACCGAAGGTATTTATAAAGTGTTTGTGTAGTGCGTTCTGGTAATTTGATTCCATTTGTTACAGACCTTTTTATTTTGGGTTTATTTTTACTCATTTTATAACTTCCTGGTTGTCTTACAACAATTACATACACTACGTTGTATATTTGGGTTGTTACAAGACCGTTACGCAGAATTGGTTGGTGTTGACTCGTTCGATCACGCTACGTTCGACCTGGTTGGTGACGTTCCTCTTCAGTTCGAAGACACCGTATCGTGAGTCAGTTATAATATAGCAACTGGTTACAACAACAATAACGTCCGAAAACCCTTATTGTATATAAAACATTTCTGTATATTTGTATATTTGTATATTCTAATTTTATGTGTTAAATGGTTTTTCCCCAGTGTGCGTGTAGCACTTCTATCTAGGTATCTGTTTCATATATATAATTTTGTTACATATTATTTACTGTATTATATTGTTAGGAATATTTGCGAGTGAATACGTATGATGTTGCTCCGTAATGAATTGGTTAAACAATTAAAAATCTGAGTTAACTATTGCGCAATCTACATCACAGGTATTCGCGTTAATTTACCGCGCCTGTTACATGTTTGTGACTTGGGCTCAAGTCAACTTTAGAGTAAGTAATCGCGCTCGCATTAATCCTTTCCCCTTTCAATTTGTGTATAGAAATCAATAACCAATATTCAATGTTGCCTAGGCTACTTCACATTGATTAATTTGTTTTGATTGATAATTTGTTTAATTAATAATATAGCACTGTAAATCTCTTACTTGAAGACTTATTATTTATATGTTTGGTATTTGTGATTTATATTTGCAGCTATCAAGGAGCCATTATTGGGAAAAGTCGACCACATTGTAGTAGTCGCAAATGTGTTGTTCTTTTCAGATTTTGTCGGCCTATACTGTAGCTATTTTAGACGATTCTTGGCGCCCATTACGAAGACCTTTAGTGAGACCCACGACCTCCCACTAATTAGCTGGTATCCGACAGATTTAACTGCGGTTAATGGTTGTTACCGTTTCCCAATAAGCAGTCCCCATCTTGTGGGTAACACCTTAAGAAAATAATCAATTAACCTAATAAACAATAAAAATTTTGATCGTGTGGGAATGTGTTTTCCTTGCCTCCCTTAGCAATTGCGGGGGTGGTCGTTACGCCACTGCTTGGACTCCAGAATGTTATTCAAGTGCCATGACATAAAACGTAAGTTGGTTTCTGTCGCAATGTTCCGAAGGGCCTCATTTCCTTTCACGAAAGTATTAACGCCCAAATATACTCATTTATAAATCAGTTAGATGACGTGGAATTGACAAATGGTTATGTTCAACGAGATTGTGTCATTGTTGCCACAACGCAACCCACATTTAATTATTTAGAGCAATGTTTCCCAGATTGAGTGACTAGTTTTGCGGTCAAGACGATCGCCTAACTTAACCTAACTGACTTTTTGTTATTAAAGGTAATGCTTCACTGGACACAGAATGGGGAGTTTATGAATGATAGTGGATATGAAGATAATTGTTAAAATACTTATCAAGTAAAGAGAATGTCAACACTACTTTCAGATGTAAATATACACGTACTATGGAATACTATGATGCTTAAACTTTAATGTAGAAGTATAAGAACAGGTTCGGACATTTGAATTCTCCTAGCCTACCTACTAGGCTATACTAATTCTCTGCATTTATTTATTATGGAAAATACATTCTATATTCTTCATGCCATATCTCCGAAACTATAAATTGTTGCTAAATAAAACAAAAATCGGTTTGTGAAGAATTCAATATGCAATAAAAAAAACCATTTTTGCGTACAACCTTCCAAAATTATCGAATTATTTAGAAATTTCCATGTTTTCCAAAATGTCGATTTAAGTTCATCTTTCTCAACACAAAACTCAAAAGTTTTAAATCACGTTCAGATACTCGCAAATGATGTATAGTAGAGTGCTCGGAGCCCCGAAACTTGCATAAAAACATTTTGTGAGACTTCGAGGTAAAAATGTATAAATTATATAGAATTGTAGCTTTGTTTCTGTATATTCTAAAACTGCAACTTGTCAAAAAATTCTATGGTGCAAAAGGGCACTTTTAAAAATTTCGAGTTAGGCACGTAGATGGAAAATAGAAGATATAAGCTACTTCTGTAATAAAAAATTATGTACATTTTTGTACAGATCCTTATTGATTTTAAAGTCTTAACAAGAGCTTCCAGTTGGAAATGCACGTAAATCCCATAAGCGAAAATTGAGAAGGTTTCACATTTATGCAAATTTCTCGTTTCAAGCACTGCACAAATCTAATTAAATTCTACTAGTTTTTGCTTTATACCGATTTATCCCGGGAAAGGTAGCATTTAGCAAAAAATGTATTGGTGTGAAATTGTAACCACGTTTTTCGCAATTACGATGGTCCTTGATTTATGAATTTTAAATAAATATTAACCAAGATGTGTAATAAAATGTAAAACACTATACCCACCGTGTGTGCCACCGGCCGTAGGTGCATCTTGCTGAATCATATCGCGCCTGCCCCGCATCTTAGTGGTAAAGTTTTTGACACTCAAATTTATACATAAATTTAACAAAAACAAGCAGGGAAAATGCAGAACAAGGAAAGTAAAAAAAAACAACTAAATATACCGTAAATACAAAGATTGCAACTACTAAAGATTACGTTAACAGCTATCAGATAATCTTCCAAAACATCTTAATCTATTTCTTGAGATGGAAATGATGGAATTTCTATAGAATATTTGCATTCTGTCCCATACACCGACTTGATCCAGTGCAAGTAAAATCTTTTTCGGTTGCAAGTTTTACTTCTGCAGTCTAAAAATAAATTTTCATGTACCTAAATAACAGTCCATAATTTAAAATAAATTAATAGAATACTTTTACCTTTTTTACACCCACATGCTATCAAAATATTTAAGTTTTTAGATAAAACCGATAATGTATGTAAAGCGGGTACTATTTTGTCGTCTAATGCGTTCCATCGGACGTCTGTAACATTGTACAGGCAGGAGGCGAGAGATGCGGACACCTACGGCCGCGGCCGGTAGGACATACAATGAATGGTGTCTTACATTTTATTACATATTTTGATTACTATTTATTTAAAATTCATAAATCAAGAGCCATCGTAATTGCGAAAAACTTGGTTACAATTTCACAAGAATACATTTTTTTGTTAAATGCTACCTTTCCCGAGATAAAACGGTGTAAAGCAAAAACTAGTCGAATTTAATTAGATGTGTGAAACGTGAAACCTTCACAATTTTCGCTTATGGGATTTACCTGCATTTCCAACCGGAAGCTCTTATTAAGACTTTAAAATCAATAAGAATCTGTACAAAAATGTACATAATTCTTTATTACTGAGGTAGCTTATATTTTCTATTTTCCATTTACGTACTTAACTCGAAATTTTTAAATAGTGCCCATTTGCACCATAGAATTTTTTGACAAGTTGCAGTTTTCGAATCTACAGAACCAAAGCTACAATTCTATGTATTTTATACATTTTTATGTAAGTCCCACAAAAGTCATAATTTGATGCAAATTGCACTCTACTAGTATGCCATACGCTTTCTGAGAAAAAATTATTTAATTTACTCCTAATGAAATTGTCTTTAAAAAGGGCACCTTTTATTACATATAGTCCGATAAAAACAAAAGTATAGCACTTAGAAAGATAATATTTTACTATTATATAGTATATATCTCGGTAAATATCGACTTTATAAAAAAATTTGTTATATAAAAGTTGTTTAACATTTTATTTTCCATAATAAGATAGCATTCAATTGTTTTTATTTCAGAAAACAAATGAGTAATGAATAACACTTTAATTTTTTTAAATAGCAATGTACTCTTTCATTAGGTTCATTTGATAGAGATTTTTTTTCTCTTTTCGATGACCTAAAATCTTAGTACCCTTATATCAGAAAATTTTTGAAAAAAAAAAGGTAAAAAATGTTTATTAAGTTAATTTCACCAATAACATGAATCTAGATATCCGAGATCTCTTCCATTTGTCTTAACAATTGATTGTAGGCTTTTATTGTGACAGAAGTTTGTTTATTTAATTAAGTTGTTGGTACACGGAAAAATAAAAATGGTTCATTTAACAGAAACTGAACGTATAGAAATTTTAATTATGGTCGGTTATGGGGATCGCAAACGAACACAATTAGAAGTATGTGAAATTTTTAATGAGCGTTATCCCCATCGAGAACCAATCACCCAGTCAGCAGTTAGCAAAACCTTGAAACGGTTTAGGGAAACTGGCAATGTTAAAGATCTGGTGAAGACTGGTCCGCAGAGGTCTGCGACAAATGAAGATAAAAAGCTCGATGTTTTAATAGAAATCGAAGAAAATCCAAACATTTCAACTCGTCAGTTAAGTTTAAACCATGCCGTAAGTAAAGGTTCAATATAGAAAATATTACATTCAGAAAAATTACATCCGTACAAACCGACTTTATTGCAAGAATTATCCGAAGATGACTACGATCGACGTGTTGAATTTTGTGAATTTATGATGGAGCGAATCAACAACAATTCAAATTTTCTTAATAATATTGTTTTTTTCTGACGAGGCTACGTTTTGTTTAAATGGAAATGTAAATAGGCATAATTGTCGATATTGGGCAGCTGAAAATCCCCATTGGATGATCCAAAATCATACCCAAACACCACAAAAATTAAACGCATGGGTGGGAATTTGTGCAGATCACATAATTGTACCTTTCTTTATTCGTGGTACTCTAATTGGTGACCGTTATTTGCAATTATTGCAACAGCAAATTATTCCAGCTTGCCAAGCAAATCTTGATGGTCTTTGGTTTCAACAAGAAGGAGCACCGCCCCACTATCATTTAGATGTACGCCGATATTTAAATGTGGTATTTCCGGCCCGTTGGATAGGCAGAAGAGGGTCTGTGGAGTGGCCTCCCCGATCTCCGGATATTACACCTTGCGATTTCTTCTTCTGGGGATATTTAAAATCAAAAGTGTATACAAACCGACCCACTGTGGTCTAGAAGTCGATTCCAGCGCGAATTAATTATTCTTTGCGGAAAAACTTGACTGTTTGTTTATCAACTACTTCTAAATGTTTAAGCAATGAAAATAAAACTGAATTTATAACTGAAAAACTTTTTATTAATTATTATTGATACAAATATTAAAGATAATATATTGTGGAAAATTACTATTCACTGTCTGAGGTATCTGAATTATTTTCTCTTTGGGTTGTAGGAGTTTTTAGCATTTGTATAGCTGCAGAATCGAGTTTTAACTTTTTGCTACACTTTTCTTGCAGACTTAATTCTGATATGATTGGATCCGACGACAATAAAAAATAATTAAATAAATCTGTATTTGTGTGTTCTGCAGAATCCTTCCTACTCCTATGTTTCCTTATAAATTTAAAATCTTTGTTTTTTGCCTCCTCTGCTTCTTCTCCAAGTTGGTCAATAGGTAAAATTGCATGTTTTATAATTTCTGCACCATGTATCAAAACTTTATGGACGCTTGTAGGCATGTAAAACCATGGATACAGAGATACGAATTTGTTTGCTGTTTCCAAAGAATAAACTTTAAACTTTTCTGCGTCAACTTCATGCCCACAGGAAATGGTTTGAAGAATCACGTAGAACCTATAAATAATCTCTTCATTGACTCCAGTAATTTCCGCTGATTTTTTATAGTTTCTAAAAAAGATTCGGGCTGTATTTCCTGTATTGGTGGACCCGTAACCAAGTTTTGGTTGATCAACTAAAATTTTAAGTTGTTTCTTAAGCTCGTCAACGATTAGTTTTTTTCTGGTTTCTATTTTATTTTTATTTTCACCTCTTGCTTGCCACTTCTTTATTTCTAATCTGTATGCTACATGTAAGATGCATTCAAGAAAACGAATCCATGAGTGCAAGCTAGACAATCCAAAACTGTAATTTTCCATTCTCGGCAATTTCTTAGAAATGTTTTCTAAATTGTTCATTTCTATTGGTGTTGCCCTACATATATAACAACTTTGAGTGGACTTTGTATTTGTCAATGTGTGACAAACTTTACCGTCAACCATTGTTAAGACTAGTTTAAAACTAATGTGTTTCCCTTCATAAAAAAAATCTTGTAAATTAGAGATTTGATACAGAATATTATCTGTTTCCTCTCGAGTCAGTTCTGGGTCTCTTTAGCAAAAATGAACTTTATTGCTCTGCAAAATCTTGTTGAAGATGGAACTAGGTTTTGCCATAACACGTTAGTTTTATCTTCACAATCATGTAACTGTAGTGGAACTAGTGACACGATCAACACGGAAGAATCACCTTCCCCCATGTTGGTCAACTGTCTGTAATTACTTTGTCCAGAGCTTCCATCTATGCCCCATTTACAAATCAATGTATATCGTGTACTAGACGAAGATCTCAGTGCCTCTTCTTTAAATCTACATAAACGGATTGCTGTCAAATTAAGCAGATCTTGTAGTTTAATCTCTACGTTATTGGGCTGTATTATCAAAGCAAGTTTTTTGGGATAACATTGTTGTTTGGATGATAATATCTTGTTCCATGATGGATATATATTTGCAAGACAATTCGTAGCAGCCGATCTATATGCCAAATATGTCGACTTACTTGATTTTGTATTAATAATCAATGACAATGCTTCTTCTGGTGTCATTGGTACAGGTTTCTGTTCTCCTGACTCGGCATAACTAGACACTCTTTGATATCTTTTAGACTGCGTTGAAGAAAGTTCAGTTACATCACTTACATCTTTAATAATTTGCGCTACAGCACGTTTACCTTTCTTCCTTAAGGTAGACTGAGTGGCAAAAGAAAGTTCTTCTAAAGTAACAGTAGATGTTAAAGTTTGCACTTTCTTTAGTTTGGATCTGACGCCACATTCGCTGAATTTTTTTAATGGTCTTCCGACTCTTGCTGGAATAGGTTGTTTTATGCCAATATCTTTAACGGGGAACACTTTCGATTCAAGCCAAGACTTGTTTTTTGACAGAAACCTATCTTTATAACTATTTTTTTCCAACGTTTTTCAATATTTTTTACAAAGTTGTCCAAAATTCCTCGAATATTCTTTCCACTCACACTCCCTGTATTAAAAACATACTCTAACAATCCATTAATGCAATCGTTTCGTTTTAACTTCTTCAATTTGAACCATTTCTCAAATAATTCTAAACGGGTGATCGCAGATGTGTTTACTGAAAAATTAAAATAAAAATATAAGGGGGTTGCGGGGGATCCTGTTTTCTTTTTGTCGATCATACAGATTAAGTGAACTTTCAAATTAAATAAATCACAATGCGTGCAAATGCGTGCAATTTTTTAAAAACTTCCATCTTTTAAAAATTTCTCTGACAAATTATTAAGTTCATAAAATAAATCATAAGTATGGAAAAAAAAAGTAAACTTACCATTTTCATCCATAGTTACAATGAGAATAACACAAATAACAGGATAATAGCAAATATAATGCACACTTCAAGAACGAAATTAATAAGACCAGGTCATAACTTGAAACGTTTGATGCACGCGCAAATATTAAATGTGGGTAATAAGATATTGACATCGTTGCTAATAATGATTTGGTGCTGTGATTTAATAGTTTTTTTGATGATATTGTAGTAATCATATCAAATTATCATATAAAGATTGTTTTTAAGAAATTTACGTTAATTGGTATTTTGAATTAATTCGCACTAGAATCGACATCTAGACCATAGTGCGACCCCAGAATCTGGCCGAATTAGAGCAACGAATACAAAATGAAGCTGCAGCAATTTCTCCCAGATCGCTCAGAAATCTTTTCAAGCTTTTCGTGATAGGTTGGGCCACTGCCTTGCAGTTAATAGTGAACATTTTGAACACTTATTGCCATGAAAACCATTTTATTGCTAATTTCGTTTTGTCTTCAAGCTTTATAAGAGACGTACATAATTTTCTGTTCATTTGCTTTATTTTGTTTTTTGTTCATTTGTTTTGTTTTGTACATTATGTAGATGCACATCTGTTTATTTTAGGGTAATAATTCGAGATACTTTACGATCTCGGATATCTAGATTCATGTTATTGGTGAAATTAACTTAATAAACATTTTTTACATTTTTTTCAAAAATTGTCTGATATAAGGGTACTAAGATTTTAGGTCATCGAAAAGAGAAGAAAAATCTCTATCAAATGAGCCTAATGAAAGGGTACATTGCTATTTAAAAAAATTAAAGTGTTATTCATTACTCATTTGTTTTCTGAAATAAAAACAATTGAATGCTATCTTATTATGGAAAATAAAATGTTAAACAACTTTTATATAACAAATTTTTTTATAAAGTCGATATTTACCGAGATATATACTATATTCCATACATAATGGGCACCCTGTATATAGAATTAAATTTACTATTTGCTCGTTTTTAAAATATTTAATTTGGTTCAGTAATTTACAAGCAATACGCTTTCAAAGTCAGAGTTATCTAGAAAAAAAAGGATAGTAGTTAACATCTTTATGTCCTGGGATATTTAAGTATTTACGATTTAAGACTATTTCTATTATAGTGTCGATTAACAAAATAAAACGGAAGCTATAAGGTTATTGAGTTTCTTTCAAGAGAATAATTCAGTATTTATTTTGTCTGCTATTATTTACCGACCGATTATTTGTTTAGATTCATATTTCTATAAGCCCGCATTTGAGTTGCAATACCCGTTCATATTCCCTTGTTAATCTTGTTTTATTCAACATCGTCACAGTTTTGACAGTTTTGAATGCATTTCTACAGTTAATACTATTACGGCTAGTCCACTGATTTGTTTAATGTATTCAAATCGTTATTATTTTATTATATTATTATTATTATTATTATTATTACATTATTACCTACAATCATTCAGACACATTTACCTTTATTGTAGCGAAAAGCCTTGTAATTTAATGTGTTTATATCAGTTTTATCAAGCATTAAGTAATAAGTATGTTTAAAACTTCATTCTATATAAAAGAATAATTTATTAATCCTTATCCAATTCTGCCTTATCCAGAAACATTCACAGCAATATAAGATTAGTGTCCTAACTTTATTAACTAATGGATGTTAATGTAATTTATAGAGTTTAAAAGTTATGAATTTTTATCAACTCAAATTGTAATACAGAAAGGCAGTAGATTAAGCGCTGCGAGAGGGTGCCTGGAACTACCACTTTCAGCAAAATTAACCAAAATTATAACCCCGACACAAAAGTTTGATTCCACTGATTTTTGATTGAGATTTCACTGGGAATGGATTAATTATGATTCATTAATGCATAAATTAAATCAATCGGAAAGGAGCATTCGAATTCGATTTACGCCACTATGAACATTTTCAGGGAAATTTGGCTAGACGGCATCTGGCTCTTGTGTTATAGAGAAACCACAGCTTCTCAAGGAGCTCGAGAAATAGTAAAATTGAATTTTGGTTGGGTTCCTCAAATTTTAGCCTAATTATATTAGATTATTCGTCCTACCGAAAACCGATTTACTTGGAACTTTTCGGTGACCCTGTAAGGTCGCCTCGTCGTGGTCTAGTTATGATTATATAGCTGCTGTTGTATTATAATGTAGACCGTAGTCAGTGGCGTGCGGTCCATGGAAGCAATGGAAGCAATGCTTCCCTTGAGAATTTATTAAAAATAAAAACCAATGATAACAAAAATATTTTTATAAAATTATGCTTATCGTATATTTAATTTTGTAATATTTAATCAACTTAAAGCTCAATATCAATTCCGTTTAGAGTACTATTTTAAACTAGGCTCATTAAACTTCCACGGAAAGGTAATACCGATTCAAATGTTTAAATACACTGCATATAAGCACTGATTTCGTTGCTTATACTGCTCTTCTCCTAGGCTTGGCGTGGATCAGCGGGCGTGATGATACAGACGATGCTGTTAGCATTGTTTGGCCGTTATTTTTAGTGTGCGTCAGGCCCAAATGTTTATTTATTATAATTTGGTTATTTGTTCGATTTAGTGTTTGTTAAATTTAATGTTACTTAAGTAATGTAAATCTGCGAATGAGACTGTATTTTATCACATTTTATTATTTCAATTTATATAAGTTGGATTTTCTTTAAAGACAAATAGGTAATTCTATTTAGTTTGCTCTGTATGCAAATTAAAAATTGCATTATCGTCACGACTGCAAATTCAGCTGCTTCGGTGGAAGGTTCGAGTACTTCCGATACATCCGAATCGGGACGGTTTTTTTGTTCAGTTTGTAAATTATTAATAAAGAATTTTCTGCATACAGTTTTGGAGAGAAATTACAAATTATTAAGAAAGGCAGATCAAAACCAAGACTTTCAAATTTAACAACAAAGATTAAAACCTGCATCGGTATTTTGCTAAGGAAGACCGGAAAATCGAGTTGCAGTATAAATACATAGTAGTTTTTTTAAATAAAGAATAATATAGTAAAAGAATAGGTGAAAACTTTTAAGCTTAATAATTATTACGCTGTTTTTTTATTGTACCTAGCAGGGGCGGATCCAGAGAATTATTTTGAGGGGGAAGTTTTTGGAAAAATAATTGTTTTAATAAAAAATAATTAAACAAACATTATTTGTTTCTATTCTATGTATACTTTTCTAAATTGGGGGGGGGGAATTCCCCCCCACCGTGAACCCGCGCCTGTACCTAGGTATATTAAAATTAAAGTCGTGGTTGCTTCCCTAGCTTAAATTTCCACCGCACACCACTGACCGTAGTAGATATGTAACTCGAGATTTTCCTCGCCGATTCAATTTATTTTTTCAATTTATGCATTAATTAGTGAATCTCCAGTGGAATTACGTATAGGGCGACCTTTATAAAAATTTTCACAGTGTGGATTCAATATTCTATTACATGGAATTAGATATTACTATAGAATGCAAATGAATGAAGTTCAATTGATGTAAAGTACTAAGCCCTCTTATGTACACGTACAGGTATAACAAAATTTCTAGTAGAGATTAATTTATACTTAAATCGAAGGAATTAATAATAAACATTATTAGGACATTTTTTTTATGAGGAGTTCAAATATGCTATCGTGTTTGTCGGGTGACTTCTTTTTTCTTATAGGCGTCACAGTGATTTTTTCAAATTTTTGAATAAAGCATTTTTTTATTCTAATGATGTTTCAATCATTATGGTTTACTGTTTTCTTTTTGCCAAAATGCCAAATTATTCACTGTTGAAAAGAATGCTTTGTAGACAATATTGTCACAAACAGAACTATTTCAAATTTAATACTTTTATAATTTCTCAACTTACGTTCCGTTTGGTACAAATATCGGACAAGGTTACGCTCAGCTGTCCACGTTATTCAAGTAGCCGCGGACACGCCGACTACGACTTACAGCCAGCTGCACACTCATTCGGAAAAACGCTTCAGACTTCCGCTTCAGCCGACGCCAACCCACGAGCCTGCAACCACAGCTGCTGCCGCTTCACTCACGACGGACCATTTATACGGTAATCTAAACTACAAGTTGCATTTCAACTAATGCATCCAGTCCAACCCACGGCATAAACCGGAAGCCGTGAGTTCCGTGCTCGTGAATCCCACTGCTATGCTAATTTCTTCCGCGTTGAGCAGTATATAAACCCGCTTGCCCTAGCTTAGAATTCAGTCAGTGCCATGACTCGAGATACCACATCCAGAAGCAAGCGAGTAAGCAACCTTTTTGTTATTTATTGTAAGTGGTCGGAATCTGATGTCCAGGGACATTGATTACCGAACATTTTACTGCTTAGTTCTGCTTAGTTATTAGTGGATTGTGCCAAGCTCCCTATGCTTAGTTGTACTATTCTACACAAATTACCGGGTTTCCTAGCGCTTAGCTTATAGACCTAGTGCTAGTACAGGGTGGTTCCGATCGCCCTCGTGTTAATATTAGATTTAGGAGGACTTGCCTGTACTCATACTTGTAATCCAATGTACTCATTTTACCCTACTGTTTTATTGTTTAGTATATATGTAGTTGTTTTTATGACCTGTGTTTACTTTATATCCCTACCTCTGACTAAATCCCTCAGTCACGAAAACCCAACGTGACAATATCGCCAATAAACATATTTTGGCAGCTTTTTTATTTAATTTAAAAAAATGCGATTTTTAATTAGTATAACGCCCCACAAAATAATCCAAGGAAGATAAATCAGGCGATCAACCACTTTGCATCACTATTATTTGAAATAACTTAATTGGGAAACATTTCATGTAATCACTTAATAAAGAAATGACTTACTCTTCAGGCACTGTGTGGCGGCACACCGTCTTGTTGAAACCACACGTGCAAGGAAAATGTTGATGTAATCAGTAAAAAGATTCTCAAAAAATGTAAGTGACCACAGCGGCCAAAGTCTCTTCCTAAATGTATGGGTCCATAATTGTTTCCCCTAATAAACCTAACCACACATTTAAACTGTATAATGTAAACTTAAAACGTCGATAATCAAAATTTAACTAAACTATCAAAATTTTGTTTGGAATAATAGTTTTTGATTTTGTTTCCAAAGTACTCTTGTGTTTGGGTTTTAAAATCTATCAGGCGACTTGAATGATCATGACATGATATAATAATTATAACTATAAACTTAGAACATAGGTAGAAGAGGAAACATTTGAGCACCTTTTATAAGCCTTTATTAAATTATTAATTACCTAAGTAATGTTTCATTGGGTTTTCTATGTACCTACAGTTAGTTGCAAATAAAACTAGGATAAATAACTAGGACAAATGTCTAGGTAAATACATAAATCTTGGAAGTAATTTTTGCGTTTTTAACAGCGTGCGAAACAAACCTTAAATTATACTTTCATAGGTAAACCACATGAAATAATTATAATTTTGTAATCATTGATATATCATTCTAATCAAAAAAATACTTTATTCAAAACTATGAAACTACAATATGGCGTCCATAAGAAAAAAGTTGAATGTTGTTTCTCCTTTCACGTAGACGCCACGGCAAAGAGGGAGATAAACATATTTGAACTCGCCATAAAAAAGTGCCTTGATAATATCCGAGATAAAAATGTTTAGTTTCACCGGTTTTCGTTAAAAAAAAACGAAAATCACGATTTCAGGTTTTTTCACAAAAATCTCTAAAACGAGAAAAGCTTAATTTTTCTGATATTAAATTCAGCAGCTTTGCTCCAATTTGACCGACTTCTTTTAAGATAGAAAAATGGGCATCCATCATGTTTCAATCGCGTTTTAATAGCTTTAAAGAGTTCATGGTTTATTCTATTACATCTTATAGTTATATTATTCCAGCTTTTTATAGTTGACTTTAGTTGACTTGTCCAATTCCCCTTCTTAATTAACTCTAAGTAATAAGTTACGTGTAATATAGTCGGGTACCATGTCGATACGAGTAAATTGTATATTTTGTCAACTTTTCAATATACTAATGTACTATTGATTTCATAATGATCTAGGACAGCAACGCTAATATGATGCTAGTTTTTAATTTTTTCTCAATGTAAATGCATAGGATAAAATAATAAAAAATAGCATCGTATTAGCCTTGCTGTCCTAGATCATTATGAAACCAATAGTACATACGAGCCTCGGCTCATATTAATTCGTCTACTTTCATTTTTGCTAAAAGACACCCTACAAGCTTTACTCCGAATTTTTTTCTGGTATACAAAATGACTCTTGTTGTCAGACGTGAAGCATTGCATGTGCACGTACACCATGCGACGTTTCACAAAATTCTATTAAGGGCTTTCCTTACACTGTTGTTGGCAGGCTTTTGGGTTATTTCGTCAATCTTGCAACGGTGTAAGAAACCTTCCCTACAGAATTTTATGAAACTTGACATAGAATAGGTGCAGGAGTAATACTTCATACTAGCAATAAGAAACAGCTACTTCTTAGACCAGAAGGAAAATCTCGGGGAAAAAATGGCGGGGCATCCATAGATTTAAAATATTAAAAATAAATACACTGCAAAATATATAAACAAATGAATATATTTTACAATATAGGATAGTTCTTAACCTAAAATTACATTTTAGTAAACATCAGATACAATCATTTAATATATTAATTATAAGATACCTATGTTTGTTATACAGGGTGGCCCATAATGACTGAGAACTGTTTGAATTTACCGCTACGTTAAATCATTGTCACGTTGGCAACATGAGTACTTTTAGGATATTCTTACCCTTCTTTTATTTTACAGTGGCGTCTGAAAAATAATATAGCTTATAAACTTCATTAATTTTAAATAATAAGCTTACTTCACAATAAAATCGTCTAACAAACCGTTTTTCTGAAAAGAATTGTTTTTTAAAATAAAAAAATAAGCGAAATAAAGCAAAAATTCAATGAACACCCAGAACAACGTGGCAAAGCACAACGATGTAATCGAGAAAGTGACGAGTTGACGCTGTAATTTGACGCAACACATTTCAATAGTGCTACACTAACAACGTGAAATACACTAAAACTTAAGACGCGAAATTCAAACCGTCCTCACTCAATTTGGATCACCCTGTACTATATATTTTGTGGGGTATTTTATTATAATTTGTATCCAGCAATCTTTGTCCAGCATTTTTCTTTTGTTTTTTCGAGGTGGATGTATCCTATTGCTAGTGTGAAGTACTACTCCTGCACCTACTCTATGTCAAGTGTCATGGAATTCTGCAGGGAAGTTTCCTCACACAGCTTCTTCGCGTCTAGACATTGACAAAAGTACCTAAAAACCTTGCAAGAAGTGGTGTAAGGAAGCCCTTTGATAGAATTTTATAAAACGTTGCATGCAACGTAGACGCAGATGCAGTACTTCACTTCTGGCAACTAGAATAAGCCACTTTCTAGACTATAAGACAATTTCGGAGTTAAGATTGCGGGGTAATTTCTAACAAAAAAATTAAAGTAGACGAATTAGTATGCGTCGGAGCTCATATACTCGGTATAGTACAGATTATCTATGTAATTCTTATTTGAGTGTTTGAGCAAATTTATGTGCATCAATTTAAAGTACAGACCTGTTTAGAATCGCGAGTTTGAATAAAAAGCATCACTACACTATGTTAACTATAGTTTTTACTAAAAACTATTATAATATAATAATAATAATAATTGTTACAACCCATAACCTGCAAACCAGGCCCCAGAAGCTATAAGCTTGTGCGGGAGGGAGGGGGCGATTATTATTATTACGTAGGCCCTATGTGCGGCTGCAGCCGACTTACAGATGGAACAGCGCAAATCCCACATTTGTGTCACAGCTAAGGAAAACTGCAGAAAACCTTAACCAGATCTCCCGGCGCCGGGAGTCGACCCGGGCCGCCTGGATGAAAGTCCGGCACGCTAGACATTACACTACCAAGGCTGTCATTGATTGAAGAAATAGATAAATTAAAAAACGAAGCATTTATTAATTTTATCTAACAATCTATATGTAGTTAATAATAACAGCGTAATAAATATTTACATGTATTTAATTAATTTTACAATAAAAGAAAAAGCTTCAGGTATGCTCAATTCTGACTTTTTAGACGACAGTTTGGAGCCTAGAACTAAGACAACGATAGGTAAAGAGGATCTTTGGAACTGGCATAATCTTAAAGCATCTTAAAGTGTCAACCTCACCTCGAATAACGTCCAAGTCATCAGATGCCGAAGCAAACCCCGAATGACCCCAAAATTTCGAATAACCTAAACATGTCATGTTGTCATGTGTTTATTCTGCGAATTCCGTGGCATTGTCGAAAATGTTAACCCATTCACACGAAAACATGTACGTGAAACTAGATTCAAACCAGCATTTTGTAATTTAATTAGAACTGAATATACCTAAATAATATCTCACATATTCTGAAATTATCAAATTTCCACTGCCTATAACACTCATCCAAATGCTTCTCTTATTAATATTAACAACACCTACAGTTAAAAAAGTGATTAATTAAAAAAATATAAATTATAATGCAATATTGCCTGTGGACAGTGGACGTAACCTCACATTCTGACCGTTATTACAGGAAGGTTCACAATTATAAATATTATTATTATTATTATTATTAATTGGTACCACCTATTACCTGTGAACCAGGCCGCCGGGTCCCATAAGCTATGAAGCTTGTGCGGGAGGGAGGGACGGTTATTACTATTACACAGGCTCAACGTGCGGCTGCAGCCGACTTGTTAGATGGTATTAGCAGAAATCCCACATTTGTGTTACAGCTATGGCAAACTGCAGAAAACCTTTACCAGATCTGCCGGTACCGGGAGTCGAACCGGACCGCTTGTGTGAGAGAAGAGCACGCTAATCCCTACAACACTATCAAGGCTATACATTAGGGTGGGTCGAAAAAGTCGATTTTTCGAGTATCGAATTCCAATAGGACTGAAAAGTTGCGTATTTACATGCTAATCAACGAAGAAATATTGAAAAAAATCATACGTTGGAAATTCAGTTCGCGCAAAGCGCCTAAATTTTGGAAAAAATGACATAAAACACTAAATCTTACTATTACGCTTAAATAATACAGGTAACGTTTTTTGACTTTTAACAGCGTCTTAGTACTTCATTTGTGATGCGTGATAATAGAAAAAAACTTTTAGAAATCACACGCTTTATTTTGAGTTCGCCAATTAAGTCTAAAATTTTCGAACTTTCGTGAAAGATCAGGGTTTTACCGTTTTACAAATATCCAGTACAATATTTTACTAAATGTAATAAATGAGATAACCATTGCGTGGTATTTATTTTTGGAATCCGAAATCGCAATTCAGCAGTTATTCTGACTGTGATGTGATGTACTGAACACAAGGCTCACATCCAACAAACCTGTCGCAAACACGTCTTATCCACTCTTTCTAACACTCTAGTATGTTCCGTGAGCCCGGTGGGCAATATGTCGGTCACGTCACACCAACGAGTAGAACCGGTAGTGAAATAGCCAAGTGCATCCTTAAGTACTTGGAAGATAATGATATTGACATTAATGAACTGGAAGCGATTGGTTGTGATGGCACAGCAACGAACACAGGGTGGAGAAATGGTGTTATCCGCAACATAAAGGTTAGAATTCAGCGCTCATTGGAGTGGTTCATTTGCTTACTTCACTTCAACGAGCTACCATTCAGACACCTGTTTGAATACTTAGATGGAGAGGCGACGGGACCAGCGTCTTTCTCTGAGAAAATCGACAAACAACTGCCTTATTGTGAGAAATTACCCATTATAAATTTCGAAGCTATTGAATTAGATGAAATCAATGTAAATGAAATTGATCTTAGTAAAGACCAACAGTACCTTCTGGATATAGTCAGAGCAATCCAGATAGGAGAATGTGCTCCGGATCTGGCTGTAAGAGATCCTGGACCTCTCAGTCACTCTCGATAGCTGACATGTGCAAACCGGATTTTACGGTTGTTCATTTCCCAAACAAGTCCTACAAATGAACTCAAGATGCTTGTAAACTACATTGTGAAGACATATGCTCCTGTCTGGTTCGACATTAAGAGATATGTTAGTGAAATATGGTCCTACACATATCTTTAAGGTTGTTCAAACAACGAGGCATTTGCCAGACAAGATTAAAAGAATGATCAATCCTGTGATTGAGAGAAATGCGTTCTTCTGTCACCCAGAGAACATGTTGGCTATGATAGTGGATAAGAGACAACATATACGAGAACTGGGTTACAGCAGGGTACTAAAGGCAAGAACTGAAAATCTGAAGGGGAAGTCTGTTAGAACTTTTAGGGCTCCCTCAATAAATTTTGATGCCACGGACTACAGTCAGCTGATAGATTGGACAAAATGAGAGCTGTCGTCCCCTCCAATGATGGAAAGCTTGACAACGGAGACTATTTCGTCAGTTCTGCAAGATAAAACTCTGCCTGAGTACCATTTCTTAAATTTCCCATGCCATACCCAAACTGTTGAAAGATGCGTGAAACGTGTCACGGAGTCTGCAGAAAAAGTGTGCGGACTAGAAAACAGAGATGGCTACATTAGAGCAACTTTGCTTTCAAGATCCACAATGCCAAAATTTGATCAAAAATCTCAATTTAAGACAACGTCTTTGACTAAATTAACATAATTTAACACACCCTAATTGGTTGGATGGTTGGGTAGGGTGTGGGTGGAACTCGAGTTGCAACTACCTCCTTGTGGTGGGTTCTGCGTCATTTCATAAAAAATTGTGAAATGCGCAAAGAGTTGCAAAAAGATGTACTCTTATCAAAATAGAATGGATATGTATAAAATCACTCACATTAATGGAAGATTAAGAAACATGAGGTTTTATAATTTAAATAATAAATTAAATAAAATACCGTGGGTCTGTTAGTAAAACGGTAAAACTTCGATTTTTCGCGAAAGTTCGAAAACTTTAGCCCTAATGTACGAACTCAAAATGAAGCGTGTGATCTTTAAAAATATTTTTCTATTATCACGCATCACAAATGAAATACTTAGACGCTATTAAAAGCCAAAAAACGTTACCTGTATATTTTGAGCGTAGAGGTAAGATTTGGTGTTTTTTGTCGTTTTTTCCAAACTTTAGGGCCTTTGCGCGAACTGAAGATCTAACGTATGATTTTTTTCAATATTCTTCCGTCGATTAGCATGTAAATACGCAACTTTTGAGTCCTATTAGAATTCGATACTCGAAAAATCGAAAAATCTTTTTCGACCCACCCTACTATACATTAACTACTTAAAGTTTTTAGCAGAATTTTTTAAATGCCACTTAAATACTTACACTCTAAATTACACTTGTAAAGCATACAAAATGTTACTAAAAAATGGCGAAAACGAGGTGAAAAGATAGTCGACTACAATTTTACTGCCATTCCGCTATATTATGGCCGAAAAAGTACTTCTCTGTCTAACACGCGAGATTTCTAAACCTAATGGACTTTCTTATGGATCTACATTGTAGCGCCGTGATTGGCTGTTTACGTTCCCACTAGTGGACGGCCTTCGGCGCTTCGAGAAGTTTCATAACCTGCTTGCCTTCATCTTTACAATATAAAAGTCACAATAATTGGTTTCTAGTATTTATTAAATACTGTCGTGTTGTTGCGCTATGATTGTTGTGTGTTAATCGTACGTAATAATAATGGTACGTGATTTCCAGTTTTATGCTTTGCTAGATGCTACCCCTTATTAATATTTCTTATAACAAATGCTTGTGCTTTATATATTTCTGTGGATTATAATTAGTTTTTTGGATTAAATGGGTATTTATTGAGTAATTAGATGACTACTTTATCTGTAGATGCATTTAAATGGTTTTTCTCCAATTCTCCGAAAATATGTATCATGATTTCTTTTTAATTTAATTTTTTATTCAACTTAATTAATCGTCAGATTTGAATTAAGAAACTTGTTACTAGTTTGAAACAATTCGATAGATTTAATAGTTTCCTGTACATATTATCTCACACACGAACTATAATTTATTTTAAAGAGCTTTACATTAGATTTCCTTCTTTTTTAATTTAAAATCCTTAATAATGTACTGATGACATTTATATTTTTTGATATATTCTGCAAGTTTAAAGGCTTTTTCCTTGCAAGCAGTGGTGATTAACTTCGAAAATTATTTAAAATATTGATGTTTATGTCACATTTAATATTAAAATTACTTAGTCCTATTTACATAATAAATTTCTAAAAATGTGAATGACCACAATCTTCATAATCATTTGAAAGAGATGATGGGTTCTGATAATTCTTGCAAAAAGTTTAGTCGACCCTGCTGTTTAAATTATTGTGACACAGTATTCGACAGCACGAAATCGATTATATTATTTATTTAAAATATCAAAGCTTCTTTTAATAATTAAACCTTTAAACATCTATCGTTTTAATTAATTCTAATTAATTGAAACGACTTATTAATTAAACTATTATTAAGTCACAAAAAGGATTAATATGCACTCTACTATAAAACAACATTGAATTTATCTAAACACGTCAGTTGTTATGATAGTTTTCATTTCATATTTGTGCGCCACAGAAGCTGACCAATCACGGCGCCACAATACACGTCCGTAAGAAAGTCCATTAGGTTTAGAAATCTCGCGTCTAACACATTGGAACATTGAATTGCGGTACTTTATAATATCTAGTGACTAGTGACTTTACACTTGGATTTTGCACAACGCTATCTATATTTATTTGCGCATCCCATTACAAATCTACTCTTGTTAAAATAAACATGAAAAAGCGCTGCTTATAAATAAAGATAATTCCTATTGATTTTTATAGATATTAACATTTAATGCAGGACTACTGCATAGAAGGAGAAGCCATCATCTACATGTCAAAGTGGCTTGTTTTATTTCACATGATACAACATTAAACAGTTGTTATTTCCACAACCTCTTCAAATAAAATTACTATCAATACTGTAATAAAGCTTTACCCTTGATGTTACCCGTTTGATATTAACATTCTGAGTACTCTTGAGTATTCCCAATGCAGTGCAAATTCACAATATTTCCATAACGAACTATTGCAATATTTCAATACAAGGTTCAATTATTAAAGAATACTGCAATTAGTACATATTTAGAAATCAAAAATTGCTTTTTTGAATTTCTATTTCTCTTGGGTAAAATTGTCGAATGAAACAGTTCATTTAATCAAACGCTTTTTGAATATTATCCTTTACTATACAGTAAATTGTGTATTTCCAGTTGCTGTCATAACTAATATGTAAACACCTGGTAGCATCTTTGTTACGTTTGTGCTTTTTAATCAAGCGGATAATTTATTAAATTTTATATAACTCGAAACTCGATCGGAAAACAGGTGCACTGCTAAATGAAGATAACACTAGATAAACGAGCACAACGGAATCAGTTAATCTAGATAGTAATCAAATTACTCGCAGTCGTATGATTCAATTACAATCAGAACTCAGTGGGGCAGGCTCAAAGGGTGGATAGTTAAACAATTTGCCTAGGGTAGCACAATTTCTCTCTATAAATTTAAAATAATTCAAGCGCGGACGAAATCACATTATACTTTGTCTAGGTTCTTGAACTTCCCGAAATAATTTCATGGTACATTTGTTTTCCTTCGCATACTTTCATTTATTACTTTTACAATATCCCTGCAATTTCAGTAATAACGATTACTTAAATAGTTTTTTGAAAAATTAAAACCAATGAAAATCAGTTTTTTGTAGCTGGGGTAAAGCAAAGAAAGGGTGAAATTATACTTCAAATGCATATGGAGAAATGTAAGTGTTCTTTCTTATTGTTTCATCTATTACTTCAACATTTGAAAAAAAACTGATACATGAAAAACGGTTTCCTTCTGTCTTTCTTTTAAGGCGATGAAGGTGCAAAGTTTCAGCAATTAGTTTTCATACTGAAAGCTATAACAATTTTATTGAGATTATCAAAAGATCAAACGGAAATAAACATCACCCCTGAAGGGCTTCAAGAGCCATAACACACAAAAGCGTAACATTTTTTCATTTTACGTTTTCAGTTTTATTTTCAGCCTGAAGCAAATGGTTAAATTACGACACACTTGTCAGCGCGCCCTGCATATATGATAAATAAACCAAACTGTTCTTCACTCTCATGCATGCATGAATAAAATATGCGTCTGTTAGTGGTCTGAAGCAACTTTTTTTCTCTTCATACAGGCAATTCCGTTGGTTACTAAGTTTCTTTGCCAGCACTTGTTGAAAAGCACTTCTGTTAATAGGAAATCCCCAGTTCAAACACCACGTGCCAAGGAAATTGATGTTTCAAAGTGCATTTAGCTGTTTACTTCTAATTTTAGTTTTTATAGCCTAGATTGCTGCTATTTATGTGAGGTTAGAAACTTAATTTTATCTAAATTTAAGTACAGTTTTATTTTTGATCTGGTTAGTAGGTAGCATGTAAAAACATATCATGATATGTGTATGAAAATATATTGATTAGATTTTAATTAACAAATTGTGGTTATTTTTAACTTAAAAGAATAATTAATATTGAAGGTCTCATTTTTTTGAGCTAATGTAAGTGGCACTGAAATAAACAAACTATACGTAGAGCTTATATATGTAGACCTGATTAATATCAAGTTTTTATTTTATAACGTTTTAAGGGATTCTAAAATAAATGTAAGTATTTATATAGAAAATGAACTAATTTGCATTAACTAACTAATTATAATAAATTGTAACGAAACTTTGTTCCATGTTTCAATGTTTACACAATTATAACAGAACTAAAGTTTATATTTTACATTAATTAAATTGATATGTATTATAACAGTTAGTATGTGTAAATGTTAACTGAAATTAATTGAAACATGTGTAAGTTAGAGTTCCTTGCATTATAAACAAACACATTTATATAATAAAATCCACTAACAACATAAATTAGTTTCTAACCAGTAAATTATCTCTAAACAAATTCACTGCAGTAATCATAATTAGAATTTCACTGATAAAGAATAATCTCCAAATCAAGTCAGAAATTGGTAAATACGAGTCGAGTTTAAATTCGACCTTCATTTTATTTTTATCTGATCTTAAAAGTTGTAAATGAAGAGTTACTACAAATGTTTTCTATACAGGCCGTTGTACAAGGTATGCACCACACTTGACCAGCGCATTTCTCATGGCATTTGGGATAAAAAATATATACTAACAACAAACGGTAAAGTACAAAAGGTTACACACATAGGTTATACAGTGTGAGGACGTACATGTCCTGCTAAATCTAACATAATCATGAGGGTGGTCAGAACCACCCTGCTCTAGCCCAAAATCTACAAACTAGGCGTAGGAGTTGAACTCCTGGTGATCTACAACTAAGCGAGAGGGAACCTGGTCACAATTCCCCCATAACTAAGCGAGAGAGGGTTTTAGCGCAACCCCCTCATAACTAAGCAGGCAGCAGTAGAGGGTCAGATATTCAGCATCCCAGGATGCCAGAATCTAAACCCTCTACTATTAATTTTTGAAAGATCACTTACCCGCCTGTTTTTTGATGAGGCTTTTTCCAAGTATTGGCACAGACTGCTTTTTAAGCCAAACAAACGGGTTTATATACTGTTGAACGCGGAAGATATTAGAATCGTAGTGGGAATCAGTAGGTTGGTGTTCCAAGTATTAAACTCAGGAAGCTCATGCTTCTTAGTTGCAGGCTTGTGGGTAATTTGCATTCGAGCCAATTGTACCAGCCACCAATCTGTGGGTTGAGCGAAAGTGTGCTGGTTTCTTCTGAAGGAATGTGCAGCTGTTTATGAATTACGTAGGTTGCTCCGTATATACGGGAGTAACGTAGGCAGATATGTTGCATGCCAACTAATGCAATTTGCAGTTGAGATTAATATAGCCCATTGAATGCCCCGTCTTGGGTGAAGCGGGAGCGTTTCTCCGAAGAACCGCGCAGCTGGCTCTGAGTTGTTGGCGGCGAGACCGCAGCTGCTTGACTAACGTGGGCAACTGAGTGTGGCCTTGCACGATATATTGTACGAACGGAAGAGAAATTGAGTTTTGTATATAATATTAAATTGTAAATATTTCCGTTTGTGACAATAAAGTTTTTTGATTAGAAACAGTCAAAATTTTTAGAAATCTTGACCGATGTTTATAGAAAAGTACGTATAAGATCACAACGGGCTAAAAGATGAAATTAACTGTATAAGTGCCAGCTTTAAAATTTTAAAGCCACATAAACATGATGAGATCACATTTCACTGTGTATTTCTGCGGCCTTGCTTGTCTAAACCCACCACTTTCAAGCGCCCACTTTTGTTACATTGACTATTGTAGATTAAATTGATCCGCTTCGTTGACGTTGTGTTTTATACTGAACTAAAATGCAGAGCAAGATGACGAATTGTAATTCATACAAAACGTAAATAAACAAAGTTGTGTATTTAATCTTTACCAGCATTTATTTCCATTTAATTCCATGACCTTCCAATGTAATTAGAATGGTTTTTGACAAATACAAAAATTGATTTGTCAAATGAATTGTCAAATTGAAGAACTTATTATTCGAATAAAAATTCATTAAAAAGTGGTATTGGATAAAATGTACTGCACATGTATCTAGTTACACATTAGTCACTTAAGGGCCGGTATTATAAAACTTTTCACTTCCTAGATAAAATTTACTTTGAGAGTAAATTAATTTATTCTGTCAATTTGCATATGAAATTGACAGAACAAATGAATTTACTCTCAAAGTAAATTTTATCTAGGAAGTAAAAAGTTTTATTTCATTTCGTATTTCAAACAATTATTTATATACTACAATTAGTAAAATAAGGTATATCTTTATCTCTGTTGTCAATGACACCGGAGTTCAAGACGTTCTTGATCTCCGTTGTTGTTGGCAACTTAAAAATCATTTGATGTTGTATAACAGCCACACGTGACATGCTGCTTTTTATCTCCTTGGTAACGCGTATAATGACACAGACAAGGCAACTTGCTTCATTATACAATAAATTCGGATGAATTTTAAAAGGGAGAAATTAGGATTGAAATACGAAATAAAATAAAACAACTTATGCAATACGGAGATCAAGCTTCTTTAAATCCTCGAAGATGTTATAACGACTCGGCTGGCGCCTCGGCGTTATAATACATCTTCTCGGATTTAAAGTATCGCTTGATCTCCTAATTACATAATATATATTATAATACCGGCCCTAAGAAGATTAGCTACTTAACCTGATGGTCTCGTGGTTAAACCTTTCTTGCGTGACTAATGTGGGTTATTACACACTAGTACAATAATAGATATTTAAGATACAAGTATAAAAAGTTATTCTTTATTGTGCGAACGGTTTAAGACGCGAGCGAAGTACGAGCGAGTGTTTTAAAAGACATGAGTGAAATGAAGAGACTTTTTATATGTGTATCTTACAACGTTTTATCTTCGAGCATACCGTTTTACTTAAAAGTTGAAAAAGTATTCATTTTAAATAATATTTTTTAAGATTTGTGACTTATGTCATGTATATCAGCGTGCTTTGATTTTTAAGTGCTAAGTTGTTTAGCAACCAGTTTGTAAAATATTAATAAATGATTTATCATACTTCTTTTGTTTACATTAGCGTGCAATAAAATTTTTATAACACTACCTCAATAAACGTTAACTTTTTATACGAAAATCAGCATAAAAAGTAATCACTTTTTATATGATCGTAGATAAATAACTATTAAACAGTCATAATAGTAGTAGTAGTAATAATGATATAAGTGTCAAAAGTGAATGTTTATTTTGTGAGAAAGCGGAGTTGGTTACCTTTGCGAACAAAATAAACTCTTTTTTAACACGTATATCATACATTATCTTTTCTTCAAATCGTATTAAAGGGGTTAAAAAATGATAAAATTGTAATGCATAGATCTATGAACGTAGTCTACCATAATCACCATTGCTGTTATTACCGCAACAATTGTTGGCATATGGGCCGGCGGTGAACGAGTGGTGTCAGTGCATCACTCGTGTACCAAGGGTCTTGGGTTCGAGTCCCACTTGGGGCGACGGGATTTTTCTAATTGAAAAATTCCGCCACCTCAACTATGGGTGTCTGTATTCGTGTTGCATGTTAGATGGGGGACATATGATCTTAGCTGTTGGTTACCCCGTAGTGTAGGCGTGAAATAAAAAAATATTGTTGACATGGCAACTTATTTATTAAATTTTAACTTTTTATACTGGTGTGTTATACTAAAGTGTTACTTTAGAATTCGCTTTAGACACTGCTGACATGAAATGACATTTATTTTCTCTTTCTACGTAAATGACACTTTATAGGCATTTATAGGCACAACAAAAAGCAAATGGAAACTAATCTGTTAATCACTATAACAGCTATAAATTATTTATCCTACCGCCTTTGATTATAAACTGTCTTTTTATACAAAGTATACAATAAATATATAAAAAACTCTGGTAAAGATGGAAATAACTTTGTACGCTGCACGCTTTGCAATTAATCTTTACTGGGCTCACTCGCTCCTTCGTCGCTCGCCCCACAAACTTTTCAGCTCGTCTGTAAAGATTCATTGACAAAGCTTGCTACGTAAATAACTATTTCAACTCTGACAACATACGTCAAAAGACTCATTTAAGCTCAGGTTCAGGACCGTAGCTACAGGCTTGGGGGCAAGACATAATTATGGGGCCCCCACGTTATCTTCCCCTTTACCTCTTCACCACTTTCATTTAGCAAGCCTTTTTTAATAGGGTCGCTATTTGGTTTTTTTCTGTTAAGATAGAAGAATGGGCATTTAAAACAAACAAAACACATATTTACTTGTCACATTGAGTTTAATATAAAACTGTACAATATTGCTAACCAGTTGGCAGTTGGCCCCGGTTATTATTATTAATTTAGTGGTAGTCGTTAGGTCACGTATAAGGCGTCTATCGCGATGTAAAAACTTCTGCAGCAGGCGGAGTACCACCGTTATACGACATGCAAGCATGCATATAAAATTTAGGAAGTTAGAATATCATAAGTCCACGCAGGTTGAGTTTTAACTAAAAACAGGATAACATTAAATTCTGTTTCCTAACTTTTTTACAGCGACTTTTAAGACAGCGAGTGTAGGCTAGAGCAGGCAAAATAGCAAAGGCGCTGGCGCTGTTATACATTATAAAATTTATAAGATAAAACTGGAAAAAACGCTATCTATCTTTATGTTGCACTTGCATATTATTTGTGGTTTATACCTGCGATACGAACTATATTAACAAGTCTATAACAACCAGGGCATTATAAGCTGGTATATACACGGTGATTAATTACTCAATGATCGGACTTTGAGGATAAGCTTCTCTGGTTATTAGAAACATAAAACCTTAGTAACTTTTTTTGATTAAATGAACTTGAAAATTTCGAAAATTTTGACCGACGTTTTCAGAAAAGTACGTATAATTGATGCAGGTCAGTGTTGTTAAGTCGACACCAACAGTAAAAACGTGACATCTGTTTAAACAAGCACAACAATGATGCAAACGACGCACATTCCATTTTTTAGATGTTAAAACAAAACGATCTATTAATCCGGGGGATTCCCCCTTATTCTAATAGTAAACGCAGACAGAAATGACATCATTTTAATACTGACCCATTTAATGTATCATTAAATTCGATGTGTTATGCGTTAATAAACAGATATTAGTTTTAATTAAGTAAAGACATGTTTAGCTAATTTGATCTATCCATCAATAGGTATTGTTATTTTTATTGGAATTCTAGAATGTTTCATTATTAAAACCTTATTATTCTTTTTGATGTTTTAATTCAACGACCCTGAATGATTGATGGATTTGTTTACATAGTCAAGTACAAGTACTGTTACGTTTTATTACTAAAAACTAAAGTGTAAGGGATTTGCAATTTGTTATCATTTGAGAAACCAAATAGTATTGGGTATCTCCTTCATATCGACCTTAAAAGATGTGTCACTATCACCAGTATACTATAATTTTTTATTCACAAACCTGCAGTATTGTATTACACATAGGGGTTAATGTGCCTATTAAAAGAATTTAAAATTGTCTTAGTAATCAGAAACAACACAAAACAAAAATACCATTTTTGAAACAATATCCATCGAGAGGTCGTTCTCAACATGCTTTGTTTATTTAATTCTGTTTATCTGTTGTTATTTTACGAAACACTTGGCCAAAATAAAGACGTGTTTATTACTTTATTACGCTATCCTTGCACATTCTAGTAGTATTGAATATTTGCTTGAACTTTTAAAATATGTGTCATGTTCATTCATATTATTAAATTTGAAAACATTAGGCTGAACTTCGATGCCGTTTTTCTCCAAAAGTATAGAAATACGAGAAAAATGGTATATAGGTATTTTCTTTCTTTAATGGTTATCTAACCACTGGCAAAGTCTAACTATGTCTTAATGGGTCACGGTGTATAGTATATAACAACCGCTCAGCGTTTACTTTGCAATCGGAGCCGCCCTTACGTTTAATATTAATTTGGGTCATTAGACGAAAAACTACATGTTTGCGTACAAGTGTGTTGCAACTCAACAAATAACATGAGCATTGTAACGTGATTTCTGGGTGATCCACAAATTTTTTTGTGTCGACTTCTGCAGAAGTTTCTTAGATAAAATTATCTTTTTCTATTTTGCGTCTATATTAAAGCTGTTAAAGCACCAAAAACAGTGCGTTAATAACTCATTTGAGTGCTGTAATGCCCAACTTTCTCAAAGTTGGTAGAATTGAAAAAAAAATTGAAAACAGAAAATTGACGAAAACTTCACTCTAAAAATTTAAATTTTCAAATGTCACATCAGTATTGTCAACTACCAGACAATTCAATAAATTTTGATATCGCGATTATATTTATTTAAAAAGGGAATAAAAAAATTCGTTTTATAAGTCATTATTGCACTCCTTTAGAAAACTCGCCATTTCTGAAATAGGGCTTGTTTACTGAATTTGGACTCGTGCAATAAATCTTGTCTTATGAAACTCGTTCTTTAAGACGACATGTGCTATTAGGATTTTTTTTGTTTTTATGTTGATAACAACCAACAACAAAAACATTTGAATTTAAAATTTCATATCTCTGTTTGACTTTTGCAAATTTAGTAAAAGTTGTTACAAACATAAAAATTTCTAGTCTTATAAATATTAGATTGAGTCAAGAGTTTCTGCCACTTTGTGACTAATTATGTTTTGAAGAGTTTAACATAGGAGCCATATTCAATTTGCATTGTTTACGTATGTCATTTTAAAGCTAATTTAATACAGATTTAGATTCTATATTTGCGTTCAACATCATTTTTACAGCGATTTTTAAGCCAGCAAGTGTAAGAGTGTGCCTGTAATAGCCTTATTGCAGGCAAAATAGCAAAGGCGCTGTTATACATTATAATAGTATATTAAAGAACAAGTTTTATAAGGGCTGATTTAGCGCACGAATCTCAAGTTAGAAAACGAGCCGCAGGCGAGTTTTTCTATAGGATGAGTGCGCCAATACCCTTATAAAACGAGTATTTTATGCTATTTTTTCTAATTTGCGCCCCCTTTTTTCTTATTTTAATACAAAACAAATATTTTGGTCGTCTAGAGAATTTTGTGTTAGTTGGTAACAGTTGGTAACACTCGGCGCCCACTTGAGTTTTTGAATCATTTGTCATCATCCGTCACTTCAAATAAATTAGTTATTACTTTTGTTACTTTATTAGTGTTACAAATAAATAAAATATGAGCGAAGACAACTTAATTTGCACTCCGCCCGAAATTCGCGAAATTGCCGAAGCAACAACGCAAAATTTGTTGCCTGGCAAATCAGAAGCGGCATACAAAAAACAATTTGCCAAATTTGAAGACTGGCGAAAAGAAAATAATATTCAAACTGTCTCAGAAAATGTTGTGTTGGCATACTTTGAGTCCCAGCGGCAAAAATATAAACCTTCCACTTGATCAATTTCTTGACATTTTTGAACTTGGATGCTTCATATTGCTTGAAACGGCTACAATATTGGGTGTCATCGGCACTTGTTCCTTTTACATAGCAGAATTTGTCTTTCGAGTAGCTACTAGAAAAGAAAATAAAGAAGCAAAGATGATTAAATCGATGATACGTGTCTTGTTTATAGTACCATAAAATTACAAACATGAATTGGACTTACTGATTTGTCCAAGCAGATTTGATGTAGGCACGAGACTTGTTTATGTTACTAATTAGGAATATCCAAAACCTAACCTTCTTTCCAAGTAAAAATAGACATAATAAATAAAGTACAGTGTGCTTTTATAGATAGCCATAAACGACTCCTACTGATAGACGTTAATAAACGTATTACAAACGCAAATTAGAAAAATAAGTTTAATTTGTTAATGTTTTAAAACTCGATCTCGAACTTGATATAGTTTTAAATCGATTTATTTAATGTTGAAACAAGCTACGTTTGGTTCAAAACTTTTTAAGACAATTTCGTAAAAAAACTCCTTCCGCTTTCGGGGGCCCCCTATGTTCGGGGGGCCTCGGGGCGCTGCCCTGGCTGCCCCGGTGTGTAGCTACGGCCCTGCTCAGGTTTTTTTGCCAAAAGTGTGCGTGATTAAAAAGATATAATCGTAGGTCCTTAACACAATGTATTATTCCGGTTAAAAATACTCACATCATTAAAATTACTTAAATTGCCAACTGTTTTAACAATCGAAAGATAAGGGTAATTTATAAGGTTTTTTTAACGAAAAATTCATTTAGCTAAGAAGTCATTCGGAATTTTGCAAACAATTGAAAAAAATTGCTCCTAAATAAAATATTTAAATTTAATTTAATTTTGTGTAATGGAATCTTAAACATTTTAGCCCATAATAACTTTACCGGCTTCTCTAAATTAAACTTCCCTGAATTACAACATGGGATAACATGCAACGTGTGTACGTGTGTGTAGTTATTGATCGACGCTTCTCTTTAAGGGGTGTATTTTTATCTTTCTATGTTATTTTCGTTCATTATTAAATTAGATAATACACGAGTACCTCGTATAATTTACAACGCTGTATTGTAACTTGAAAAAGTAAGCAGAGGGAAAAGTTTCTATTACCTGGATTTCACCTGACGAATTTTTAAAAGCAGAGATAATTGCTGAAAAATAACATGATGACCTATAATTTTCATCAAGCTTCATGAAAATTTCCCCTGATGTGTAGTAATTTAATTCTGTCAACTACGTAACTGAGTAGTTCCATACAGCCATTTACGGCGTCGTTAAAGATTCATCAAAAACATGCAGTCGATAATGTTCAACTAAAAGGTTTTACAATTGCTATTAAAAGATAATTTAGGTAATAGCAGTTTAGGCAACGATTATTACCGCCATCATCAATGTTGCCACGTGCAGAGATTTTCCCTATTTCTGAATATCGTCCTCAAATTACATAAAAAATTGTAATATCGCCATATCAATATTTAATGACATGGAAAATAAAATCAAAAATCTCCCAATAATAATAATCGTACCTTCTGAAAATGTGAGCCCCGATTTAACATCATTTTGAGGGTAACGGTCGCATTTACGAGCATGAATTATTGAGGGCCTAGCTGGCAACGGCATGGGAGTACAATTCGATATAACATCATAATAAAACCCTGCTGTCTATCTCTGCGTGGTATATATTTATTAAAAATTGTATACATGTCTAGAAATGCGACATATAAATGTCATTGCTAAGCTGTAAATGATACCGCAGTATGATAAACATTAGCGTAACCTACTCAAAGTTAGTAGGGCGAAGTTCATCCTTTGTTATATAGTCGAATATCTGGCAAGGGTGCAATAAACAGAAGAAAACTAGCACTATGAATGGTGGCGGAAAAATTCAAAAAAATATGCTGCCCTAGAAAACGTTTCCTTAGAAAGGGTATGTATAGAATAATTCTGTATAAATCTAGGAAGATACCGAAGTAATATAAATAATATCTTGTTTATTGTGAATATATTTAATAACAAAGTTAATCAACTAGAGAAATACATAATTGAATGTCAGTTTGTAATTATATTAATTATGAAACCAGACAGTAAATAAACACGAAGCGTTAATTAAATTAAATGAGGAAAGTTGGCTTTAATATGATTATGCAAAATTATTCTTTTGTTAAATTGAACAGAGTAGGTATTTATTACAGTAGGAATTTCCTTCTAGTGATTGCCTTTTATCGTATTTCGCCATCTTGGAAAATCTGATATAACTTTCAGCTGACATGTAAAGCCAAATGAGGCTATATCCAAAATGGTCGTACCTTTTGTGATTAACGATATTAACTTGTCTCATGCATAGCTTTTAGGATGGTAAGGGCCAATCTTAATTAGGTACTTAAATTTGATACTACAATTAACAGAAAATTATAATGGAATCCTCTATACATAAAAATATTAAAAAAAAAGTTGGTAGGAGGATTATTCAACATGAACTTATCTTTAGTAAAATAACCAAAAATATTTAAATTAAAAAAAGATTTTATTCCAAAAAAGGTGGCAGAAAGAATCACATTATTATAAAGATTCTGTTTAAAAATACAATTTTAGATTTTGTCAAGTTTTTTTTTAAATTTAGAACCGTATAGGATCAAGGACTTTTATATACGATTCTAATTAAGATATGATTGCCGTCTGTAGTTGAAGTTAAGGACTTTGCACATTCCTCTACGGTTTATAGCAATGTTATAAAAATATTTATATGTGTAGATCTACTATTTCTTTCTTAAATATTATATGTTGTTTACTAATCTAACATTAAGTAATTTGTAGTATTTCAGTAAAAGTGTATGAATTTGGAAAAATTACTTTTTCAGTGATAAATAGGTCATATCATTGAGAAACCTGAATAACCTTGAATTCGAAATTATATTAAAGTCGATTATTAAATGATCAATAATAGATGTTAAATGTAAATAAACTAAATATAAATACTAGTTATGTACATGCACATACGCGTGCATTGTATGCAACAACTCTTAGTGTATATTTAGTCGGGTTTATTTTATAAACCGTGGTGGATTAACATTATGAAAACCTTTATCTTTTGTAACATAAATAAGTATAAAAAGGATGCATGCAAGTTACATATATGTTTTATTCCCATACATCAATTCACTTTAATACTTAAACTGCAAGTCTATTTTATGCAGTTTAATATATTGTAATTTATTTTACTTATATTCCATAATATATTATAATTTATTCTAATCATATTTCACTTAATGTAAATGTCAGTTCTAGAGTGCCAAGTTCCCCTTCAGACCGAGCACAAGCTAAATATAGCACCTTTATCAAGGTTAGCTATGCATTACTTCTCAGAACCGTGGGAGTCAAAGTAAGGACGAAGTCAAACAAAGAAACTCGCATTCAGCCACACCCTGGAGGCACAACCTATAAATACAGCATCGAGCTGTAACCGTGTTAGAGTTAATCCATTCAGCAAGCAGTAACGTACTTGAGCACCGAGCAACGAAAGTGTAGTGCTTGTAACGTAGAGTCAGATTTGTCGACTTAGCTTTGTGTATTTACCAATAAATACTTTATTAAATTCTGGTCTCCAAATCTTTTTTATACTTAAGGTGCACCAACAAAATTTAGGATCATACGCTTGCATGGTCATATTATAAAAAACAAGAAGAATTTGGAATTTGGGGAATTTGTTCATTCTCACTCTTAACTTTAAAATCATTAGTAGCAGTCAGTCATCGCACATAACTACTTGATTCATTTATTCACGTATGAAATAATGAGCGATCCAACTAATATAATAGCTATTTGTTTATTAAAAATGGATATATTCCTTTGTACTAGTGTTGTTGTTTTGTTTTGAGTAATCAGAAAAGAATTTTCCACGTGTTGCCATTTGAGGCAAGAGAAAAAGTGAAAATTCTGCTTGTTCCGCAGAAAACGTCAATTTTCAATTCTCTAATGACTACTGAAAAAAATGTAAAATAGAAACGCAAGCAACGACAAGTGCAAGCATAGACAAGTCAAAAAACCAAGCATAGAAGACTGGATTAAAGAACTAAAAAAAAGTACTTTTGTTAATAAAACTTGTTGAATAAATTGTTGTATTCTTTATTCCTACTCTTGACTTTAGAATTATTTGTAGCATTTAGTCATCACACATGAGCGGTCCAATTAACATAATAACTATTCGTCTATTAAGAATGGGTAGATTGCCGATCTAGAGAGAAAGTAGACTCCCGACGTAAAGCCCAATAATGCGTCTACAAAAAACGCAAAGCGCTCTATCTGAAAGCAGTACCTACATTAAAAGTAATCAATAGTATGATCAACCTACGGTAGTCTTCGCAAAACAATAAAAACTACCAGTGTAGTTGCTTTGTTTTGAGTAAGCCAAAAAGACTTTTCCGTGCGTAGCCGACAAGTGGAAAAGTGACAATTCTGCTTGTTCCTCAGAAAACGTCAACTTTCAATTTTTTAATGACTACTGAAAAAAAATCGTAAGATAGAAACGTAAAGTGCAAGTATAGACCCGTCACAAAACCAAGGACAGAAAATGATTAATGAATTAAATGATTAAAAAAAAATGCATTTTTGTTGATAAAAATGTGTTCTTGTATTCTACATTCTCACTCTTGACTTTAGAATCATTAATAGCAGTCAGTTACCGCACTTGACTATTTTATTCATTTATTCACATTTAAAAGAATGAGCAATTCAACTAATAGAATAGCTATTCGTGTATTAAGAATGGATAGATTGCCAATGTAGAGAGAAAGTAGACTTGCGACGCAAAGCCGTTAAAAGTAATCAATAGTAAAATCAACCTACAGACGTCTTGGCGAAACAATAAAAGTTATGGTTATTTTGTTTTGAGTAAGCACAAAAGTGACAAGTCTGCCCGTTCCTCAAAAAACATCAACTTTCAATTGTTTAATGACTACCGAAAAAGGATACTTTCCATCGCTGAAGTAGAAAAAATACATCCCGCCCTGCTTTCTTGTCTGAGACCGATATCATGTTCAGGTTATTAGAACTTAAATAATTTCCATCACCTTCTGCACTTACTTTCTAATGGTCTCCTTAGGTCACTATAATAACACTCTCGGGACCTTGTCAAATATGTTTGTTAGGTTCAACAAACTCTTGGAAATCTTCGCCCCTTTGTTAAAGATTTGATCTAATTATTGTTCTTACTAGAATCTAACTCTCAATTGTTCTCATACTGTTACATTTTAAAATTAGGATGTCTCCTATCAAAATAGTTCTTTAGATACATGCTAAGTCTTTAGATTTTGCTGTTTATAAAGGTGTCTTATTCTCACGAGTTATAAATTAACATGGCTTTAGAGGTAGTGAAATGTAACGTTGCAAATAATAATAAAGTTACAAAAAAACCATATATTAAAAAAACAATTACAATGCGTAACCGTAACAATAAAAAAGTACTTATGTTATGCTTATTAAAAAGTTCAAACACTCATTTGAGCTGCATGGAGGTCTTGCAGTTTCCATTTAATAGAACTGAAGTGGCAGTAAAATTCCTTTTGCACACGGTTCCTTCCACAAATCTATCTCCCTACTATATATTGAGCTAGTTCTAAGATGACGCCCCAGAAGCCTGAAGTTGTGCCTGACAGCAACGCTGTATCTGCATGTTGCAATGGTCTGTTTGCGCATGGTTGATCATTCATGTTGCGTGTACTTGGCAGCACATACACTTTTGATAACGCAAGTGTTGTAAAGGTTCCATCAGCACATTCTAGAGGCTTCTGTCCAAGCGTACCATCATGGTATTCTAATCAGCTCTCTAGTTGTCTGGTTTGAAACGCTTGAGTGATTTTAAATAAAAGAATATCCATTCGTGATAATATTTTAAATTTGACACGTAAAAAATAAAGATCATAAACAAAGTGACTGTTCTTCAGAACTGTAGTAAATATAAAAGTGAAAAAAGACTCACAACTAGTTAACATTCAAACTGTATGCAGTCATATAAGACGATGTATCGACCATATGCTTTGCCTTTTAGATAACGCTTCTTCATAATGTATGTGAACGTACTTAGAAATCTTATCTTAATTTAAATAATGTATGCAAGATACTCAGAATCTTTATTTTAATGACTGAATACTAATGTGGTTCTCTAAGAACTTCAATTTAATATATGCTAAGTAGGCACATTTTATGACTACAGGATGGTATATAAACACCGGACCTCGATGAGATCCATCAGTTCGAGTTACGACGAGCTCCAGGTTAGAAACTGCTGTCCATGGATAGTGTTTACCTGCCTTGAGCTATACTCACTCAGATGCCGTAGAAACTGGTATCCAGGGATACTGTTTACCTCGACCCTCTGAGCATTATTACCAGTTTGAAGTGTTGAAACTGTATCATAGTGTTTAAGTAATTCTGCAAGTGCATATTGTGTAATTTCACGACGAATAAACATCTACCTTATAGTACTTAACAGTAAACTGTGTATATTTTTGTAACTTTGACTCCGTCTTTTGCGTTTTTAAATAAAGTATCATTTTTAAAAACGCTTTTCCACGCCAGGAAAAGTTAATTAGCTACTACTTAATTTACTACTTAAGTTAACGACCGCGTCTACTGGATTAACGTCGAGTCTTTGGTTTTGAGGTATTCTGTATAAGATATAACTGCTTTTAGTGATGTGAAAAAACAAATTAAGTAGATTAACGAGCCTGAAACAGTTAAGAATAAAGTATATCTGATTTGGACAACTGTAAGACGAAAATTACCATCTAGTTATTTCCCACCTGATAATGTAGTAGTGCGTACGCCCTTACTTATTGCAAACTTTCATTTCATTTTTTTTCTTTTTATGTCACCACCATCATGTAGGTATGAATAAAGTACCTACTTGGAGAAACACATTTAATAGTACAGTAAAATTATTTCAATGTAAATACTATATGATTATGTTATTACGAATAGGTAATCTGGATTACATTGTATAGTGCATAGCAAGTAATCGATAGTTCATTGTGGTAGTAAGAAAGTAGCGCGGGTTAGAATAAGTGCCTCCTCTCCTCCTCGTAGAAAGGATGTCATCTAATCATAGCCAAAATCATTAAATGTGTTTTACTGTTTAATCTTTCTATGTTTTAGGAGTTTAATCTCCATATACACCTTCTTGTAATAACGATGAAATATAAAAATAAGATAAAAAATGTGCTTTCTCACTGTACTAGACCATGATGAAGTTCCTACGCCTTGAATGAGGGCTTCGTCAGAAAACTTAATTAAATTGGGATATTCCACACTCTTACAGTTTATAATTTTGTTAATTAAACGATGACTTCCTTCTAACAGTGTTTCTATCCCACAATATCTAAATTATACCTCTAGGTTAAAACTATAATCCGATTTCTCTTGTTTACTTCCATGTTCTCTCCATCCACAATCTTCGATATGCGTATAAACCGACTGATGTTTCTCACAGTAATTTGTAGAAACATTAATTTCAGAGGTTCAAATTAATTATGTATATTTAAACACGCATCTATGATTAGTTACAAACGGTTTATGATTTACCATAATTGGTGTGTCGGTAGTCATGTGTAGATACTACTTGCGCTTATCAACGGTCTGATAGTGTGAACTAGATGAGTGATGATATCGATCATTCTTACGGAAGAGAATGGTTTTGATAGTATCTTAACTTTTAGTTTATAAAATGTTCATGCTTTTGAATTAGCGAATATTTGAAATTACGAATCTTTTAGGCTGTGTATATAAATATTCTAAACTAGGATTCTTAAACGAAAATCTAAACTTATGAAACTCTATCATTTTAACTCCTCAATGTCATAGACTTGAAGATCTCAGTAATTTCGTAACTTACAAATCTTCAATTTTTAAATCTCTGAAACTGTGACTTTTTTTAATCCTAGTACATCGCAAGATATTACTTTCTAATTTTATTTTCTAAAAATGTATGAAACTTTGAAACGTAATTAAGCCTGGTATGTGCTGTTTTACATCTGTGTCACTAGATTTACAAATTTAACACTAAATTTTTAAAGTCAATTTTATCAAAGTCTTGAAACATTCAATATTAAACTCAGCAGCCTTTAAACTTTTGAAATTTGAAAAAATAAATTTAAAATTCTAGATTTATTCAACTCTGAAACAGAAGTTCTGTGAATTTGACGCATTGAAGATACATATTTAAGTATATGTATGAGTAAAAAGTAACTACATCAAAGGTGCCTTTGGAATTTTGAGCTCGTCTGTATTATGACACCAGAAAATTATACATAGAGTCACTGCATCTAGTTACCTAGGCCAGCTGGTCGACCAGAGTACCGCAAACCGCCGCCATATTGGGGCAAACGAAGCACGAAATTGTTCATTATTTGTTCTGTATTGAATTTAATCAAACCCACGTTTACTTTAAAAGGCTTTTCTTATTCTGAAAGGTCGAACCTCTAATATGTCAAACATGTAAAACGTGGTTTTAATTTGTCCATTAATAAAAATCACCCTTCTCTGCCCCAATAAGGCGGCGGTTTGCGTTACTCTGATCGACCAGCTGGCCCAGGTAACTAGATGCAGTGACTCTAATTATACAGAATCATCAGAGTCCTCTGAACGTGACAGTTGTTATAATTTTCTGGTGTTATAATACACATGAGTTCAAAATTCCAAAGGCACCTTTGATTGAGTTACTTTTTGTTCATACTATAATATAGTTTTGAAACTTTAAATCACTAATACTAGGAATTTAAAAACTGACTCTGAAACTGTATACCTACTAAAGATTATAATTATGAAATTCCAAAGCTCAGAAATGTTGAGATAATAAATTATGAGAATTGAAATAGTTTTGAACTCATATTAATTTATGTCTAAGAAACTGCAACTTGATATCAAGAACGTAATACACTTAAAATTGCAAAATTTAAAGTTATGTGATTATGAATTTTCAAACTCTTAAATTTGAACTTGAATTTTGATATTTCATCTTCCTCAAGATGTGGTTCTGTAGATTCTAAAATATTCAAGTTTTGATTAAAATATAATTTAGATATGCGAAGAAGTGAAAAAGGTAGTCTCTGATCTGGAATTCAGTTTAAGTCTTAAGGAACTAAGTATATTATCTATCTGAAATACAGATACAATAATAATAATTCAAATGATACCCAGAACAAAACTAAAATATAAAACAGAGTGTTTTTATAGAGAACTTGAGAACTGTTATAGCGAAATATGTCTTGGTCCAGGTAAGCTTACCATTTATGAATAGTTAACAAGCAGTAGGGACATTGAATATCAGATAGTTAGTTGAAAGCAAACTAATAGATAAGACGAATATAATCAAACAGGTAAATACTAAATCGTAAACTATAAATCAATAAATTCAAGTGCAATAAAATAGTCGATCTTAGGCACTTACCAGATCTTATGTCGTAATTAAATGCAATTTATAATATTTTTATGTTTTGAATGCATCGACCAAATAAACATTTTTAAAATAGCAGAAATTTAAAAAAAAGATGATTTACGATTTGGAAAGAAAATTTAAAACTAAGAGAGTATCTTTTTTATTAACATAACAGGGTAAATTGGTATTAAAATTCTTTCTCTATGTAGAACTACTCGGGTGGTCTCTGGGTGGTCGTTCAACCTAAACTTCCAGAGATGAAAGTTAATTACCTGATTTCTTAACCAATCATCTTCATTAATAGAAGATGGGGAGGATTAATGAAGAGGATTTAGTTCTCCTGAAGTTTAACAAAAAGGAAAAATCTAATGAGCAAACATGTTCTATAGTTATATCAAAAAAAGTAATAATTGTAACGTAATTGTAAGTCTAAACGATTTTATAATCAATATAACAAAAGTTCTTCTTAAATCTTCTATCTTCAGATAAACTACAAAAAATACTCACATCGGTTTCTCGGTAACATCTTAGTAGTTAAAGTTGGTAAGTTTATTAAATACTTTTCAGAATAATTAACAATTCTGATAATCAATTGAAACCAAAATCTCAAAATACACTAGACGCACTGCAACACAAAATCGAAGAGAGAGTGAAGCTAAAAGTGTAACATATCAAAATTACTGAACACAAACGTGCCACGCTTGGGCGTGGATTGTACCATAGCAGTTTTACAGACTCTATTACTTTACTGTAAATACTAAATACTTACTGACATTGCTTACTAAAAACTAAGAACGATATTTACTGTACTTTGTTGACAAACTATCATTGTCAGGGTAGGTACTGGTTTCTTAAGCTCATAGATTTTAAAGAAAAAATAAGGTTTATTGAAATAATAAGATATATGGGCGCCACTTGAAGTCATTACTTTTTATCAGAACCCACAAGTGAAAAAAATATTGTAAATGAATAATTTCAACAAATGATTAAGCCAACATTATCACAACCATTTCTAGTTTTAATTCATATTTATTCACTGGTAAAAAATATGTTTTGTCTCAAAAGACAAATAATTGCTTTACTAGCAAAAAGTTTCATAAAAGTTGGTACAAATAAATTTTATTTACAAACTTACTATAGGATACAATCCATCAGCTAATCCTTGTTAAAGCGGTAGATTTTATAGTCCAATAAACCAAAAATAACACCACATAATAATGCCTTTTTATAAACTTTAGATGCAAAGTACCTCACACATGCTCCATGCAGAATTTTGGTTCACTGATGTCGATGGTAAATTTATAACCGTTGATTATTAACTCAAGTTTACGGTAATTATGTCTTACATAAATTGGCAATATCCTTTTATTAATAAAGATTTGAACCAATATAATTCCAATTACGTTCATCATTTAAAGGTTTTCCACGATGACAAATTTAATTATCAGAAAGTTGCTTTATTCCAATACAGTAATATCTCAATCCTGCACAAAACTCTGCAATTCACAATATTATTATTGCAATATGGAACAAAGAAATGTAGTTTATTTATCTTTAAAATTCAATTCACTATTGATTTAACTTCACAAATCATAAACTAACGGCACACTGGATTAATTATTAATTTTACTAGAACAAAGTACTGTAGTGGTCAGACCTACAGTCAACCAGAATTATCAAAGTAGCTGTAGCAAGTCAATTTGTCACAAAACAATTTTCATAATAATCAATTTACCTAGTTCGGTTATTACATACAAGTTCAGGCGAAATAAGTAATTTATTTTAAAAATAACAACTGTTTGCTTCAATATAAAATGTTGGGGGTGTTTATGACAGTTTCTTTGGGGTTGGTAACTTGATTTTATGTTTAGGGATGGTTATTACAGGTTCCTTAATGTTGGTAGTTTGGGTTGCTAAGGGGTAGTTAAGAGACGTGGGGTTTTTGTTTTTAAAACAGGGATGAGGGGTTGGGGAAAACAGGTAGTAAGTAGCCATATTGGCTTGGTTTTTAAAAAGGAATATAAAATTCATGTAAGTGTATATCTGTTAATTTAATTTATGTTGATTCCTGTTGTGTGGTGTAATTTTTATATTATTTAATTAATCTAAAACCCAAACCTCTAAATCTAAAAGATTCGTTTGATACTTTTAACAATTTATAAATTTATCCTTTTGATGTATAAATATTACTAGAAAATAATGTTTTATTAACGTCTGTAGTATCCTTACAACTAAGTATTGCTAACTAGGAATGTCATTTGTGCATTTATGTAGATACGACTACTACTGTTATGTGTCTTATTGTCAGTGCTTATTGAGTTTTTAGGTTAATGTTTCTAACCTAACTAAATGTTATACTTTGTGACTGAGAGGATATTTCCCTAGGTATTAATCTCCACGGTGGTATGAAAACCCGTGATAGGCCGTGTGAGAAACCCTTAAACCTTTATTTATTTATTTGAGAGGAAGGCTCCACGGTGGTAAAAAAGCCCATGATAGGCCGTGTAAGAGAACCCTCAAACCATTATTCTATTTACTGATATTTCTTATTTCGTATGTGTCTTTTATGTGTATATAAATGTATGGTCACAACGTATCTATTGCTATGTCAAATATGATATGATTTTTGTTCAGTAGTTCTTGTGTATTTATTTTAATCTGGCACTTTTACCTTTTCTAGTTTATCTGTAAATCTTTTTGATTGACTATTTCACTCAATTTTGATGTTTTATGTTGAGAGATTTGCGTTTGTCTATTTATAAATGCCTAGTATAATCACACAACTGTATCAACTTGATAAATTGATTTACTGATCTGTATTGTTTAATGTAACCAAACTAAATAATCATTTGATCACATATTAAACTTGTAGCGTGTACGTATTTAAGCTGGGCTAGCATATAATTTCAAGGAGGTTTTTAGAGAACTATCCATTGATTTGTATCAGTTTAAATACGTCCCTCCTCGCTCAAGATTAAGAATAAAATAATAAAATAATACAATCATATTTAATTGTTCTTTTATTTGTGTTCTTTTACTTGTGTTTTCTCTTTCTCCGTCCGTATGAAGTGGATCAATCGTTATCAACCTTGGTCACGTGGTATAAAAAAATAATCACAACGTAGGATCCAGTTTGCTAAATATCCATTTGGTTCTTTTGTTATATTTTATCATTATAAAGTTTGTCATTTGTAAGGTTGGTAATACTGTGTCAATTTCCGGTTTGTTAAATATTTGAATTTTACACGGGTAGAGTAAGATGGGCCGTGATCGTCTAGTGGGTAGGGACCCCGGCTCATTACAGTACTAAACTTTAATCTAAAGCCGTTAATTTTTTTTTCGGTAAATGGATCGAGAAAACATTCCGTGCGTTCCGCTTGTCGAATTGGTTTTGACTCTCTTTGACCCCTGTCTTTGGGTAACTGACTATTTGGGAATGCAAAACCATCTCCACTTATTTAAACTAAGAAAGGGAAATACATAAACATCCTATCAAGTACCCAAGTGACACATTTCGCACCAATAAGAAAAATCCTTCTAGAATATTCGTTCGGTATTTACAGAAGCCAAGACTTTTTTTCTAGAATTATTTAAAAGAATATTGCCAGCTTGGTTTTTATCAGTATATTTTGAAGAATCTATTCAACAGAAACGGAAATAAACACGTAGCGGAAACATAAATTTGAATTAAATGCAGTTTTGTACATATCATTTTATTATAAAAAATAATTTTATCTTTATATCTTCGTTACTGAAAACAAATTTATATTAACGAAAAATTATTAGGTTCGGAATAAAATCTGCAAAATTTAAACTGACAAAAATATATTCATATATACAGGGCTGTATTAAGATTATTTACAATAAATACAGTTTCAAATGTATTAAAATGGATCTAGAAAATTAAGCATGTTACAAAAGAAATAAATATTAACAACAAATTCAACAGGGAGTAATCTAAAATCAACATATATACAAAATGCAAATGGAATATAACATTTATATATGCAGAGGTACATGCACATTGGGGAAGAACCTTATACAAATAAATTGAACAATTTTCAAGATACTGGATAGAAGCTGTTTAAATGTGTACGCAACAGACTTTTAATAAGCAACGTTATCAAATAACAGTCAGCTGAATGTATGTCTATATTTATGATTTAAAATGTAAACACGAAAAGGAATATCTATGGTATCCCAGTTATTCCTTATACTAACATAAATATTAGAATTATTGGTACATCATACTTAATTGAAGAACCAAGAAATACGTGAGAATTTAACAATATTCCATAATTTTTTGCTTGTGATTTGTAGTGGTACAAAACGGTTATGTTTAGAAAATATATATATAGAAGACAACCAGAAATAGATATTTTGTACGGGCGGTTTTTTTACTTCTCTATATACCTACTACCATTATTCATACTGGGTAGTGAATATCCTTGGTTGAGTGTATAAAACATCTTTTGTCTTGTTATATTACAAATGCCTTCCTCAATGTTTTATTGTTGCCATTTGGTCGGATGAGTGATACATGTTGCGGTTTTCTGGGTTTGTTCACTTTCCCCAACTACGTATTTTAGGTTATATTCTACACTATATTTCAGACACTATAGTGGGCTTCCGCAAATTTATCATCAATGAGTTTATATGTAGATACATATTTACTTTATTAATACTCAAAATCTGCAAAACAATAATAAATAAATGTTAAAATTGAAACTTCTATAATTTCTTGGATGTAAATCGAAATGAGAAATTAGTAATAAAATTAAGGAACTTTATTTCATACTTTTGTTAATTCATCCATCAATTTGTAACTTGCGCTTGTTTCAATCTAATACAAGTTCATCTCATTTTCTCGTTAAAACTTTCTAGGAAAACTTCAATTAATTTATCTCCAAGAAATTCCAAACATTTTCTCACAAAAAATTCTTATAAGCAGCTATGCAAACATTAATGTTATTTAAGCAAGTTTTCCCTTCGGAAATTCCATAATGAACTTTGTTAAGGATATTACAAAGAATTTGTCGACTTCAAAGATGCTATTTATTAAACTGTTGCAATATTGCTATACTTCGTAGGTAAAGGAAAAAAAACTTTAATAAACTTAAGTGGTATTCAAAGTAAGGACATATAAAAACGTAAGTATTCTGTTTCATATATTTTAAAGGTAAATGGGAGTGAAGTTTTATCCTTTATTCTAATGAAACCTACGTTACAGATGACATAAAAAAACGCAAAGGGTAATAAAAAAGAAAGTAGGTCTACTACGTGTTTTGTTGTTAAATTGAGTCGAAAAGTATAAAGCTTAAATAATAAAGAAGAGTTTAAGTGATTTTGTTTAAAGCTAATTCAATATTGATGAAGGATTCTTATTCCATATTGGAGTAAATAGTAATGACAAATAGATCGTATTTACAGAAATGAGAGTAGACGTATTAGTTTCATCATGTGAAAGTTAAAGATACCCAATAGGGGACATGAAATAAATATACCTTTTGTTCTAACACTTAATTTTTTATTACTGAATATAAATAATAAAGGGAATGATTTTTTGCAAAATTTATTATTTGATGCAATGCTTATGGGTTTATAAACACTAACAAAAGAAAAAAAGGCGATTATATTAAAATAACAATATCTTATCAAAACAATTAAAATTTAAAATAAAAGAAAAACTGCACGAAAAGGTTAGAACTCACATCCGGGGTTTAGATACAACTTGCCGCGGCTAACTCGTCGTGACAAATTTTCCGCGACCAACTTGTTATTTTTGTAGTTAATAAATATCAGGTCACTGTAAAATACATTGCAAACTTGATTAATGATAAAAGTTATTATCTTAAACCAGAATTAAAATTCGTTTAATATATAATAAAATCAATTATAAACTTCAGCATTTACCTGATAAAGTGACGTTGGATTCTATTGTTGACAGCTTGCTAATTCTTTTATGATTAATTCATTTAAGGGCACTCTATTTGGTGGCAAAAATCATTCAAATTTTATTTATTGTTGATTGGTAGAAGTGAATTCTTAAAAAGGGAACAAAATATATTTTTAGAAATTATTATAATATCCTTTATATTTTGCTTGAATTAATTAAAATCTAACAATAATCAAGGAAAATAATAAATATTAAATTATTTTATTCAAAGACCATACAAGGTATCTTATAGAACAAGAGGTTGGAGTCTCTATATAAAGATACGGGATAATTATTATTATTTTGTCAATCAAATCAAATTTGTAGAATATATCTACGTACTTACATAATATCCAACATATTTGCAAATTTTATTTCGCTATGCCACACTTACCTGAAACAAAAAAAGTATAATTAATAATAAGAATAAGGAAAGAAACTAATGGGGAAAACGGTACTGATAATAAATACACACTCAAAATAAATTAGTTTGATTAACTTTCTTGGTACATTTTCTGGTTTAATGTTTATACGAACATTTTCTTTAGCTTTCAATACTGAACATCAATGCTTTTTGTATATACGACTACAAAAATAATGGCCGCCATAAACTTTAAATTATAAATATATCAATTTAATAATACTTAACGCTGTTTACTCAAATTCTGTAACTTTATAGTTGATAAATCTTCTTAATATAAATTTAGATTGATTGTTGCGTTTTGAAGAACGACTATATAAAGTGCTGAACATTTTGTATAGATTCGATTTCTTTTCATCGCAACCCAACCATTAGATGACATTAAGTTAAGTGAATATATTTGTTTTATTGAAAACATTAGATTTTTTCCGTTTATGTAATAAAACTGGAGGTATAAATTATAATTTATCATTATTTATGAGTTGCAACAGTTAACTCTGTAATTTGTTAAATATACGATATTATGTAAAACTTATGTCAATCCTTGCATTAATTATGATACTACTCTATTGTAACCTTAAGCATTTTTATCATGTTTTAATGCTTTTAAATATCCGTGTTTATCAAAGCAGTTGTTTCTAAGATATTATTTAGAATTTTATTCATATATTATTTTATATACTACTGAAAGTCTTACAAAAAGAATATACATACAAAAGGACCTATAATCGATCCTTGTGGAACTCCATGTTTTGTGGTTTACAGTTCAAGGTTTATAGATGTAATTTGCATTTCTAATAAACTACTTTCTATTAGTTACATGTCTTTTAAAGAAACTTCAATATAAATTTGTCTTCAAAATACATAGATCGTTCATAATAAGTATCAATAGCAGTTCACGAATAATAAGACAAATGGTATCGGGTGTAAACATATGGCAATCATAAAATCTGCATAAAGTCTGCAAATCTTTAGAGTTCCATTACTAAAGCAAGATATACTTAACATTAACATAACCAGAGAGCAAGGAATAGCTGGAATGTAAACTATTTAAAAAACAACTCAGAAAAATAGTATTATGGCCTGAGAGAGTGTAGTGGAGAGGTGATATCTAATAGTAATATAGAATTGCGGTTTGCTTATACAAACGTTTGAATACAAGGAAATAATTGTCGACAATATTTTAGGTATATCTATTAACTAGTTATAAAGCTATGTTTTTTATTGGTAATATCTCTTTGATATTACTGAAATTACACTCTCAACAAAAAGTTTATCAATGAGTACTAGCTCAAAAGGTTTGGTCCTCTAGAGTCGTCTTGTCAGATCCGTGTTGCCGAGAAGCTGGACTGCCTCAACATTGAGCTATTATTATTATATAATTATATTACATAAAGTTATGTGAAAATTTTTCTTACTACTACTACTACTGTCTAATAATGATTTTGTTTCAGGTGAGTGTGGAAACTGTACATCAAAGATATTTACTCAAAACCAAACCTTCATGGTAAGTGATAAAGTTAAAAAAACGTATGTAGCTGAGCTGAGCTAGCTCAGCTAGTGATTACTAATTATAAGTTTATCATTATTAACTATCTATTATTGTGTAATATGTACTTCCTATTGAAAATACATCCCCTCAGGACCAACGAAAGCTATCGATTCATATAACTCTAATAAAAATAAATAAATAAGAAATAAGAGATTAACTATTTCTATGCCACCCAGAAAATAATCGTATTCAAAGAAATTTGATTAGAGAATTATAAGGTTATTTATGTTAAACATGGCTACAATGTTTATTGAGATCCACCGTGTTTCCAGAATCTTCCATTTGTGGCTAAAGTTTAATAAATTGTTCTAAAATTCTTATTGAACTGTTAATCTAAGCAAAATTTGCAATTTTAAAGACAATATCTCCGTATATGCTTGCGATACCCGTTTATCTATTTTTGATTATTGTTATCTGTTTTTAGGATTTTTCCACTTCCTTTTCCTGTTTTCTAGAATTTTTCCTGCTTTGAAAGAAGGGAAGTGTATTTTCGAGATGTTTGTTTGAAAGAACTTTGTTCTTAAATATATCCTCTTAAATCTTCCTTAATCATATTGAATTGCTGTGAAATAATTCAATCTAAAAAAATCAATATATCTGAAATAATCAGGATTATTAAATCTTCATTTTAAAAATAGTTACCACGCAATGGTCGTCGATTAACCGCAGGTAAAAAATGGTTTCCATTTTTTTAGGGCCGTTTTACAAACAAGTGTCAGATTAATCTTAATGATCATAATTTCAATGCAATGAGCATTTACTTTGAGTATTATAAGAACTACTTTTGCAATAAATACTTAAAGTTTGCATTTGAAAAATTTAACAAACAATATCTTGCTTTATTAACTAACTTGTTGTTAACTAACTTTTATTATAATGCACGTATAAATACACCTATTTAATGTATATTTTTATACGTAGCGAAGTATGTTAATGGGTAAGTTAATATTGTAAATGCCTAAAACACTTAATGCGCGATTAAATCCTACTAATCTATTAACTGAAGTTTTTTTAATAACTATTAGCAAAGGAACTTGGGTTACAATTTTTTATACGTACCATTAAGTTATACTATTCGATTTACGTCAAAGCCTTAACAAATCTAATAATTTTTATTTTTATCACGAACGTTAATTGATATAGTTGACGGGTCTCAATAAGGTATTATTACACTTCTCGAATTAATGTTTGACTTGCAAACATTGAGCTAGATATATATCTAGGTATATAATAATAATAATAATAATAATAAATGAATTTATTTCTCTATCACAACTTAACCAATACATATTAAGAAAACAAGGTATACCTAATTATATAGAGAAATCATAAGGCTGCCAATTCAAATTAGTAGTTTCCTACCCTTGCTCTTCCATTGGCACCTTAACCTACTAATATAATTACAAATAAATAATATAGTTGCCTATTTCTAAAATATAAGCTATAAACTAAAGTAAATAGAAAAAAAAAACAAAATATTCTGTGACTGCGTAATTTCACATACTAAATCGTTCCACATACAGTATAAAAATATGTAAGAAATGAAAAAAAAAAGAAAAACTGCGATTATCCTGTTTGTAGTTCATATAGATGCTTATACATATGAATCTTAAAAGAATTTTGAGAAAGTTCGTTTAATTTCTGTGGTAGATTGTTATAGATTTTATAAATTTGAAATTGAAAAGAACGTTCAAACAAAGCCGATTTATGTTGAGGTGGAGAAATTGTTCCTTTATATCTTAAATTTAAAGTATGTACATCAGTTCTGAACTTAATTTTGTTGTGTAGGTAAGCTGGCTGTTTAGTTTGAATAATCCTGTGACAAAGTGAAGCAAATCGCAAACAACGTCGATTTTTCATATTTAACCATTGCAGATCTTTCAGCTTGTGTGTTATATGTTCGTATTTACGTATGCCAAATATCAAACGCAAGCATGAGTTCTGCACTCTTTGAATTTTACGTGAAGTATCCTGTGTAATCGAGGATCCGTAAATTTCGCTACAATATAAAAAGTTAGATAAAACAAGTGAATTACAAAGCAGGGTTTTTGTTTCAGTAGTTAATATTTGTCTATGGGGATAGATTAATTTCAGTGCCTGAATACTTTTATTTATGCGCGTGTGTATGTATTTCTCATATCGGAAGGTATTATCTATAATAAGACCTAAATTTTTAGCTTCTTTTTTGATAGGAATAGAGATCCCTCCAATCGCTACGTTAATGTTGTCAGTTAAAAATTCAATAAAGTCTTTATTCCCAAACAAGATAACAACTGATTTTTGAGGATTTATAATTAAAGAGTGCTGTTGTGACACCATATTTATAGCATTGAGATCGGCGTTAATATCACGTACAGCATCTCGATAATTAACTGGACAAAACGAATGCAGAAGTTGAGAATCGTCAGCGAACATTTTCAATTTACACGTTTTAACGTATGTGTGAAAAGTGGAAGTATATATTATGAAGAGAAGGGGCCCCAATATGGAACCTTGAGGTACTCCTCTTACTACTGGTAAAAAGCTAGAAATTTCATTGTTTATTGCTACACACTGTACGCGATTGGCTAAGTAACTTTCAAGGAGTGAAACCGCAGAACCCGACAAACCAATGTAATTAAGAACAGATAATAATATTTTATGATTTATTGTATCGAAAGCCTTGCTGTAGTCGAGCAATGTGAGAACCGTTATTTTATTTTGGTCACTAGCAGCTAGTATTTCATCTATGACGTACAACAAGGCTGTCGTACAACTTCTGTTCGGCCTAAAACCAGATTGTGTCTCTGGAAGTATACTATTGTTATGTAGGTACTCTCGTAATTGCACGTTTATAACTTTTTCATAAATTTTGGATAAGACAGGGAGTAAACTAATGGGCCTTAGGTCTTTAAATTCTTCAGGTCTCAATTTTTTGGGTAGAGGAATAACTACTGCTTTCTTCCAACAATTTGGAAAGGCACTTGTTTGTAATAAATAATTAATGATATGGGTTAAATACGGAAGCAATGTTGGCATGGCGTATTTTATAATTTCAATATTAAATCCATCATATCCAGAAGCGTTAGTTTTAATTTCATTAATATATTGAAGAACGTCTAATGTATTTACTTCTTTAAATTGAAATTGCATTGCATTAAGGTTTAATTGATTATTTTCATAGAAACGTATAATTTCATCTTCATCTAAATTACTAACGTTAGGAATGGAGTTTAAGTAAAAATGGTTAATTAAGTTGGCTTGAGCTAGGTATTCTGGAATTTCACCCCTTGCCTTAACACCGATGTTTATATTTTTTAGTTTGTTCCATAATTGTTTAGAAGTACTATTCTTAGCTGTAAACTGAAAATAAGCTTTCTTCTCAACTTTTAACATGTAATTAACAAGATTACGCAACGATTTGTAATAATCCCATTTGGCAGAAGACTTTGTTAGGCGGTATTTGGTTAGAGCTTTATCTCGAAGTTTCATGGCAAGTTTAATGTTGTCGGTTAACCATGGAATTCGTGGTTTAGATATAAGAACGGTTTTAAGGGGTGCATGCAAATTGATTATTTGAGTTAAGTTATCGTTTAAAAACTTTAATTTTTCTTCACCATCATCTAATCGAAATATATGTTGCCATGGTATTCTTCGCATATCCTCTTCAAACACGTTCAAATCGAAATTCTTAAAATCTCGTATTAGTTTACGTGTAGGTGTTAGAGAAGAATATCTAATGTTTAAATTGCAAAATGTTAATTCATGATCGGCAATTCCATGTGCAGTACCGGACTCCTCCACAATATCAGTATTATTTATTAAAATAACGTCAAGTAAGGTTCTACTGTTTTGGGTTATGCGTGTTGGTTCAGTAATTATTTGAGACGCGTTTAAACCATCCACCATTGATTGAAAATATATGACATCAGGTTGGTCGATCGCTAACATATTTATATTAACGTCACCAACACAACAAACGTAATCAGCAAGATTAAGCAACAGAGTTAACGACTGCTCCAATTCATCACAAAAATACTTGTAAGAAACAGTCTGAGACCTATAAACACACCCTACTCCAAGTGACACTTTTTTGAATTTTACGCATAACCAAACTTGTTCAATTGAATTGTTTGTATTTATAATTAAACACTTATAAAAGTTTTTAACATAGATGCAAACGCCACCACCTCTACCTTCTCGATCAAAACGAAATAAATTATAACCATCTATATGGACGGCATCATCAGAAATTTCCTTTGAAATCCAGGTTTCACTGATAGCTAAAATATCGTAATCGCAATTGATCAGTAATAATTTAATATCATTAATCTTTGGAACTAATGATCGTACATTGACATGTGCAATTTTTATTCCACATGTTCCCATATTAAATGTATTATTGATTAAAAAGAAACAATATGAACATTAATTAAATTTCGTTAATTATTAAAGATATATTAATATCTAATGTTAAGACATTAGATGGAATCATTTTACTTTTTATGGGAACACATGATAATAAGATTAAATAAATATTATTAATATACTATTTGTAAATATTTACTAATATCAATATCAACGAGCAACAGACTGGTTGTTTATCTTTGCAAGTTGCAAGAAATATACAAACGCATTGTAGCTGTATTTCTAATTTATGATATATTGCTTACTTTAAGTTATTTAGATCATTTAAAGATCGTATATGTTTAATTGTTTTGTTATCGACCTTTACAAAAACTTTACATTCACTTGTCCATACCATTCTGGATCCGAATTTTTTTACCGCAGCCTGGAGTAGTTGCTGTCTAAGTTTGGTTAAGTCTTCACGAATAACAATGTGTGTGCCTTTTAAAAGCCGTTTATTTTTATAAATTAGTGTTTTAGTGTTGCGACTTAATAACTTAACAATAATGGGTCTATGCAGACCTTCTTTGCCAGGAAGCCTGTGACTACAATCGATGTCCGTAATAGATAGTTCAAGATTTAATTTTTCTCGACACAAATCACTGATTACCTGGTTGGTGTTTTCGCCTTTCTTTTCAGGCACCCCGAAAATCCGTAAGCTGTTTTTTCTAGAATACTGTTCGCTTTCATCCTTATACAATCGCAGCTCAGATTTAACTTCAGCCAATTCTATTTCCAACTGGGACACTTTTTCATCGTACGCTTTAATTTGAACCTTGAATTCGTTTGCAATGCATTCACTTATTTTTTTGGACAGGCTATCCCATACGATCGAAGAACTGACCACTCTCTCAATCACCTTTTTAATAAGAGCTTCTTCTTCAGTTGAAGAACGTGTAGATCGTGAATCAGGCATGTTATTCATTTGCTTCTAATTGAGTTATTATTGAAGTCGCTACAAGCGTCAAACACGTCTACTCGCTAAGCGTGCACATCACAGAATCTGGACAATATCTGGACATACATTTGGGTAGTCTCTGCATTTATACATTGATCAATAATAGTTGTGTAATTATAATTTTTACATTTGTTTATTCCATGATAATGTTTGATCGTTATGCTCATTGATAATTTTTGAACCTTTAATCTCCAAGATTCATTATTAGTTGTATTATTTTGATTGCTTTAGGATATTTTTTGTGTTTACTTGCTTATTATTGATTATTAATACTCTGAACCGATTACAATGTATTACTTTTTATTTAGAGAGCATATACAAGTGCATATACTTAAGTAATTTTTCAATGGTTTTGTTTTCCACTGTACGATCTGATCTTGAACATAGATAAGCAAAGGAGGTCCTCAACGGTAAGTTGTGTTTTGTTGGTAGTTATTCTAAGGCATTAGCTATTTTAGAATCAGTAACTAATAAACTTTGCAAGTGCTTTTGGATGTATTAGGTTTTTGGCGACCAGGATAAATTGTTAAATCGGATTAAACTTGAAGCTGGAAAGTATCCACTCCTCAGAGCTAGTCAAAGTGCTCGTTCTAACTCCTTCAAAGAAACCAGTATCATACCAACTTACTTACTTCTCCTGACGCTACATCCCTGGATGGGATTTAACCTTTTCGGTCACGATTCTCCATTTTTTGCGGCTTGTTTATTTTATTCGCCAGTCTGTAATATTCAGGTCCGCTATATCTTTCATCACGTCATCCTTGCACCGTTTTATATGTGTTCCTTGTCTTCTCGTGCCTACTGGATTCCATAATGTTAATATTTTGGGTGCTCTTGTATCCTGCATTCGTCCAAACCAACAATCTCTCTACCACAATCACCATGCATAATACTGTTAGCGAAAGACTATCGACTAGGGGTGCTTAACTAGTTGGTCGTTGTTAACTTGATTTTCACTTCAATCTTTGTCTGATATGTTTCTCTTACGTTGCGACGTACTTTTGTAAAATTGAAAGTGGCAATCAGTACAAAATAGTGTACAGCAGCTCCAGAGATCATGAGTTCTTTAACGAAACGAGATATTTACTTGATATTTGCCATCAGAACGCTTGAAGGATGTTCTCCGAAACTGATTTTAATGTTTATTACATAAATATAAGGCGTTCCGCACCTACATTGTTACCCAAATAAATGAAATTAATAGTAGCTAGGTGAACCCCGTCGAGACTTGACGGTCAAAGGGATAATTTATTAAAGGACTTCCTTATATACAACTTTCGTTGTGGGATTACAATCCTTTGGGATTCTAAGAGTGATTATTTAAATAAAAGCAACTAAACAAAACCAGTTGAAAATGATAGACCAAGCACTGTCAGACGCACTACCGAATTCGTTATTTAACAAACACTCCCAACTTACTCCCCCCCCCCCCGACTTATCCCAGAGCGACTTAATTAATTTTTAGCTAGATGTCGATTATCTTTATTTGTCTAGAAATCCCCTTTTCAGGTTCATTATATTTGATAGATTGATTTCTTTTACATTGGATTAGTTTAGTTTAGATTTCTATTCTTTAAAATTGTGTTCATAATTGTTTAGGGAGTAATGATTTAGGAATACATGACTCTAATATCTCGATATTTACGTTTCCAATAAACAATAAAATCTTTAATGATTTAGAGAATAATCCTTATATGGATTCACTTCAGTGTGTGTGTGAACTGGAAAGCAAATTATTTAATTTCCATAATAAAATGTTATTTTTGTCATAATTTTTCAAATATATGTATATTTACTTAATTATATAAAATACATTAATCACGAACAAAACTTTCTTTAATTAGTACAGACGGGTAGAGGGAGGAAATTTAGTTCCAAAACACGACGAAGCGAGTGCAGTAAGTGGACAATCAGTTTCGAGCGTATTGAAATGCATGGATTGCAAATAATGCTTAATACTTAAAGATATAAATAATTAGAAAAATCGCAAAACTAAGCAGAACTGGCAAATCTACAGTGTAAATCTTTTAACTTAAACAAGAAATCCCGTAAATCGACCCAGTAGAACTTTCAACCGAAATGAAACAAAAATGAGCCCTATGTTTTAAATATAGTATAGAAGATAGATAGATTAGTAAATAACTGACCTATACAATAAAGTTCAATATGGCGTATTCACTATTGAGGGACATAAAAGATTGGTATTCTAAAGCACTGTTAATGGGAAAACAATAATTTTCAATTCGCCAATTTTGTAATTGTTCCAGTAATTTTATAACTTTTGCAACAATTCAACTATCTCACGATCATCGTATCTCACGATGACGTTCCTGCTGTTGTAGAAACAAATGAAACAACTCTAAATAAGCAATTGCCATCACCTAGTTAATATTTGTATAATTTCCCGCTTTCCATGATTTCCAACTATGTGGGTTTGTCTACGCAACCTAACAATTCAAACGTTAACTACTTAATAATGCCGAATGCAGCACACTTTTATAAGCGTGAGTAATTCCAAGCTAACACGCTGGGAACTAAGAAGGCGCTCCAAGTGGATTGCTTTTCTCGAGTGTAGCCAAATAAATATTTTAAACTTATAGATTTAAAAATATAAAAATTTAAAAAACATAAGTAATTATTAAGTAGTGTCGACTAAATTAATCTACAAAAGATTAATCGGTAACGTAAATCGGCGTAAGTAGAACTCTCAAACGAACTGGAATAAAAATGAGCCTTGTATTTTAAATATATACAATAAATAAGCTTTTAATATATTAATTATAATCGCTAAGCAAATAGATGAATAAGTATCGGCTCGTCCCGCCTAACGGTGAAGTTCTACGTCGTTCGACTATTATCTACAGACAATGACGTTAACTGAGCGAAACCATCTGTACCGACGTGAGATCGAAACTGAATTTGCAAAAAGGTTTCTCGACTCCAGGATCGATCTCGTGGCGCCATATGGCCATGCTGTTGGTACCTGTAATCAAATCAAACTTACTTAATATTATACTTATAATTATTAGGCTTTCTCTAAAAAAAATATTTTCGTTATTTTATTAAATGTATTGAGGTGATAAAATGATAAAATATCTGCGGTGAAATTTGATAAAATAAAATAATACTCCAATATTTTTCCTTTTTTCCCAATTGGCTAACTCAGGTTTAATTCGATAGAGCATGAAATAAATGAAATAATAAAATCTTATTGATTCTTATACCTGGAAGAAAAAAACTTACTATTCAGACACTTGGACTTCCGCAACTGGACAACAGTAAGCTAAACTCTATATGTGAAAAGAAAAAGAAATGGATGCTTGTATACACATAAAATAAACACATAGATAAATTAAAAATACAGTTTTAATTTTTATTTATGACAATAAAAGAAAATCTAATTCAAGAAAACTAAAAGAAAATTATTTAGAACAGAACAGTAAAATAAAATAGGAAATTCTTTCCTGAGCTTGCTTAAATGTGTTAATTGGTCGTTATTAACCTGACATAGGGCTATAACAGTTCTGCATTTGAGCAAACTAACATCAATCAATGTAATCAAATAAAAATATTTACAAATATTAAGAGGAACCCTCCCTGACGACAGTACCTATATACGTGCTATGAAAAAACTGTGCTTTTTTATGTGCTTTTCAAAACGTAATTCCTATGTAAAGACGAATTGGTTGAAGTTAGTGTTTGGTTGGTGTAATAGATAAATGTTATCCTTTTTGCATGTGGGTCTTGAAATTTCATTTTTATAATAATATAGCGAAATAGTTTAATGCAAAGTGGAGTCATTTTAATTAGATTTACTTTCATTTATTTAAAGAATTAAACAAAATCTCAAAAAACTAACACCCGCGTTCAACAGAGCAGGTTATTTTCTTTCGGAAAAATGTCAGTATTTGTTCTTAACCTCAGAGATGTCCCTGATTTTGTAACAAGTCTATATTAATGCATTTCCGAGTACTGGTAGGATTCCTCTTAAGATAAATTTAATTTATGATAATTAAGTTTTAATAAAGAAATTTAAATTGTTTTATTCGTAAGGATTTTATTATTTTAAAAAAACTTTTAAAGTGAGAAAAATGAATTCTGAATTTATTCAGATTATCTTTATAATTTTGTTATTGAAAAATTCAATCAAAACCTTTTATTTTGACCAACCTTGTATATAAAGTACGTCGAGATCCACTTCAGTCTTATTTTAAATTGGTAGTACTGCTTTTAAATCTGTCAGATAATTTTATATTATATCCAAGCAATATTGGAAATAAGATCTTCTTGAATTTATCCAATAAACAACTCGTTCACAATTCCATACAATTGTTGATTAACAAATAAATCTTCTTTAATTTAAATATCCAGGTAAATTTTTGTTACACTTTGTTAAATTTTATTTGTTGACATAAACATATGGTTGTCACATAATCCCACTTAATTTACAGATTTTTGGTGTCGAGTAGAGCGTGGATTCTCCAAGAGCTTTTTATCGACTGAAATTGTTAATTTTTGCTGGGCTTTATATATGATTAGGCGAAACAAATGAAGATTATGTCAATTTTTCGAAACATCCGCCTCTCGAATGTTTTTCATGACGTCACAAGACCAACACAGCTGATGATAATTAACACCAATCTTAATTCTAAAAAGATAGGATTGTAGCTGGCAAAATAACGATGAAAACAATATGAGACACCTATATTCTACAGTTTACCATAACTGAGAAAATTAACAAAAACGATTGACGATGAACAAATCTCATTAGGACTTAATTGTACACATAACTCATTAAATCCAGCTTTATACTTTACAAAATGAATACATAATTACACTATGTAACTGATACTTAAAGAATTTACACAAGGACATCTTTACAATAGAAGAAAACATACATAAAAATTCCTCTCTACGATATGATAGACCCAACAATGATTATACACGATTCATCTTCAACATCAATTTAAATGAAGTTAAATTATAGACAACTTGTCCAGCATACAGTCCTCCAAGTGTTTGCATTCAAACAATGGTGAAAAATGTTATATAAGAATCAATATTTGAAAAAATCGAAGCATACCAACAAAGCCGAAACCTTCATTAAAATAAATGCTCTTTATTAGTATACAAGAAATTGTATATAATTGTATAGAAATTGTAAGAAGTTTATTGTGCTAGAGTAGTCATTACAAAATTGACCTAATTTACATATTTTTAGTTAAATATTAGCCCGAAACTGAGTCAATTTCATGGAAAACAAAAACTCTTCCTACGTTATCTATCGTTGACCTTAAATTTAATCAGGAAAATGAAATCTTCCAGACAAATGGAAAAACCATCCTAATATGTGACTTGGGTTGCATCATGTATTATCATGAAACAATCTAAATGATTGATATCCTTTTTATAATTTAGACTTTTTATATATATAAAATTCTAGGTTATGTTTGCATGAAATTTAATCCTACTTTCATTTCTATTTTAAAAATTGATAAATCTATCTGTGTCCTAACATGCAGCTTGCGACGCCTTTCGGTCGGAGAATGTATTGTTGATCCGGTCCGGTCTCGAGCGCCAGTACTTTTTACCGAGAGTACACTCGTTAGCAGCGGGACCCAGGGCAGCTTCAGTGAAGACTCGGTGTCCAGGGCTCTTCGTCCAGGTTTGAAACGGCTCACACTTACGGGTTATTATGACTACTATTCAATAAAACATCACTTCAGCAAACCTTTAGTTTATTAATCACAATATCGTGTGCTACATATAAATAGTCAAATTACCATGCCAAGCCAAATTACTATGCCAAGCCAAATTACCATGCCAAGTCAAATAACTATGCCAAGCCAAACTAACACCTTAAGCACTGATATGGGTTGCAGGAAAAGGTTGGAAACGGTTACGGTGCAACTATATGCAAGCAGGGTGAGGCATTATACACTATTACTTGTTATTGCGGTGTCGGTTCGGTAGTGTTCGGTATGTTCGGTAGGGTTGTATTCGGTATGGTCGTATTCGGTAATGTTCGGTGTGTTCGGTATGGTTGTATTCGGAAATGTTCGGTTCGGTTGTATTCGCTAATGTTCGGTGTGTTCGGTATGGTTGTATTCGGAAGTGTTCGGTTCGGTTGTATTCGGTAATGTTCGGTGTGTTCGGTACGGTTGTATTCGGAAATGTTCGGTTCGGTTGTGTTCGGTAATGTTCGGTGTGTTCGGTATGTATTCGGAAATGTTCGGTTCGGTTGTATAGTGTATTATAAATATTATAATGCTCACCTTAAGGTAGAAAGTCACCCAAATCTAAAGTCAAGCTAGCTGCTGTATATGAATAAAATCAACAAATTTTAATTCACATATGAACATTATAGAAAATTAAAATAATTATTTATTTGTTGTTTAGCACACAAAAATTGTCATTTTAAATCAGAAAACAAATGAATAATGATAACATCGTTGTTCGCTTTACTAACGTAGTATACATTGATGCGTAAGATTTGGCAACGCAATGTACGATCAGTATTTGACGTAAAACCAAAGTGAGGTTAGAGTTTGGTAAAAATTATTGACTGCTGCACGTTAAATAGTTTTATGCGGTGTTATGAATATGATTGTGACCAAAAATTATTTTTTGATGACATCATAAAAGAACAAGTGTGTGGTATAGCTTCAATTTGGTCGATTCGCTGCCCTTCTTGCCAAGTTGTCAAATACGTTCACAGATCAGAAATATACTCCCCCAATGATGATTCTACAAAACGTCATGTTTTGAATATAAAACTTGCAGCAGGTAGAAGATTCTTAATACTATTTCCTATTATCATTATAATTTTTTGTGTATAACATTAATTAATCAAAACTTGATCTTCAACGATGATCGATGCCGGTATTGGGGCAAGTCAAATCAACGCGATTCTCACATCACTTGACATGTCTGCTGTGAGCAAAACAACGTTGAAGCAAGCAGGGGATATTATAGGGAAGTCAGGTAGCGAGAGAAAGTTGCGAGAAAGCTTTGCTTCAAGAGCGGGAACTAACAATAAAAAGGCCGTTGTAAGTTTATCACTGTTTTTCAATATTGCAGTACAGAACTTCGATCCTTTTTATACACATATAAACGGTTACTAATGAACTTCATATTTACTCACTTATTAATCAAAAATTAGACTGATTTGTCCACTCAAAGTCTCTTTAATATAGAGCACGCACTCAGTAGTCCGCGACCACATCGCCGAACCACGTCTGGGATCACGTACAAGTAATGAGAAAAATCAGTGTTAATACAATTTTCATTTTATTTCATTCAATTTTATTTATTACATTTGACTTCATCTATTTAATTTATTTACGTATATCATTATTTTCAAGTAATATAAAAAATACCAACATAAATTCATCTAACATATCAAATTTGAATTTCCGCGCGAAGCAACGTTGCCAGATCATATAATAGGGTTTTGCATGTGCAGGGACTTCAGTCATCAGTTTCCGGTTACAGCTGGAATACAAGTTTATAATCGAAATATCTCAATAACTAAGAGGTAAACTGCAGTTTTTTTAACGTCAATATAAAATACAATTTCTAAACTATTGTTGCATAGTTTTTCATATACATGGTGAGTTGTTTAAATATAAAACTTTCAATTTGTTCTTGGGCATACTGTGTAAACCCATATACATCAATGTATTTGACTGCAACTTTGTTAATCGTTTTCTCGGTATATACGTGGTGAAATGCCGTTTTTCGGGTATCAATCGAAAGAGTAACATTGAATTTACCAAATATACTTAAATTATGTAATTCTTGAGTTGTAAGGTTTGGGTGACTTTCTACCTTAAGTGATTCGGTCCACTGGTTCGGTATTAGGTTAGACTGGTTCTGGTACCCTGCTTCTCTGTTCGGATGCTTCTCTTAAATATGTATAGCGGAAGAGACTGATATAATAGTCCGACGAGCCAGCTTATATACCCACTAGAATAGGTGGGGCTGCGCGTTGCGCTAGCGAGTGCCAACGGCTAAGAGGGAAAGGACGGGTGGGGACGCGAGACTTGCTCTTCTCGGAGAAGAGCGAGGTCACGCGGCGAATCTTGCATGGCAGTGTTAAATAGTAAATTAAATATATACAAATAAATAATTATACCCCGACATAAGTAACTTCGTTACAAGCTTTTAGATTAAATAAACCTCTCATCCTAGCATGTCTATCCTTTATTTTATTTTATTGCATGAAATAATATTATTTTTATGTTTACGATCGAATCGGCTAATAAATTTTCAATGAGATGAATTCAAGGCATTTCAGTATTTTATCAAAATACTAAGCATCGTTATGTGCTAAGTAATAATTTAAACTTGCACATGTTTTGCTATAAATCAAAATACCGTTTTAGGAAAAACTGTTGAAGAGAAAAACTCATAATCAATCATAATTCTGTCAAACCGTCTTTTAAACATTTCAACTTGACTCAAGTTGGAAAATATCTAAGAGTAAAAACAAATTTCATGGCTACAAAACGTTGTATTAAAGATACCGATTCTCACCCAAGATAACAAATAACATAAATTACGAAGAAAACTAAGAAAAAGGAACCTTAAAAGTTCATATGATTTGAAATGTACATCATGCCTTATCAAGAATAACAGCTAGTGATCTATAGATAATCTTCAACCATTATCACGTTTGAGTCTTTTGCGAATTCTACATAGGTAAAAAAAGTTCTATGTAAAGGATTCAAGTGCCTCTGTTCGAGTATACTACTTCCTCGGAACAAAGCGCAAACAAAGACATTCTAAATACGGTGCATCTGCAGTGTTACTTACAGCAGATATTAGCGTGAACTGCATATGCATTCACTGCCATTCTCCCGCTTACTTAACTCTGCCACGCCACGACTGAATCATTTTCTGACATAAGGTTTACTTCTGTCATAAGACACGACGGCTTTAGTTCATCGTTTCACATCGTCCCCATTATCAAAAGATTCTGCAGCATTCTTCTTTAAGATTTCGTGTTTCTTGTGTGTTATTTATGCAAGTACTATGCCTTGGATAATTTGTAGTGTCCAAAGCGACAAATGCAAAGAGTCAGAAATGATTCATAAACCAAAGAGTTAAAGCATTCATTTCCTGGTATGCAACAGTAAAGGAATGAAGCTTATATACTATAATCCGTCTTTTACTCCATCAAACACAGAAGATAGGGTACATGTACATGTACATGTAGGTACATGTGGTGACCACGACGTGATATAGAAGATATTACAGTACCTTATCATTTACTACGGAAAATTTGAAAAACTAAATTAGCTTCTGTAGAGCAACTTTTTAGAGTCATTGTAAAGGCGATCTATTTGTTAAGATAAAAACAGAGGGTAGCAAGTAAATACAAATACTGTAAAAAGTACATTATAAAATGTATGAAAGAAAGCGTAACAGGAAATAACTTGTCTCTCTTACAATCTCATGGATAAAGAATGTCAATTCTTTCAAATATGTTTCTGGCCTTAAATATGACAAAGAAGCCATTATTGGACATATCTTGTGTCACATGTGTTAGTAGAGTTGTTGTAAATTCAGTTTTCAAGATTTCGGAAACTTCCATTTATACCCTCACCAAAAAAAAACGCACCGTTTTCAATTCCTTCTGCTGACACAACTTCACGAAAATAAAAATGGAAGGATTACAAATCTCGATTTATAATGTAAAGAAAAAAAAATCATTAATAATACATTTTATTGACATCGTCAGCTGCTTTGGGTGCAAATCAATCATGAGAACTGAAATGGAAAAATTATTTTCGTCATACTATATAAGGAAAACCTGCCATGTGTGGGTGTGACTCAATATCTTTCTACATGGCAAAGTTTCATACATTCATATGCAAAATAGGTCTGCCAGCAGGTATAACATGATAAGACGTAATAAAGTAATAAATATGTGTGCGAGGAATTGCAGATGGAAGTTCATGGTAGGTTTGAGGTTATAAACTTTTTATGCAGAGTAATTCAGATTTATTTGTGCTGGTATAATAAATTTTAACGAAAATTAAGGTGTAGTCAACTTAAAGGAAATGCTAAATTAAAAAGGTGTTTCGGTTGAAATAATGAATATTTATGTAACACGCAACGAGATTTTCAGGATTATTTGATAAATTTCTAAATTTGAAGAAAGAAAAATAATTGTTTTGTCATTGAAAATTGCTGTATCATCTGAGTCAAGACTCAAGTAATATAAACTACTACTGGCAACTCGAAGCTGGTGGAGAAGCTAGGTTAATTTTGATTTAAGACTTTTTTTAGAGATAATATTTACATTTTCCCAACATAAAAGCGCTATGTTGTTTCACAGCTGCTTACGCAAAGGAAAAACCGCGAAAAACGCTAATAACATTGCCATTACATTAATGGATTGGCTGTATTCTGCAAGTCTATATGGTGTCTGTGGAAATGGATTGTAGTAAGGAATAATTGTGAGATATCTCAAATAAAAGAAAAGGAATAATAAGTACAATGTAATCCCATTATCTATTATACATAGGTTATGGCAACTGTAGAAATGTTATTTTTTTTACAAAAGTTGTTGACAGCAGATTATACTACAAATAATACAGAAAATAAACATTGTTCTTGTCAGCGTTGTTTTTGTTTTCCTTTTACGCAAGAAGTAAACAAAGATGTGGCAATTATTATTTCATTATTACGTTTTCTTGTCAGCTTTGAAACCTAATAAATGAAGCAAGGTTCAGAATGTTCGTTTAGCTATAATTGGTTACGAAAACTGTAGAAAGCAGAAATATTGCATTACTTTTATTTTTATCAATTTATTAGTATCCTCAAATAAACTAATAATTTTAAATAAAAATAAATACAAGCTAAGAAATAAATAGTTAATATACTATTTTTAGTATTATTTACTATGTTGTTTAGTTTAATATTTAATAAAAAGTTTTAAAACACAGATGCCCGGTTGCACAAACACTTGTCAAAGTTAATCATCCGTTAACGATCCGTTAACAAGCCGTTAGAACTATAACGAACCGTTAACGGTTCGTTGACGGCCCGTCAAGTTTTTGACGACTGTCAAGGATAACAAACCGTTAACGGACCGTCAACACATATTTGGGTTGCACAAACCTTAGTTGACAGTTAATGGCTTGTTAACGGTCCGTTAACGAATGATTATTTTAATCATAGACAAATGGCCAATTAAAGTCCGATTAACCTCCAAATTTGCTTTATTTTTTAAATTATTAAATAATCAGTTAATACAAAAAATTATTATATAGTGTTAAAAATATTTGGAATTGATTATCAAATAAATTATTAATATTCAAAATACATACATTTTGTTAAATATGAATATTTTTGTAAAATATTAATAAAACTTTCTTAGCATTGTTTTAATTAAATCTTGATAAGTACCTAATAATAATAATACAGATTAATTTCAGTCATTACAAAATTTTAGTTAAACAGAAAAAGAAAAATTGATTCAGATTTATTACATCCCTCCGATTTGGAAGGTGAAGTGATGGTATGAACTGCATCTTCGAGACGAAACAATCCGTTTTAAAGTTTAGATGCAGTTGAATTCAAGGAGCGATTTTGATTGATTAAAAATACAGTACTGGATTTATTGCAAATTATAGGTCCTACATTACAGCCAGTTACTTAAAGAAATAAATCGATATCACCTTTAAACCAAATTCTAGTTTGCTTGCGGTTTTATGCCAGAGGCACTTTTCAATAACTTATTGGTGATCACATACACATGCACAAATCAACACTGTAAAATAATTAAACGGGTCACTGAACAAATTGCACCACTTTGCATCCCTTTGCGATACAAATCTCCAACTGCTTCATTTGATTGTATCGGTAGATGATAGTACCATCTTTAATGGTTCACCCGTTCCGGCTTAATGCATGTTGAGGATTTACAGGAACGGCTTCTTGCTTGACGGTGGTGGATAGATATCCTGGCAAGGCCTATTTATAAACACCTTTTGTATATTCTATAGGTAAAGCTGAGGAAGACACACATTCTCACTCGTAACACAATTGAACAGTTTTTTGGGTGTTTAAAAGGTTTCCTTAGGCCTACGATTAAAATTGGAATCAATTTCAGCAGTTATTGTTGACTGTGGTGTACTGCATAATATCTGTAATAAAAACAATGGGATTATAGAATGATAGAAATTAAATTGATATGAATGAATACATTGACTTAATGCGCATTCAGACGCACATCACAATTATGGAAAATATTCAACTTATAAGCCTGAACTAAAATAATTTTTAAAAAATGTTTTTTATGTAGTTAAGGAGTAATTAAAACTTTTAAAAGGCTCCTTTTACCTCACTTTTATAAGGAGATCATTTTATTGGTATGTAATCGTACTTATGAAAATTGATTTACTTGGCCATAATTGATGTAGCAGGTTTTTTTCCACCTTGGAATAATTCCTTTTGTCCATTTTGAAGCTAAAATATTAAAATTATTTAGAAGTTTTATCATATTAATCAATACAAATACACTTACCTGCTTGTTAAATACACTGCTAAATGTTAGGTTATGCAAATTTGACAAATAACACACCACTTTTTGCAATGTTGCCACGTATACAATTAGTTAACAGTCAATTACATGATGAGAGTTTAACAAGAGATTAAATAGCTTTGTGCAACCCAATTTTTATCTGACGGTCCGTCAATTTTAACAAACCGTTAACTAATAAGAGATTTGACGAGCGTTTCTGCAACCCGGCAAGAGTCTTCTCCATAAAATTTAATTGTCATAGAATAAATTCGTTACATATATACACGGTGATTCAGAAATAACTGATATCCTTTAAATGCCAGGTAGAGGGAAGGCAGTAGAGCTAATTTACCTTGACAAGTATAGGTCAAAAACGAAGTTTTCCAGAAAACTAATTTTAAGGTTTTATTGAATTTTGGATCCGGCCCTGACCTTGGATCCTTTTGGATCAAGGTAAATTAGCTCTACTGCCTTCACTCAACCTACCATTTGAAGGATTACCTTTATTTCTGAATCACCCTGTATAGAATTAATGAAGGATACTGAAGGATAGACACTGAAGAATACAAATTCATGAATTTTGGATCCGGTCCTGACCTTGGATCCTTTTGGATCCAAAATTCATTAAACTTTGAAATTCATTTTCTGGAAAACTATTCATTTTTGACCTATACTTGTCAAGGTAAATTAGCTCTACTGCCTACCCTCTACCTACCATTTAAAGGATATCAGTTATTTCTGAATCACCGTGTATATATGTAACGAATTTATTTTATGACAATTAAATTTTATGGAGAAGACTCTGTGTTTTAAAAGTTTTTATTAAAATTTAACTCCATTTAGAGGGAGTTAACCATTAATTCTTCTACATCTTATTATTTCGAATCACAACTACTTATCCGCTCGCATTTTACTGGACAAAACTCGAAACAAATTGATCACTAGAGGCTAGATGGCCAAAGGCTCTCACGCTGATGCTGACGGTGGATGCGCGCTTTGTGCGAAAAATGTGCATATCGTTCTAAAATCTAAGCGGAGCGATTATGTTCTAGAACTACCAAATCACAGAATAAACATTAAATCACGGGTACCAATAATGAATTCAGACGAAGATTTGCTTGTGTGTTCATAAGAAAACTGCAGACACCATAAAACTTTCAGCTCAGAACACGTTATCAAAATTCCAACCATAAAAATATCCCGTAAAACATTTATCTGTAAGCTAACACAGTTTCAGGTTGTTTTACTGATAATAAACAAATAAATCATTATCTTAAACACTGCAATGCGCTAATCAACTTACTTATCTTTATATTTCGTTAATTTTCACTTTTATTGTTTGGAGATGTGCGATCCAATGCCATTTTGAGAAATTATGTATTTTTTGTGTTTTTCACCATTGTTTTAATTAAATTACCTGAATTAGTGAACGTAAAGCGGGAATGGTTTGAAATCTGCATAGTTTAAGGTGTTATAAAAGCATTAGATGTTGAAGCATCAGATTTCTTCACGAAGCCTCAGCGGCAGATTTATGATTTTAGTTTTCTTTTAGTATTCATTGTAAATTTATGTAAGGAAGTTTCTATGTGTTGTAACGCAACTATCACACGAGGTAGCGTATCTGAAATTCATGTAATTAGAGAATAATTAAGTTTTAATTGTCTTTTGTGAGAGCTGGCATTTTTGTTGATTTATTAGGTTAGGAACCATTGTAGACCATAAATGTATTATATTGATTTATTCATCTTTTTACGGGCCACTTTTCTATGTAATTAGATCTAGGTAATTCACTAATTATGATCACATGTTAAATTTACGTGACGTCATAAATAATACAAGTTGTAAAACTACGATGTTTTTCGATTGTTTTAACGAAACGTATATAAGGACCTACGAGAGGAAACAAAATCAGAAAATTCACTGAGGTGAAACGCTGCTCAAACAGACTAAGAAAATAACCTAACAAGACAGGTTAATTCCCTTTGTAAGCAAAGTTTATGTACTAAATACTTCTTCGTACCTTTGTCTATATCATTGGATTCAGGAAGAATCACAATTATTTGTCTACAGAATTATAGTGAATTAAATGAAATTATATTATTTTATAAATATAAAATTTTTATTAGTAACTTCGATTGACAAGTATACAAGTGAAGTGACAGCTGATATTATTTCAAGGTTGTGGTGCGTTTACGCTACCGTTCTTTTTACCAACGGGAATTTATGTGGTTTGTTTTCACATTCGGATTATAATTTAATTAATAATTTAATTTTTTTCATAAACGTTTGGGTAGAGATAAAATGACTGATAAGTTTATTACCTGACGTCTCATGATAGTTTCTAGCTCAAAGAAATCTAATAACACTGAATTAGCCTACTGGGTAAAAATATAAAAATATTGGAGTGTATTTATTTTATTTAGCTAGCCGAACTTTAAGAAATATTAAAATAAACATATTTAATTTAAAATTTATGTCAAATCAATATCAACAGTGGCAGTTCTTCCAGATTAACAGCTCTTAAATTAAACTTAACAAGCGGAAAATGGTAAATTCTATCATCTCAAAATAAAAGGGCGCTCTCGCATAGCTAAATTCTAACAAAATTTATATGTACAGATTTCTAAGTGTTAGTCACACTGGGGAAGAACTATTGAAATCAGAAACGTTATGTGATACTGCTATTAAATCGACAACGTAATTGCTATCTGATATTACCAATTAAACGTACACAAAAGTTGGTTGACATTAAATTCACGAGTCCTCTACCTTCTTCTATTATAGTAGAAATCGTCCAGGTGTCGAGTCGGAAGAAACGCCACAGTTATGCGTCAAGTTGCTTAAGGACGTCGAGAGTGAACAACCAAATCCCAGATAATAGTAGGGTGAAGATTATCCGTCGAAAGATAAATAAAAAAAGTAAAGAGAAACTCAAAAGAAAAAGGCCTACAACAAATAAACCACATTACAAATATGTACATTGCAAGCACTCAAATAAGTACCTATCTCAGTTGAAGGCTGTCTCGGAGAATTGCCAAACGGCTTCCGGAGTCGAAAAGTGCGGCGAATAGTAAATGATTGATACATAAAATAATACACTAGAAGAAGTGAACGTAATAAATACAATGCTTTACACACCTTAAAAACGTGTTTATAACCTCCAAAGTATTATAGTGTAATATCCCCAAAAGCTTTCAAAACAAATGGAAAATTACACCACCCAGAATTACATTACATCCGCGTTTCTACTAACTAATACAACGGAAGGAATACGTAATTCACTACGGCGACGACACTAAAAAGTTCTTCACGTACCTAACCAAACAACAACGTATAAAGAAACAACAACGTCCTATCGAAAATATTCATAAGTAATACAACAAGTTGGTATGAAATTGCCGAAAATTTTCGATTTCAGATACGAGTATTTGTTTCAACGACAATTTTTCACGAGTGGGCGCAGCGAACGAGTGAAAATTGTCTAAGAAACAAATACGAGTTGAATGAGGAGAAAATTTTCTTCAATTTCATACCAACGAGTTTGTATTCGGCTTGACAATTCAACGAACTAAAAGTTAAAATGATGTCTTCCTCTTCCGGTACAACCAGTTATGTGTATAATAATTGTACTTTTAATAGTTATAATTGTCATTGTGATGATATTGATGATTGTGAAAAATGTTTGTGGTGGAAATTTATTTCGGAAATTTTTACATGTGAAAATTGCCGCTAAATACAAACGTGATTGGTCCATTTTTTGAAAATGACTGAATTTGATTAGTCGAAAAAATGTGAGTTGAATTGTCAGATATATATATTCATCAATTCAGAACGGCAACTAAAGTAGGGAGAATGCAAAAATCCCCAACGAAGCTATACAGGATGGCACAAAAGCAAGCGGTACAGAGTGTCACGAAATCAACACGTAACATCTTACATTGTGGGTTTCTGGTGAAAAGATAATAACAGTAAATTGTAGTTCCAAAAACTGAAAATATCCGTAAAAAATGCAGTAATATCCAATATAACCCATGTTTTTTTAGCGACTAGTGAATATAAAACCCGCATTACACAATGCGATACTTTACCCAATCTGAAAATACAATACCAGTGGCATTATGATATATCAGATAAATGAAAAATATAAATATTTTAAATTTCATCGAGTGAATAGCGCTAGTGACATTTAATAGTAAAGTACTCACATTATTGTTGCTTCAATATTTAAATGTAGATACATACGTTTATGTTTATTTGTAAGCAATATGAAGGTAAATTTATGCTCGCATAAAATAAATTGAATCTAATAATATGTCAAACTTAAAGTTTTATAATAAGGTACAAATTGTTACATAAACTATGTACGTAATGGTGCTTTTACAGGTAAATATCGCTCAATTTAGATACAGAACTTTAATTTTTGAACCATCTACCGCTGTTATTTAGTTTACGTTATCATAAACCGCTCTTCCTGCTGAAATTACCTCATACCGGAAAGTTTATGAATCCTTATGCTTTACTGCGTAATTAGATACGTACTATACATATGCATGTTATGAAACTGATGTTACTAAATTTGTTTCTCAGGAATACGGTTTACACAATCTACATATACCTGGAACATTAAAACCATTAGGTACATTCAAACGTCGACTTCATTTAATCACTCTTGAAATGTATGGAGCTAACAGATTTTACAAATTCAGGGAAAGGTTTTCCGAGCAATTGCTCTAAGGAATGTGTGGTTCTTCCCCTTTCGTAAAGATGAAGAATTTCTTAGAAGGGATGCTAGGGCTTATACATTAAATGTTTGCAATCGACCCATTTTACCAGCTTACCTTCTCTTTTAGTTTTCTCTATTAATACCATTTTGCATGGTGTTAGAGTAAGCTGTAAAAACGCCGATGCCTCTTGTAACGTGTTGAAATTTTATAATAATGCAACTTTATATGCACTAATAGTAAAGGAATCTTAGTACGGTTCTGTGTAGTTCAACATATTTCAGTTGGGTTAAAAATGCAGCCTTTATGTTAAAGCAAATGACGTCTTCATAAATATCACAGTTCACTGCAAAGCATTCCCACGGTTACAAATTGTTTTTCGTAGCAAAAATACAGATAAAATTAAGTTTATAAAAATATTTCTAAATAATATTGTCTTTTTAACAAAGTAATTTAATGCCAGAAAAGACATTTACTTTAAATTTATATATCCTGGACGTGCCTATTTTCAATTTATATGAATAGATTTTTCTGCACGCAGACAAAAACGGGTTGAGGCCACTTGCAAAATATTAAACTACACCTTGAGAAGCAGATTTTAAGTCCAGTAAATTCCCCTCTAAGATCTTGTTTCAGAAAGTTCCTATGTTTTTATTTTCTTATTGGCTAGAGAAATATTAGCCTCGTGTTTGATTGGGTATTTAATTTTCCCTCTTTTTAAATTCAGTATAGGGTTGCTACCTTAATTTCAGTCTCGCATAAGAATCTGGTAAGAAACCACACCGAGCAAGGTGGCGGCGGTCACATAGCAGACCTCGGGCCTCCTCTGCGGAACGGTTCGCTTCCAAAGGTTCGCTTGGGCACCTAGTGAAGGCGGTTGTGACTTTATAAAATACCACAAGATTTTAGCATGATCCATTATTTGCCATTGGTTAAGTTCGGAGTTTGATTTATAGTTATTTGTTTATCGTCCAGTTTATTATAAAATTATGATACCGAAGTTGGTTTTAATGCAGTTTAAATTACTCAAGTTATTAAACTTAATTTGATCAGCAAACTAAAGATTTTCTAGTAAAATATCGAAATTTCAGCAGTTTAAAGTTAAAATGCGTAGGTAATGAAATGTTTTAGTAGCAAATAAAATATTTCCGATGAGTGATTATTTAAAACCCTTAAAAAGAATTTAAGGGTTAGTTAAGTTTAAAATAAAGTAACGATCTTTTCGATCCAGTTTGTCATAATAATTTGAGACACCTACAAGTGTCATTTCGATAATCTTTCATAACAAGTTGTTGTTGAATTTATATGGTTTTAGTTATTCATTAAGGGATTGTTAATAAAATAGCAATTAAGAAACAATTGGTGAACTTCAGATCTGAAGGAAATGATCTTGGGAAAAGAAAAACGGTACTTTATCTTGCTTTAATGTCAACTAAACTAATGATGATTAGTTTTTTTTATTAATCTTAACCAATATAATCTACATCCTTTGTTATTCGAGGGTTTAGACGAGAATTGAGGTTACTTCGAATAACTGGGGCCCATATCCTTTTATTATGTCTATAAAACCTTATTTTTCTTTACAATTCGTAAGTCTTGGAAATCAGACCTACCCCTAAATTATAATTTGATATTAAGAGATCTTAAAAGTCGGAGCATTACAGTAAGTATCATTTTCATGAGCTTTGCAGTAAGTATTCAGTATTTGAATTTTATAAAGTTTCAGTGACGTCCATCGCGCGGCGTGTGTTCAGTCTGTTATGTTTTAATTCAGTAATTTAGAGTAACGAAACTTAAATGTTACACTCTCTACAGGATATTTAGATGTAGAAAATGCGAGGTCCATCTCGAAATGTTAATTCAAGCGGATTTAAGTGAGGTTTCGCTCATAAGTAACGGACCGGACTGCATTGCCCGGGTGCTTGTTGCTTATTAATAATAACTCAGTCTTTACAGCGAATTAAATCTTTTGCGAGACAACCCGAGTAGTAATTGCTTAAATTAATTTACTGATTATTTAATTAGCTTTTTATGCGATTTATCACGCAACGCCACAGTTCAGGAATGGAAAATGTCTGTATAACAGGTTATTATAAAAATTATAAAATTAATGTTAAAACGGGTTTTCCGGTTAAAGCCCATGCCCGCCCATACCCGCCGGCTTTGGAGAGGGCAGGCACGTACGGGTATCACATCCTTACTACCAGACAGCATTCAATGAGCACGGTCCCGCCGCGACGGACTGTTCAATTTCTAATGCCTGCACACCTCAAATCCAAAGCATGGCAATGCAGAAAGGCTCGAAATGCTCGAGTGTTTTCCCTTTTGTCTTATACAACGCAAATATACCGAAAAAGTGCGTTTTTGTGGTGACAAATCACTTCATTGTTTTTACAATTTCAAAAGGGTGATGCAGCCATATCATCTATGATTATTGCCCCCGCCATCAAGTAGAAAAGAAAACCTACCAACAAATAAATTGAATTATATATATATGAATTATATACTATATGAGATTAAGCAAACACTAATAAAATCATTAAATCAAGCATTAACAAAACTATTAGAAATAGGTATAGAAATTCAGATTATGCAAGGGGTGATAGGAGTTTGAATAATTATGATCAAAGCGTGCAGTGCGATTTTGCACTACAGTGGCTTTAATAGGATATAAGTATTTCAAAACTAAACTGTGTTCTCTGTTCACTTAAAGGACTTTACAGAAAAGAAGTCCTCTTGGTCAGATAACTTTTAAACTTGTTAGAAAGATAGAAAGAACTTTCAGAGATGAGATCTTCTGATTTAACGGTGAAATATTTCCGAGAAATATAAAGGACTAAGAACTTGCAGCAAAATAACTTTCATAATTTTAATTATTATCAGAAATGGCGAGGCTAGGGTAAATAGTATATAAGAAGGATCCTTAACTTTTTTAGATTTTTCCAAGCTGTCTATTACTGAGTAACGCAAAAGTCATCATACGATTTTCTCAGCCTATAACTTTGGTTTTAAATGAAAAAATGTGAGTGTTTTAATGTTTTATTGATCTTTATAAATTTTCCGATAAATGACCGCCATTCGAATTAATGCAAATTTGGACTATCTTTGTCGTATTTTCCATGGTATTGTGAAGACTTACTGTGGGGATTTGCAATTTCAAGTTGAATATTGTCCTTTAGTTGCTGTAACGGCTGCGGCTTATTTAACGTATATCGCCTTCAGTCCTACGGAAAAGTCATAAAGGAAGAAATCTGGCGCGGTTAAATCGGGAGATCTGGCCATGACAAATTACCAAAATGTAAGATTAATCTGGCCGTAAAAGTTTTACGCAGAAGAGTTATTATTTCGAGCGCTAAGTGAGCTGCGACCCTGTCTTGTTAGAACCATACGTACTCTAGTCCCCGTTCATTCAGCTTAGGTATCAAAAATCATTGATCGTGGCTTTATAGTGTTTTCCATTGACTGTTACTGCATTAGAAGCCCAGCACTTATTTTGCTGTTATGCCGCATCAAACAGTTATTTTGCAGATGTGCAAGATATCTGGTAGATCAGTCGAGGGTTTGTCGGTCCCCAGTAACGAGAATTTTGTTTGTTTACATGACCACACAAGTGGGAATAGCTCTATCGCTCATTATTAATTTCGATGAAAAGTCTTCAGTTTCGTTCTGTAACTCTAATATGCTTCGACAGTATTCGGGTACAGTATTAGTACAGTATTCTACTGGTAAGAATTTTTGCACCACCTGGATTTTGTATGGAAACATATGCAAATTCTGGGTTAAAAATCTTTGAAGGGATTGCCTATACAAACACAATTGTATTTTTCTTTCTCGTTGACCTCTCAGAAGCATCTTGAACACTTTCCCGAACAGCATCGATATTCTCTCCTGAACGGCTTGACCGAAGTCTTTCACATCTTGGGTTATCTCGTATGGTGCCATGTTTGCGGTGTAAGCAATGGGCGATTGAGAAACTGTCGTCTAAATTCACATTATGTTAAGATCGATGACAATTTATTCCGTAAAGACATTGTTACAATTTTTCTACGTTCTTGAATGTGAATTGAATTTCGTGTTTTTTAATTTAAATGTTAAAACACTATTGATATAAATCATCATATGGAAAAATAAAGGTCGGTTTACATTGGATAATAACTTTTGCGCTATCTAGTATAATAGTAGTGAACATCTTTAATTACACAGAAAATTGTATAAGATACAGGTGTCTCTTTAAAAGCTCGGAAAATGGGCTAGAAATCTTTCTTACAAATTCAGGGGCCTTTTTGACAGTGATTTTTCTGGGTGGTAATCTCAAATTACAAATTTAATGAATGTTTTGTTTAAATTAATGGAATATTGTCACGTGGGATTTGTCGTGGCTAGGGTCGTAGCTAAGGGTTGAGATAGAATGTATCCTCAGTATCCTCATAATATCGCGGAAGCCGTTGATGCATAAATGATACATGAATGTATTACCGTTTAGGACTGAATACATGATCTTATTAATGTTAACTTGTAGGTGCTAATTGAGTTTAAGGTTACACGTGTTGCCAGTACCTCTTCGCCTAGCATTTGGTTGAAGCTGGATGCAGGTGTCGCTCGCATGTGTTTTTATCTCGAGTTCGTCGAACGCCGGGAGCAGGTGGCTTGCTTGTGATATTAATACCAACCAGCACTGTATGACGTTGCATAGATGTGTATAACCTTGGAGAACATTTATGCTTGTTGATATTCAACTTGAGAAATGATGGATTATTTAATTCTAAATAATTTCGTCTGTGACACTTTCCCCCTCTTCGATGGAAGAGCGGTGTTGGACGCAGGTGTCGATCGTATGTGTTCTTATCTCGAGTTCGCCAAACGCCGGTAACAGGTGGCTTGCTGTGATATTAATACCAACCAGCACTGTATGACGTTGCGAAGATGTATATAATCTTGGAGAGCATTATTATGCTAGTTGTAATTCAATTTGAGAAATAATAAATTATTTAATTCTGAATAATTCCGTCTGTGGCAACATTTTGTACCTGATTTCTGAATTAGAAAAGAGCACTCGGCACATATCTTGAAGGATGTGTTGTAATTACTCATCAAAATAGTGAAAAAAGTAAATATTAACTAAATATTACTAAAGTAATTTGGGATTGCATTCAAAAAGGGGGTACATAATTTTTTAATCATTATATCACCGTTATATGAACTGATTGTTTTGAATATTACACGACAAGATCTTTTAAAACCTCTATCGCTTTTCTTGTGTAAAACTGTGCTGCAAATGGACGGATTCGAAATCTTGTTCCAAATTGTTTTGATTAATATCTGCACTTAAAGGTAAATAGGGTATCATTGACAACTTAAGATTGATATTTGCAGAAACAGGCAAAAATATTGGAGAACATGGTATCACTTTCGCCATACAGACTACTTGGTTACAACATAATGATGCAAAAAGTCTAAAAAATATGCAGTATTGGGGACAAGAATGTTTCTCGATTGAATCGGTTCCTACGAGGTTAGGATGGAGAAATATTTAAATATATTGGTGAGCCTTTTTCTTCGTTGAGCTCTACTTAGAATTATATTTCTGAACACTTCACAACTTTTCGTTCTGCTCTTACAATGTGAGGACAAAATATTTAGGTAATATATACTTCTAGGTTGATAAAACCATATATCAGTATCCGCAACCGCTAATGTCCGGATAATTAGAAAGGTTATTGGCATACAAGTCTAACGTCAATAATAATAATAACAATAATAATTGCTACAACCCATAACCTGGAAACCAGGCCACAGAAGCTATAAGATTGTGCGGGAGGGAGGGGGCGATTATTATTATTACGTAGGCCCTACGTGCGGCTGCAGCCGACCTACAGATGGAACAGCGCAAATTCCACATTTGTGTCACAGCTAAGGAAAACTGCAGAAAACCTTAACCAGATCTGCCGGCACCAGGAGTCGATCTCGGGCGCTTGGGTGAAAGTCCATCACGCTAGACATTATACACTACCAAGGCTGTCTAAAATCGGAATGATCAACACTGAAATTAATAAGAATTCTACATTGCGGCAGTTACTGTTTCGGTTTTGTTACGTTTCTACTTATTCTACTCCGCTTGCTTCGCTCGATATAGTAAAATTGATTTTGGATTATTCAAAGAAATTGTCAGAAAGTGCCGAGAATAAAATAATTATAAAGATGTTTCTGAGTTTCTAAGAAAGTTCCTTATCTATGATTCCTGCTTTCCGAAAGTGCATCAGTTTGACAGTAGTGCCTTAGGATATATTTAATCAGTGGCATACGTCAAACTCGGGGCACACGACAAATTTGTATATCACTATCATGCTCGTACGCACACATTTAAACAGTATATCATCATGTGTTGCACTGCGAGTGCCCCGGGTTTGACGTATGCACCCACCGTTACTGTATTTAATTTTAACAATATATGATCTTTATATACTAATTCATGAAGACAAAGCTACCGGTCCCATTTTGAAGCAAAGACCCACCTGGCGTCACGAATCGGGCTTTTGTCGGGTTTTTAAATTCATGAGGAGGAGGCGGAAGAGGACATTAAAGGTTTTGCTCTTTCAGGGACAGTTTGGTGCCGCGAGTTAGTCATTATTCCGACCTTATCGGCGGCGATTTCCACAGTAATTTGGTGTCGGGAGTTGGTCATCACTAGCGTAACAAGCCCGCCCACTCGGTCTGCATAGGTCAGTAGGTAGAAATGACCTGTACAGACCGAAGTGAGTGTGGTTGACCAAACCGAGAAAAGGTGGGTCGACCGAAGCTAGAAACGGTGGCGCAGGAAAATAAGACGGATAATATTGAGTGAGTAGGGAGCATTACATACACAATGCATACACTGTACAAGATGTGTGTCCACCAAGCCGACTCAAGTGGTATCATCGCTAATAGCTAATATTTGCTCCATTACATGTACACAAGAAAAAACACTAATTCTGGATTTGATACTGATATCTAGAAGATGCCAAACGAGATTTCATCTAAATTCACATTAATCGCTATGTAAATTCATTAAGCCAAAATTAATTATTTCTAAATGTTAATTTAGTTATATTCAACAAAAGGTTGAAGTTTTTCTGCGGAAAATAATTAATAACGCTGTGACCTTTTATGCCTAATAAATGCTTCATTTTAGAGAATGAATAATTTCCATTAATTCACAATATAACAAAAGTGAACGGGGAGGAGTAACAAACTTAATTAGAAACTTTGTTTTATAAAGACTTTTGCTTCCGCGACATTCTTAATGAAGTCAATTTAGCGTGTTTTTCCACTTAATTTTATCGATCGTTACATCTCAGTAACTAACAAGCGAGATTTCTACTGGATATTAATAAAATCCAGTTTGGCAATGGGCAACTTCTTTATAGGTTTCCCAAAATCAACATCCACTCTGGAAACTTTTAAAATATTTCTATCTGAATTGTAGTTTTAATAAACATATAAAAAGCAAATTGAAATTGCAAGTTGTAAAGCCTCCTTACAAACAAATGTACACATTGAACAGATTGACAGATTGTATTAACTTAGGATCCCAGAATCGAACGCAAAAACAAAAAATTCGTTTTTCTAGTAATCCTCAAAATTCTGTTTGTTATCAAAAGCAATTTATCATAGCTTTCCATTTAAGTAATAGGATTATTCCCAAAGCTTTCCAAAGTTGTTTTTGGCCAACAAATCGATGAGATACAAACATACAGAAACAATAAGGACATTTTTGTTTAGAAACATAACAAAATAAAAACACCTTTTTACCTTTTTCATCTAATGAGCAAGCTTCGCTCTTTTTTTATGAAATATCTCATTAAAGCTGTTCTCTTCGAGTAACATTAACCGAGGCAGAGAGCTAGCTGTGTCTTGCTCGAATCAATTGAACAAATGGCTTCAATAAATCGATACGAATATTGATGAAGTTCGCGCTCGTTTCCAGCACCCGTTTCATCTCGTTATAATGTAGCGAAACATTATATGAAATATGCAGCTGAAAACGAAGTTTTAGCAACTACTATTCATACATTCCTTTTTTAGTACTACATTTTCTGTAATGAATGTTTAAAATCCCCTGCTGGAAGCTAAAAGAAAACGAATAAATTGATTATCGTTGTTTTACGTTAAGTAATTAGATTAGATCGGTCACTAGCGTTGAACAAACATGAAACATTTAAATGTGTTTAAGTCCTTGATTGGATTTCACGAATCAATTGGGTTTTAAAGCTAGGTCGACCTTCAGAAACCAATTTTCTGTAGCTTAGTGTACTAAAAGGACAAGCCGGAACGAAATGAGAAGGATTACGACGAACTAATCGTCTACTTTTAGTGGATAGTGCTGATAATGGCAACATTATAAAGTTTTATGGAAATCTTAAGAGGAAAACAGATTAGTATTAGCTTGTAGTTTATGGCACGTAAAATGCTTTGCATTAGAACATAAAACTGTTATTTAATTATCTGACGAAAATAGATTCAAATAAATTTGAATTGAAAGGATTTCAACAAGAATCATGTTTGCAATACGATATATTTCAGTTTTTGTGTTTCTTTCTTTTAGGATCGAAAATAACCCCCAACTGTTGCTGGTAAATGAAATAACATTTACTAATCCCCAAGAATAACAACTAATCCGAAATCTCGGGAAACCCTATTACAAAGCAAACGATGTATTGCTCAATCTATCTATGCGCTTGCTGGGTACTTTGCGTTAAATCCGAAGATTCAGACAAATAGCGACAAATATTTAGGAAGGTATCTATAAAAAATAAAAGTAATAAAATTTCTAAAGACTGTTATCTGGAAGAAAAGTATATTTATCAAATCACATTATAAAAAATGCCATAAAAGAGAGACTAGACAGAAGAGTTCTTTTGAACTTTTAAAAACTGTACAACGTAGATATAGCCAAAAATGAAGGCTCGGGAGAAATTATTTTACTCAAGATTTTTTACTCAACAGTCATTGAAAAACTAAACTAAAATCTAAAATCAAATCTTATATACTTACTGAACTTGACGGTTTGCTCGTAATCGATCACCGGAGCAATTCTAAAAGACTGAAATTAATAGAGCCAATATCAATAAATTTTGAGATTATTCAAATGTCTCAAAATTGCTTTGATGTGTTGTATAAGACAAGATCTGTCGCACAACAGCTTATTTCGAAATAATCTTATTTTTTATAGAAGATCTATGGGTTTTAAGAAACAGATATTTCTTCATTTAACTATAGTAATCTGAAATTATGTAATTTAGTTGTTATTTTGTTGTTTGGATATAAAAATTGTGTAAAAAATTATTCAATAGGATATAAGAATGGTTTTTCTAATCATAAAAAGAGGGAACATGAGGATTTTAATTAATTAATTCGATTTTGAATTAAATTTAGATGCATTATAATAAAATTGATTTGATAGACATTCTCTCCCCAGTTTATTTTTGTATTTTAGTACAAGTATTATATACCATTAGAAAGCGAGTTTTTTTCTAACTTTGTTTAAAGTTAGAATTTGTTTAAATAGTTAATAATAATTATGAACAATAATATGGTTAGGGGAAGTGCGGCTATTCCAGGACGGCGGGTATCCACGGACAATCAAATTACTAAACCATCAATATCGTTAAATTGAAATATATCCCATATGGCCTACAAACAAAATATAATTCAGTATTGCCGTGGCCGACGAATGAATTGTATATTACAGTAGGTTTTGTTCCAGCCAACATGTGTCCCCTCCTATCAAACTTCCTAAGAGGTTATCACATAGAAAATGTATGTAGCTTAAGTTAATTTATTGGCTGAAGTTTTGGTCATGACATGTATTTTACGACTACAATAATATTTATCTGATTCCGGTCATAAATTAAGTACTATTAATAGAAACATAGCATTTAAGTAATCGCGTAGTCCCGGACGCGAGTCAGTCGGGTACCCTCGGACATTTTTCATAGCTTTAAATTTAACAAAAAGAACGTAGTTTCTGGGTAATTAGGTTTATTCTAAGTCTTTGATTAAAATATATTTCTATATTTGGAGAACTAGTACAAAAATGCCAAAATTATCGCCTTGTCTTAATGCGACTAAAAAGCGCCTTATGAAGCGTTTGCAAAAAAACACAGAAGAATGCTATTTTAACATCTTGTCCGTATAGCAATGATCTTAAAGCGAAAAGTAAAGCCATAACATGTAAAAACTAAGAACAAAACCAAATAGTCAGTCTTTCCCATGAATATCGCGATCAAGAAATCGCATGCGTCATTGGTGGGGAAACATTTGAAGAAGACTGAATCTAATTCAGCTCTAAATGTAAAGGTTGTGCTTACAAAGCCTGCGTTAACATTGATCCATCAAATAAGTATTACTATTGTGTCGTTTGCAAGGATAAAATCGCTTAATAAGTATGTCCGGGGCTACCCGCCATCATTTCCATTGTCAAAAATCAAGGGATAAACTTATCGTATTATTACTACTTAAACGACTAAGAGACTTTTTTATTTTTTGTACTAAAATGTTTGAAGAAGTTCCAAAGTAAATTCTAAGTATGAAAATAAACATTGAAATTTGTTATTTTTGTGTATTTTTGGTATTTCATTTAAATGTCCGGGGCTACCCGAACTCCCCCTATATAGTGCGGTGATCCCTCAAAAATAAATAAAATAAAATAAAATGAAATAAAATATCCACCGTTCCAAATATCTAACATATAAATTATATACAGTGGAATAAAAATTATGAAGCACCAGAAATATTCTTTATTTCTCTCAGCTAGCTCAGGTTTGCTCGGTAAAACATAAATTATTTGAAATACGAGACTCTTATATACTTTTATGTCTGGAAACAAGAAGAAACTTAATTTGTAAGCACTTTTGCTTCTGCAAGCTGGACAACTGCAACTATAATCTGTATTTGAAAAAGAATAATGCTGTATGCTTGTATTAGCATCAATTAAACACATATGTTAATTGAAAACACAAAAACTTTATTCAACAAACAAATTAAATTCAGAAAAGAAAGGTCAATGAAAAAGAAAATATAATTCACAATTGGAAATTGAGAATAAATTCTCAGGTTTGCTCAAACGTTAAGAATAGTCGTCATAATCTGACATAGGATTAAGACAGTTATACGTTTGAACAAACCAACACAAATACTGTTTAATTATAAATGGAATGTTTTCAAAAATAAAATTAAATCTTTATTAAAAGAAATTTGATTGTTTTCTTTATTTGAAAATTAAATAAATTCTTAAAAAGAATTTAATGAATTAAATCAAATAAATTTTTATGACCTAGGATGAACTTTACAAATTAAGTTATTATTCTTTTGCTTACGAGAAACAATTATTTTCTTAACCAACCATACCAGGTTGGTTAAGAAAATTCAATGTAATTTCCCTTATTAAAGTTAATCCAATTGGTAGCACTGCTATAAAACCAAACAGCTGATTGTTATTTTTATAGAATAATCGATGCGTTGATCGATGAACAAATAAATTCACTTCAATTTAATTAAAAAGAAAAGCACTTTCACTTTTATTTTTGTAGCACAATAATAAAATCTTCATTAAATTCTTGAAGATAATTCAGGTAAACACCTTTATTTTTATTTTTAACTTTGTTTATTTCAAATGACACTTGTCAACAACATATGATTGGTACATATAACCTCAAAATTGCAGATATTCAATCTGGAGACGAGCGTGGTTTCCGCTTTCAATGTTTTAACGACTGATTTTGTTCCAAAAAGCAGCGGCTTTTATATCTTCTGCCAGAACAAATGAACTCCATAACAGATTTTCCAAACAAACGACAAACGAGAATGCGTGTGACGTCATTATCCAAAAAATATATGATTCTAATCTCCACTAATCCCAGATCTGTTATGATGAAATTGTAAATCTCACAACGCTGATCACAAAACTATAGAACATGTATAGTCCTAAAATACATAATAAAGAAGATATATTTGACAATGAAGATTCTATAACATAATTACATATACAAATTAACAAATCAAGATTTCATCCTTCACAAAATGGTTAAAGGAATACAAGATCTAAGTAATACAATTGTTTTATACATAAAAATATTTTTACAAATAAATACAAACATGATTTTATTACAGTACGATATGCCATATCTGCCAATAGATGTTTACACAAATTCCAGCTTCAAAATAGCTTCTACGTTAATCAATTTATACACAAAATATCCAGTGTGCAGTGCTCTAAGCGCTCATATAAAAACAATGACAAGAAAAACCAGGATAAAGCCTACAAGAGTCTGTTTTCGCGAAAAGAGAGGAATGAAATACCTCCAGTAATTGAAATGACCAGAATTCCATTAAATGAATTCAAAAATTAATTATGTTATATCAATCATAATAAGATTGACCTACTTAATCTATTTGCAGGAAATCAACCATGTAAACTTGAGCTGACCTCCAGGAATATCAAAAATTGTGTCTAACGCTGAACATCGTAACTGAAAACTTTCTCCTAGCAAGAGGAAAACCGACCTAGTGTAACTTAGGTTGCCTATACATGATTGTGATAAAATAATCTAGCTAAATCATATCCTTTTTACTATTTGAAATATAATTATCATTATGATAAGAAAGTTAGGTTATATTTGCATGAAATCATTAATCTTAAGTTTTAATTTAAACATAAATGAATCTAACTAAGGTCCTAACTATAGCCTTTATTAATAATGTGCCCAAAACATAACATGCCCCTCATTTACTTTATGAAACCGATACGAAATATTCGTTTAACGTTTACGAACATCGTTCAATAAAATTTTCAAAAATGGTGATATTATATCACCTCAATAGATTTAGTAACTTTTTTGTATTTGTTTTCCACTAGAAATCACTAGAAAAATAACCAATTTTCTCTTTTGTTTTTCAAAACATATAAATACATGAAGCAATTTGACTCCATCTCTGTAAATTTAGTAGTTCCAAGCCATGCGTTTGTGCCCAGAGCATAATTAAAAATTTAAAGGATATGTAGTAAATTCAATATGTCAATATTAACCAAACGTCAACATTTTTTAGGTTATGTTGATGAAACGTCAAAGTGTTTATTAATTGTTAAATATTTTTAATTCAGTTAATGATTTTAAGAACATCAAACAATTTAATTTAAATAAATAAAGAGTGTTGCGAATCAATAGAGATTTAACTTTTTTCTGGGTTATCAGATTAATAATCTTCATTGGAATTTGAATGGAATAGAGATTTATCACTGTATTAATTAAATGGTTTTACCTTATCTTTGAAATACAGCTGGTTTTTATAATTTCAATTATATCCAGTAATACAGAATTATTTATGAAGAGAGGTGAATTGTTTTTGCATTTCCACCATGTTGATATAAAACCACATGGAAACAGAAAGTTTGCAGTTTGTTACTATATTCGGTTGGCAATTTAAAAGGCGCCAAAATTTTAATTATTTGTAAATAATGTAAGGTATTTATTTAAATTTAAGCTAGTAATACGAGTAATAGAGATATTACTTCTGAAGATAGAAAGAATTAGACTATCCCAGAATTGATTTTTCTTTTATTCAAGATATCGAAATTTCTTTTTTTTTTCATTAATTTTTAGTATTTCAATTTTAACTTTGTTTGTTTATTTCTTGTGTTTTGTTAAATAAATTTTGTATTTAAATATTTTTAAAGTAACTCCTGGTTTATTATTTTTGATTTGTGTGTGTGGTTTAATTTTGTTCTTAGATTCATGTTTATTATTGCCCTATTAAACCGACCCGCATGCAGAGTCTTATTTTTGAAAAGAACTTACTTTCACAACAATTCATTATAGCCGGTGCATTTTTCTTTCATGGTAAAGGTAGGTGGTTTATATTTTGCATATATCTTCAGTGCGCTTTTACCGAAGTCGTTTTTTTATATGTACTCTAAACAAGTAAATAAATTTTAACAGTTTATCAATTTTTATTCACCATCGATCTATTTGGGGCGTTCCCAATTATTTATAGTTGAGATAAATATCATATTAATATGTAGGTACATTTTTTGAGTTAAGTTTTGAGATTACATTGAGAGATTTAGTAATCGACTGCTTTTCTATTGTATACTTCCACATACTGCGAAATATTATGAAATACATTAACGCTATGTTGGTGTATCTACTCCCTGCTATTTACTTGGAATTGTAACGTAAATGATAATTAAAACAATGCTATGAAATGTCCACTCCAGATAACAAGAGCACAGTAGATCTTTGTGATTTATTAACCTTCATTCACGTTACGTTTATGAGCATTACATGAATAACGGAGATTGAAAATTACCAACCTAGTTACAATTAGCGCTACTATTGTTAATAGGAGAAACTATTTGCATACATTCCTAGATGCATCTTAAACTTTGAAAGCATTACTTTCCAGATATCGCTGTTCAGAAATGTAAATAGAGAAAATCCTATGTTAATTGTGTGTGGTTTAAATTAAATCCCTGTTGTGTATCTTTCTGTATCTATGCAAAAGGTTCAGAAAGTTGAAGTTGCCTATTTTCATAAACGCAATATTATCCTAGATACACATTTTGGGTTTATTTCATACTATGTGCTAAGCAAGCAGAAGCATAACAACTACAATAATTAGATAGCAGTTTCTGCAGAATGTAAATAATGTAAATAATATATTTATGAAATAAATAAAGATTATTAAAAGTTTCACAGTTTTATTAAAATATACCTGACAATATTGTTTCGACAGCTATGCTGTCATTATCAAAGGTAATATAATTATAAACAAACACGTCGCTAAGGTAGATACAAAATAGGTAACTAGATAAAATAATAATAATAATAATAAAAATTAATAATAAAAATCATAATTAAACATCTAATACTTCCAGTAACGGAGAATTACTGAGCTCAAGTTGTTCATTCATTAATTAATTCAGTAATTCTCCGTTATTGGAAGTATTAGATGTTTAATTATGATTTTTATTATTAATTTTTATTATTATTATTATTATTTTATCTAGTTACCTATTTTGTATCTACCTTAGCGACGTGTTTGTTTATAATTATATTACCTTTGATAATGACAGCATAGCTGTCGAAACAATATTGTCAGGTATATTTTAATAAAACTGTGAAACTTTTAATAATCTTTATTTATTTCATGATTATGGAGTTCCACAAAATAAGGCTGGAAACAATAAACAAAAATATATTTATGCATATATATTTTTATTTTAAGGAAATGCAACGTGTAATTTTTCGTTTCGTTCAGAAACAGAAGGATAAATAACGAATTATCTTTTGCAAGATTTAAGGAGTAAGTAGAAGGAAGCTTTATTTGAGCAATAATTTTTAATCTCTATCTCAATATTTCTATTTCCAAAAATGAATTTCATAGTGAAAAATGAATCATCATAGATTCAGGAGGGTGGAGTGGGCGAGTAACTGGAGCAGAAACCTATTGCAAAGATATAACTAATACTTATGCCATAAAAATAGATAAAAATATTTTAAACAGTTTGTAATACATTTTAACAGATACTGTTAAACTCTTTTGTAGCAATGGCGAATAGTACCTAAGGAAGAGTATTTGCGTCAGTTTAATAAATTAGCTCAACTTGCTCTCTAAGCAAGTCAATACAATATCTGCTAGGTTGTACTTAACTTTTGTAATACTTAGCTACATTGCACAGTATACTTACCTATAGCTCTCAAACTAAAAAAACTAAATGGCACAATCTCATTATGGCAGAACAATTTCAAATGGATGTGGTGTTTTATAAGATATAATCACTCTGTTTAACGAAAATATAAATAGAATTCTGCTATACAACGGTAGAATTTGATTGCGTTTTCCTTCGCATGAATACTTGTACTGTCACTTGGTAGTAGTCGCCGTGCAGTAAGCCCTGTGGGACCAGTTACAAAGGTATTGGAGTAGTGGACAACCAGATATGAAAACTTATAGCGCATTCTACACCGTCTCGTGATCAACAATACCATCAACACCAAAACTCATCTTGGTTGCTGGTGTATGTAGGACGAGAGTTGTAACCACTTGTAGTCGCCACGAACGAAATACAGAAACTTATATAGCTAACACAATGTCGATATGATCTAATTATATGCAACTAGATCACCTCGTAGCGCCACGATTCCGCTTTCTACTACGCTAAAGTCTCACGCAAATACATATGTGTGTTGCGGATTTACGCGACATATTGCCTTTCAGTTTAATTGCCACGGTTCCCGTTTAAGCGAAGAATTGAGGTACACTCAATTAGCTTATATGTGAGTCATGCCAATTCCTACTGGTGAGAGCGCGGTTGTTATCCACTCTTTAGTAGCTCTCCATGCTACTGTTGGAGCATTTAACGTGCTCTCCCGTCGAGATCCATCTCTCCGGGACTAGTCCAGCATACGGACTAACAACTGTCTGGTTGAGTCCATCTCAAGTGTGATCTGAGCTTGGTCTAGAATGTCTAGAATTTATCTAGGACTTGCTCACTTCGACCTACCAAATAAAAGCTTGATATGCTAATTCTCACCCCAGTCAGTATTTCGGAAGCTTCGCTCACACGGATGTGAAGCTGAACACATTATGAGCCCCTCTTACATTGCGTTCGATGGCAACTTTCATCCATCAGTAGAATTTGCCTGTTACGTATTATATCACTACATAATCGGGATTCATTATGTAGATTAGACGTTGCATACAGGCAGAGGCTAAAATTTCAAAAACATTGGCTACGCCCAGGCAATATCAGCTTTTGTCCTGGTCTTATTTCATCAACAAATTATTCCAATTCAAGTCAGAGATTACACCTTCCTACACAAGATCGACCCCCTCTTTTCTAATCGACCTTAATTAAAAATAAATTGAAATAGTAATGGAGCTTAACGTTTACTGCCATCATTAAAGATCTTGAAAACTCAGAACGGTCTCAGAATCTTTAATAAGGAAATAAACGTTAGGCTCCATTATTGTTTCAATTCATCATTTCTTCTTTCATTTACATTTCGGTAAGAGATGCTCCTGCACCTCTTGCAACTGGTGCCTGGTGCCAACAAGGGCACCATGGCTGCATGGTCTTCTGATCGACTTTAACCAAAAATAAACTGAAACAGTAATGGTGCCTAACGTTAATTAACCTTATAAAGATGTTGAGGACACTAGATTGGACGAAGCGTCTAACTTCATGTTATTTTTTATGGTTTCGGTCAATCTAGCGGTCTCAGAAACTTTGATAAGGAAACTTTAAACTCCATTACTGTTTCAGTTCATTCTTGGTTTTTTATAATAACTTGCAAGTGAGTAATTCGAAATAGGTTTTTAGCCATTTAAAGCCAGACAAGCTTCTTTTTTTATTACTAGTATTCTGTATACAAGCAGCTATTTGCTAAATTAATTTAACCTATTTTTTAACCTCGAGTCCACCCTGCTGTTTCAATATACAAAAATTATGGCAATAATGGCAAGATAGTCTCGAGATGAAAACCAAAGTTTTAATACTTACTCAAATTTGATTACCAGGCTGACCTAATCAGTCGCAAGAGACAAACTTTCTTTAAAATACCTTTCGGGCATAGAAAAATTGAAAGGTTGGCTGCTCGATATGAATCGCGGATACCTTATAAGCGCCACCTTATTTGAAAAAAATTTTAATAATTTTTTAATCTGGCGTTAATTTTTCAGACTTATAAAAATAATCTTAAGCGGTTCATTCCAAATTAAAACTAGGAGATTTGCAGAAACAACCCTTAATAATACATGAAAAAAATTCCAATGCCTTCAGAAGTAAGTTCGTAGTCGTTTCAGAAGTAAATCAAATTTAAACAAAGCTATTTCGGCATCACTTCGTGTATTACAAAGATTAAGCTAAATTCTGTAAACGTTGCAAATTAAATTAATGCAAACGTTAAAATTAATCTTGCTGTCTTATAAAAATTTAATTCTTTAATAGTTGTAAACTAATCATATTAAATTTCTTTAGACAATGAAATTTGACTCGGCATTCGTTTTATAAAATGTTAAAATGTGATATCCAATAGATTTTGATATTATTTTAAGGTAATTATTCAGAAATTGAACAGACCGACTTGACAAAACATGTGCACTAATACATACAATATAATACAAAATAAATTTTGCATTATAAAAATAAGATTAAGTGGGATAAATATTACAATGAAAATCTAAAAATGACCCTATAAAAACCTATGTACAAAAAATATTAATGTTAAGTGCGGCTACATGTATAAGCCAAGAATGGGTGTGTGTAAACAGCTTTCTCCCAGTGCTGCTTGTGAATTACACACGTCAACATTTGTTACACATTTGTAAATGTGGGTTTTTATAGCGTCATTTTTCGATTTATATTATAATGTTTATCCTACTTAATTTTATTTTTATAATGCAAAATTTATTTTGTATTTATTATATTTTAAATTTTGAATGGTTAGTGATGATTCATTCTATTTTACGATTAGAGAACGGCATTTAATGCTGCATATTACTCTATAGATGTCGTAACACTACATTGGTGTTAAACCATCGCTACAGTGTTTTTTCTTGATCTACAAGCAGCTACCTCTAGCAGAGGAATGCACTAGTTAAAGTGTTATTTGATTTTTTTCTTACCCGAGAATAACCAGTTAAATACAAAAAGATTGTCTAAAACTTCTTTAACGTGAAAAATATATATGAATAACTAGAGAAACACCTTATCTCCAGAAATTATGGAAGGTTTTAAAATTTCATTATCTCAAGCACAGATGCGAACCAAGAAGATTCTATTAATTCGCCAATAATCCTCCAAATAATGCAATCATAGAATACAAAAAATCTTAATCACCACAATGGATTAAAATTCAATAGTAAAGTTCAAAATAGAACGTTACATTTAATGATGAATAATCACAAAAAATACTTTACGTGAGAGAAATGTCCTGTTACATTGGTTTTGTGATATTCTGAAGCTTTATTAATTTTGACTGTTAATGATTACATTATCAGTTATTATTCTGACTGTTTTACTATTCGTTTGATTAACTCTATTGTACAGCCATTACATTATTAGTTACATAATAACTGTTATTGAGTAATGGTATTGTTTACATTAATAGATCTTAATGTAGTATTTCTATTCTTAGATATACCTTTATTAAAGTAATCTAATTGATGTGCGTTTGTCTTGTGTTGGTTTGTAGTTTTAGTCGAATCCCTAACGATCGGGTTCGTCGGTCGGGTTCCATTTTGTTTTAGAAATCTTAACTCTAACTGGTCCTGATTCTTGTTTATAAACATCTCTTGGAGGATTTTCTACATTTTGATTATTTTTGTTTTGAAATGAAAATTTTAAATGATTAATTTTCAATTAAAAATGGTTATTATGTAAACGCATCAATACTAAAAAAGGTTTTATAAATAAAAAGCAATAAAGCAAAATCAATAATAATAACATGATACACTTTTTTCCAATGATTAATTACAATCTATAAAGCTCTGTGTTGAATGCTTATATGACATATTATCAGTTAATTGTTTTTAAATGGGTTTTTGTCATATGAAAAATGGAACTCCTTTCAATATAATGAAAGAGTGAAGTTTAATTGCTGTGTAATTTTTATGCATTTACATGTTTACGATATTCAGTAAACATGTCGGCGGACAATTATCGTTTCAAATTTCAAACGTTCTTTCAATTTAATAAATTAACCGGAATTACTGAAATATTTCCAATAATATTTCTATGGAAAATTTTATAGCAGAAGAAAAATTTCATTAGGATGTCTTAAAGATACTGCGTATTTTTTCCTTCGTGTATTCTCTATTTTTCGTTGGGGCATGTCAAAGTAGTGATAATGTGGCCTTATGATAAACTTATATACAGGAAGATGGAGTTGGTGATATTGGGAAACTGTCGCACATAAAATGATCATCATGGAACCTCCACCATTATTATTTTTTTCTGCAACGTAGTAAGATAAATTAAAAATCAAAGTAAACATTCTGAATTTTAGCATTAATAAAAAGACGTATTTTGTTGAAAAACTAATAGCTTAAAGTTGGACGCTCTCTGAAGCTAATCAAAGTTCTATTCTCTAACGCTTCCGGCGTCCGTTCCAAGTAATTTTCCTGAAACTCAGAACTTTTCCGATCGTTCTGGTTTGATTTATGTCTTAGACCAAAATCCTCACCTCTTTTTGTATTATAGATGGTTCAATTTAGCAAAGTACCTTTACAAGGGTTTCATCTTATGAATTATAGGTTTCCATTATTTGTATTTAGTAAAGTTTAATATACGGTCTTTACTTTAAGGTTGTTGAAAGAGATGTTAACAAGTTAAAATAAGGAACAAACGGAGGTAGGTCACGAAGCTTTAACTCGCACAAGAAATAACTTAAGATATAGCTACAACACTAACTTCCGTCTCTGAAAATGTGTGTACGGGAAGTGGTAGGTATGCCTAAACTGGGTCATCAGATTGTTGGAAAAGCAGCTGAAGAAAGAGAATGCAAATGAAAACATAAAAGTTGCTTTACAAACTTGGCGTTGGCAAACGAGAAGAAAAACTACCACCTCATGAATATTGATGTAGCCTACATATAATATAACCCCAACGGGAGATTTTTTTGCGTATTTACTGTAAACGGAATTTTAGTTTTTGTAAATAATCAATAGCGCAGCCGTTTTAACTTCATTGTTTTGTTTACGTTTGCACATCGCTAGGTTGAATCGTAAAAAATACATATTCCAAGAGAATACCTTTTAAGGGAGAAAGGCTTTTTACAAAAATGACTGTCTATAGGCAGTTCGATTTCTTCAAATCCATTTGGCACGGTAAAGTATTATAAAAAATCTTTTTTTGTTTCTTTGATGGCACCGATAATTTCTAGCTATTAATCCTGATTTTTCTAAATCGAATTCCATCGAGAAAATCGTTTTAATTTGAACTGCCGTTCAGTGAAAGAGTCTACGAAATGGTCTTTTTCGTTGTTCGTAGTGATTACTTAAAGTATTATTAAGTATAAATAATTAGGTGATCATCAGTTTGTTAACAAATGATTTGATTTAATTGCATGAATTTACTATAATAACTTTCTATAAATACATAAAGGCATTAACCGAATTTATTTTAAATTTATTTGAACAATTTTTATTAAAATATATTTCACTTACTGACATCTCAAGTAGCATCTAAGTAGCAGTAACTGAGATCGGAATTTTGATTGAATAGTTGTTACGTAACTACAACTAAATTTATGACTTTATAGGTTTAATTAGTTAGTAAAGTTGTTGCAACTTCAAAGTGGTTTTATGACTGTAGCAGTAACTTACCCGAAGCTAATTTAAAGTTTTTAAAACTTTAAAGTAGTACTGAAGGTTCTTGCCACCTGTCTGAAGGCATTGTTTAACCTTTAAAGTAACGGATCCTTACAGTAAAATTGAAAGTAAATCTTACGTTTTTGCTACCCAGGAGAATCACTTGAAAGTGATTTTTACTACTTGCTTTGCATCATAATTATTGCAAAGTTCCAGTTACTATTAAAAAATTACAATGAAGTGACAGCAACTTCTATTCTAAGTTGTTCCCATGTTTGTATACCAGGAGAGCTATTTGCATCCAACCTCAATATTTCTCGGTCTGAAAATTTTAAATGTTGGGGCCAACGGAATATATTATTTTGCTCGCATTTATAGGGAACAGGGGTGAAGTAAGTATATTATCCCTTTTTTTTGGTTGCCACACCCTTAAAATATGTCATAGCTAATTATTATGCAGCAGTATAAAAAATATAATGTTTATGGTTAAATCTGAGGTTAAACTTAAATATTTTTAAAGTCCCAATGGGAACTTTGCAGTGTCATTAGGAACTAGAAAGTGACTACGGAAACGTTGACGTCGTTTTATAGTAAGAGGCATTTGAAAGCAGAATTTATTTAGTTCCCGTTAGTGGTAATTAAATAACACAAACTTTAGACACGCATTTTATGGTGAATACTGCTTTAAGTTAATTTTTCGAAAACTACTCCATATTTACTTGTACAATGTTGGAGGTTAATCAATTTGCAATTTGTTATAATTGAATCAGTCAATGTAGAAACTGAATATGTCCCAACTACCTGATTTTGAGAAAAACAAAAAAACTGAATTACTCAATGTTGCTTTTATGGACCTTCGTGACTGTTTGGGATATGAAAGAAGGGTATCTTTTAGGTAAGATCACATGGTTCAACGTAGTTAAAGTTTTGTATTCTAAGAGAAAAAATGCATATGAGACATAGACATGTTCAGTTTCTGCATTGATTGCAAATAAAATACAAATAATACGTAAGAAACTATTTTCCGACAAACGAACAACTGACCTAACAACTGACATTAACAAAACATTAACAGGAAGGTCCGTAGATTTTTGCTTTCCAAGATGCAATGGATTAACCCTCGTAATATCTGTATGTGGTGAACCATTATTTACGAATTCATCCCCAAAATGCAATAACTGAATGCAACCATTAAAGTTCCATAAGATTTGGTTATTAATTTAATTTTGATAACCATCACAAAGGTTCGTTGTTTTTATTAAAACAACCCACTTATTAATTAAATCTGAACTGGATTTAGAGGGCACATAACTCAAATTTATTTATTAATTGAAATTTCGATCACTGAAGAGAATGTCTGTAATTATTAATTTATTTCGGTACGGTAATTATTTAAACGAGAGTGCGATACGGTAACTGTATTAATAGGAAAAGCTAAATTTCCCATTCTTCAAAAGCACAAACATCCGGAAAAGTGTTTAACGATGTAACAGTACTTTTTATTAACCACAAATTCTTGATTAATATCCGGACACTTAATTAAACGGTATACTTATTAACTGTAAATTTTATTAAATAACATTTGCACGGCATCCGAAACCGGCAATCGATCAAACTATACGGAAACTAGATTTAGAATTTTCTTTAATTCTAAATAACTAAAATGAAACGATAATTCTGTAATGTCGACCGGAGTCAACTGTCTTCTCTAAAAGCTGGATCGAAAGTGTTTTTTTAACATTTTCGGATCCCTATTTTTTGGCGCGGAGGAGCTATGTTTTTTCTTTCGCTCAAGATGTAGATCGGACCAAGCAATCAACAGCCTATATCATTTTGTAAGAGCAAATCAAAACTGACACACGCTTAGTACACGTGGACTCCTTAAGACAAATTTTATTAGCTTTTTATATGAGATTTTCATCCTAATGAACAAAAAATAGTACTGGAGTAGCGCGAAAGCGAGAATAGAGACGCTGTCGTCCAAGGGGATAACATCTACCGACTAGACTTCCAGATCATGCGATTTTTAAGTTAAAACGCAGAGACCAAACTAAATTTATCAACACGTGTTAAATGTCACCTTCTAAACAAAAGGGAAGTTCACTTTTTGCCATGCTTTCTCAGAACGCGCTGGAATATTTATATGAAGCAATATGAACTTAAATACGCCTTAAATTTAATCAAGATTTTTTTTGACAACGCAACCATTTTAGCGGGTACACGTAAACAAGCAAAGTACTAAGAACGTAATTTATTACTTCAGCGTCCTCTAGTTTTATAGAAGTTCAAAAACAATCTTTTTAAAATATTCTTTGTAAATATGTTTATACGACAAAATTTTAGCTACAAATAGAATATGGATTTGCAGGACCGAACATTAAATTTTTTTAGTAAATATACTTACAAAATTACACATATTTGAGGCCGATAGAAAATATACCGTTACAACTAATCTTCGCCACAATAACTTGTCAAAATGTGACAACTTGTGAAATGTCAGAATAGTTTACCTATGATTGAGCATATAAGTTTATAATAAAAAACAAAATTAGTATGCCGAAGCTGCCATCTTTAATCATTCATCTTATATAAAATTATAAAAAATATAAAGACATAAAATATACCCCGTGATACTTATTGTGTGTCACTAAGGGGTATAATTTTACATTCGTAAGTTACTTTCTCTGCTCTACCATCCTAACAAATTTCACGAATTTCTGAAATGGTCGGGTTGTGAGTAGTGATGATTTGGCATGGAATGACCCTATAATCAAGTATATCTTAACATTCTTCTAAATAAAGGTGTGGATTAGATTTTAAGGCAATGATATAATTGAATCAAATATAAGAAGTACTTAAATTTAATTGTTTAAATACATTTAATTTAAACAGTTGTGTATTGCATTTTCAGTTACACGTTAGTATTTACACAAAAGCATTCTATTGGTTGATATAAATTTCTGATAATTTTAAATTATACTTCATCCATAAATACAAGAAATGTGTCATTTTCGTAATCGCACCTGAATAAATAAATACGGCCCGGGGTGAGATAAGATAAGAGTGCAAATTTCACATTGCTAAGAATTCAGTGACGTACGCTAGAACGAACATATTTTCATTCTCTATTTTACATTTATTTTTAATTAAAAAGGGGTTTGTGCCGCTACTGAATCTTTCTAGTTCATTCATTGTTTATTTTATCATTTAGATTGCAGCGTGGCCTTCGCGTAATTCTAGATGCTTTTTACATTTTATAAAATTTAATTTTATAAACAGCAAACTTTTGTAACTATTATAATGTAATTTCAACTGAAGAAGGATTTATTAAATAAAAAGTATCCGAAATGATCATATTGAAAACAAATTGATATTTTTAATTATTAACAATTAAAACGTCTCATTAAGAATTTTCCTGAATCACCTTGAACATATGTGTATTATAAAGTAAAGGCGTTATAAAAATTTAAACAAATTACACATTTTTTAGATACTTGATTCCATTTATTTCATAAGTAAAATAGTAAGTTTTACAAGTAAAATACGTATTGATACTATTAGCATGAAACAATAATTGTTTTATTTAAATGCACAGTTTTATTCAAAGCAAAGAAAGTAAGTTTTGTCCTAACTAAACGGAACATTTATTACAAAGATACAGTGTGTTTCATCAAAACTACTCAACCTTTCAATCAATCGTTACGTTACTAGCATTAAATAATCGTATTTACTTAATCCAAGACTAAATTTTTTTTTATTGAATTGTTTCTGAATTGATGAACAGTTTACTGTTAAGTACAATAAGTATTTATTCGTTGTTAATTATACAATATGCACCTGCGTAATAACTTAAACACTATACATTAAACTGGTAATGAAGCTCAGAAAATCTAGGTAAGCAACATCTCTGGATGCCAGCTTCTAAGGTTTCTGAGTGCCGTAGTTAGGTTCAGAGGCTACGTAAGCAACATCCCTGGATTGCAGCTTCGAAGCTCCCGAAATGTCGTTGCAACTCGAACTGAAGTATTTGACAAAATGCGTGTTTATATACCATGAGAATCCTTTTTCTGGATTCCCACGTAGAGATAACATTCGGCTACATAGCATACATTAAGTTGAATTCGAATAATATTACGATAAAGTTTTTATGATGCCTACATTAGTATACATTATTATTCTAATATAGCATGCATTAGAATAATATTAAGATGAGGTTCTGAATATATTACCAGCGTTATCTTACAGGTTTATAAGGTTTATACATACGTCTTATATGACTGCATACAGTTATAATGTTAACTCACGCTTCGTCTGCAAAAACATTCAGTGTATGCTTCGAACGACGCATGTCATAATAATGACGTGATTGGCCAATTTTAACAATAGGTATGACTGAATTGACAATATGACTATAGCTATGACTGAAACGATTTGATAGTTGTTTTGGAACAATCCTTTGAAAATGATTGACTTGGCAATATTAATTTAATTACTGGTATAAATTGCAGCAATGCAATATATTAGTTAACATAATATCTACAGAAGAATTAATTTTCCGTTTTTTCAAATACTTTAGTTAACTGTATAAGTTTTAATTTGGCATCTGCAATATTCAATTTAAGCATACTTCTTAAACAAATATAAAACTTGAAATAAATAAAACAGTCTTATTAATTTACATTTACAATATTTAAAATAATCAAATATTTATTTAAAACAATAATTTGTCTCCAAAAAAATATATAGATTAAATTAACGAATTTTTTGTGTGTATAAAAAGAAGAAAAAGCCCTGCAGAATAGATCGCAGATGTAAAGAAAACGTCGAAAATATGCTAACTGATGATTTACTAACGAGATAGAAAGTTCACTTACTCAGGGCTTAGATGGCTTGCAAGATTTGTAGTTACAGTGCAAAATTGTTCTTCCAAACAATCCTCTCACGAGATGCGACTAACCAAATCGCCAAACCAATACTGTAACGTTCTTTTTAAAATAATAAGCAAAATGCTGTTTAAATCGTCTATTAGGTAGGTTAGCTAGGTATTTACAAATTTATATGAGGACTATTTATATAAAAACTATTTATGTATTACAATAATTATTAACATTTATTTATTCAGAGTACATTCCACTATGCCAGTCAAACATTAACTAAACTCCTTCTACGCGCGATCTCAAGTTATATCTTTCATAAGTTCTAGAACATAACCGATAAATCATAGATGCAGCTGTTGATGAGTCACGTCGATAAGTCGCGTCGATGAGTCATACACGCAGGTGTTGATGAGTCATACAGTTGATGACTCATACATCTAGAATGTTCGATGACGTCATATGTGGGTTGACTATTCGTTACAATACGTTCACAAAAGTCGTAAACTCCATAAAACCCATTAAAGCAGCAAATAATGCGATTACATTTTCGGAAATTTGCCCACACTAACAAACTACGTCTTAAAACGTGTCAGTTTTCCAAAAACCGAAGAAGGAAGAACTTATCACTTATCTCATCTACAAAATCTGCTAAATTGAGTAGAGTTACCATGAAATTAAATTTAAAAAACTACGTTTTTTAAAAACCACATTAGCAGAGTCCAAAAAAAGTTACTAAAAACCGTTGAATAAGCTATTTAAAAGCTCTCTAAAACTACGTTAATAAAAAAAATGAACTTCGCCAAGCATCATCCTGAATCACTATGGTAATTTGAAATGCTTAACAGAAAAGAAAAATTATCTTAAGGCTATGACTTAAACCCTTACCCAGTCGGAAAAGTAACTAGGTTAATAAGTATGTTGGAATTATTTCGTGCAAATTCTCAAACGCGTGAAAAATGACATTACCTTTCGGCGAACAGTCGTAATAATTGCTTTGAAATCGAAATTAACTTCTTAACGCAAAAAGGATATGTAACAACACCATGTTCCATTTTTCTATACTCAACCATTTTCTGTATTTTTCTTTTGTAAGAAAATTGTAAATTTCTTCACACATGTTGCAAATTCATCGTTTTTGGCAATTTCGGCTTCCTCATGTATAATTTTCATAGATAATTCTCAAGGAGCTAAAACATTGAAAATCCAATGCATTGATTGAATGCATTCAGGGTGCTATTTACTTCCAATGTTATTACTTATTTTTTTCTGTCTACCTGAAAATCGTTCGTTTCAACATAAAAAATCACTGATCGTTTACAGCGCTTATTTTTAATCCTGACTTAACCCTAAATATAACTCAATTTATGATAAATGCCATCATTACAAATGTGTACATATTACATATAAATTAAGCTCCACTTACACTGAAGGGGAGCAGGAACCAGAAACTTAAAACAAACGGCGTAAGTACCAATCAGTTGTTTTACTTAAATAAAAGCTATGCATTTAGGTCGAAACTGTTAATTAGTGGCGACAATGGCAAATCGCCTCGGTTGGACGAGTTTCCATTGACCCTGACAACGTACATACTTCATGAATAGATGTTTGTGGAAAACGATGGAATCCGTACATTGATTTCATGATATATGTGATGTAGTTAAATCATTGTTAGTTTCCGTTACTGTGTAACGTTACAAAAGTAAACTCATCTTCAGCCTGTTATGATAAGTTTCACTTGATGGTACAGTTTACTAGAAACGTCGAAAAGTATCAAATGTAAAAACTTCGTCAGTAGTAAGGGATAGGAAGAAAAAAGTATGTAGATGATGCAACTGCTGACTGGATAATTTTATTTTTATGTAATCATGTCTAAAAGTAATAAATAGTACAAAAATGCAAAGTTTGGTGAATTTTATGTGAATTAATTATCGCCATTTTTACATCACTGTTCAATAAAGTAAATTTTGCTAAAATAATCAAATAAATATTTAGGTTTTGGTGTTGATGGTCGGCTTAGGGCCTTAAATTGCTTTTAAAAGAAATAAAGAAATTTCCGAGATACATTTATAAATAAGAATGTACTTTCATTGAACAGTTGAACTTTCCTTAGAGAGTATTAATACAACTTATTCAGACCTCACAGCTTTGTAATTAGAAAGTTCAAAGTCCATATAATTATATGGTTGTAAGGTGTCTAAAGTGCAAAGTTCAAAGTTGAATAAATTCAAAGGATAACTATGACGTATTTCAAGGATAACACTTCACGTAAACGTGTTTAAAGTAAATACTTGTCTAGATTGTACAACGTCTTAAGGAAACGTAGAATGTCCTCTTTTATTCCAAGGTAACAAAAGAAGTTTATGCTTCTTGGTTTAAATAAATGTTGCAGAACTATCGCGTTTATGGAAACTGGAATCGCTGCATTTTTAGCTGAGAATTTGAATGCAGTTCACAATGGCAAGGCGAAAATGAAACTATTTTATTTATGTCTGTTCTGCACTTTCTGTACTAACATTTCGTTTTATTTGTATGATTTTATGACTAGATAGTCGTAAAGATTAATATAAACTACTACCTCATACAATCATAAAAATTTTTACCTTAAATAAGAGTCAGTCACCGTAATCCCAAAACGACTGAGTTTAATAATAATCTTTCGAGGCGCAGTTTGAAGTTTTTACGATAACTACAATGTTATCAAAAGTGTTTCAAGGATATTAAGCTTTATATACAGCAGTACATTTTTATTTAAGTTTAATAACCATATAGCTCTTGTATTTTGCGCAGTAATGAATCAATTTTAAGTTTTCAACCGTTCTCTATTTCCAACATAATTAAATGTGAATAATGTTGGTAGTAAGTTACAAAATCGATTAACTCAATATTGCTTCATTTAACAAACCCCTTTATATAACACCTATTGTCTGTGCAATTCCCTGGTCGATATTATATCATTTTAACAATAGACAGACTGAATGAAATTTTTTAGATTACATGGTTTGAGTTTATATAACTGTTCTCACTATTTAAAAGCTGCTAATGATATTAAAATGTGATAGAAATGAGTGCAATGAAATCCTATTATAAATTAAAGTTTAAAATACGCTAAAATTATAAAGTTAAAATATATTGTTACATTACACTTACAAGACATAGCTGTAGAAATACAAAAAGACTACGGGACAATCATTATCACTTCCCAGCCGGCACACTGAGATTATAATGACGTTATTTTTAAGTCATTATTAGTCGACGACGTCATATGACTAATAAATGATGTCCATAATGACGTCATATAATGGAACGACGTTGAGGTCTTAAAAACGACGTCTTTTGGACGTACAATACAATACGTCCAAGTTTCATTAAAAAGATATTATTTTAGCAGGGGCCAAGGAATACTGGTCATATTAAGCAGGTGCTCACGATATAGAGATGTTTTGACTGTAGTATATAATAAATGTTATTTCCAATATTGAACTATTTATTTATAATTCCTGCCTCAGTTCTAGTATAGGACGTTTTAATGACGTCTTACATTGACGTCTTAGGGCTATGACATAATGATGTCAGTTTTATGACAATTTGACGTTTTTACTGCCGAAAAAACGGCGACATTAAGACGTCAGTGTGCTGGCTGGGTCAGGATGCAGGTGTACCTAAGTAGATACCGCTGCTATTGCTTGAAATAAGTTAATAAGTTTAGAAGACTAAGTAAGACTAATATGTTTAGAATGGGTGTGGTTTTTTCAATCACCATTTAATTTGGGTTTTAGCAACCAAATAATCATATTGATTTTCAAAACGATGGATTGCCCACCAAATTGGCAGCATCAAAGTATTGCAAAACGACCACCAATTAATCGTAGTATAATCTCCTGAATATTTAATCAAGTAGCAAGTAATAGGGCTTGTTTCCCCTTTTTTATATATTTGGTCTCAAATAGACATCACCTGTAAATCGTAAAACGGCCACATATAATATAATAGCCTTCATCAAATAATGCAATCAGATTTGTTCTCAAATTATTTGGCACCTTACACGAAATTATTTAATCTTTGTACAGTAAAGTAGACTAGACGGGACCTCCAAATCTTTTGTTCTCTCCAGTAATCCAAAAATTATCTCCATACAACCATACATTAATTCACAAGAGCTCCAACGTTTTATAGGTTAAAATAATATATAATAACATACCTACTAACAACTATTTATCATAATAATGTACCATATCAATAATCACTGTATGATGAGGGCTGGTTTAGATTTACTTTTCCCTTTTTGACCTATAGGTATATTTTTGGCTTCAAGTGGAGGATGTGCCTACTTTAGGCGAATGGCTATACCCATAACATGGTTGCACGTAAAAAGAAGGACAGGTACATTTTCCGTGAATCCAATCCATACTTTGGGACAGTGCCACTTGTCACATGCTGAAGAACTGCATTGTGTAATCGTTGAAGTCAGTCCAACTGTTTTCAAAGTTCTTTACTTTTTTCGCAACACCAGCAGGCACTTGGCAATAATTAAAAGTGTCGTCACTGTGCGTCGAGTATATTTCTTTTGATCATTTGGCCCATTAGTATGACTCGGTTCGGTCCATTCTTTTATGGTAAAGATAAGTAGTGCTGTAAATACTCTATCCTCAGCCTCAGCCTCAGTTGAGTCTGCACAGACCTATTTGTTTATTATTGGCGAAACCATGTGTGCACCTAAATACCAGTTACGATTTTGTATCAACCATTGTTCGCTGAAATACTTTTCGAATTCAATTTTTGTCTCCCATTTCGTAAGAAAAGCTTTAGAGGCTAAGTTGAATGTATTTGGATCCGTAGCTGCGTGAAGAGAATCAACAACTGCCAAAGTGCCCTTCTGATTGTGTTTCTCAATGCACTTCTCCACACGTGCTTTAATTTTTGTTTTAGTTTGAGCCGAACACATTCTGATAATTACTTTGTCTCTAAATATATCAGTAAATGCGTTTTGTATCGCTTTGGCTGCATCGCAAATCAAAATTTCTGGCTGTAAAGTTTGTGAGTACAAGGTAGAAATATTAGCTTTCATAGCGCCAATTAACAATTTGAAGTCGTCTTTCTTTCTTCGCTAGTTTCAACACCCAAGCCAAGCGTATGAAATTTTTTATTTTTATCTGCACTTCCAATTACAGATACTGAAAATCCTTGCCTGAATAATTTATACGTGGCATCAGCATAAAGGATTTTGACGTCATCTGCTAGCTTGTGTAACTTTGTTACATCTATAATATTTCTTTACACCTTCACTTACTTCATGCTTCCGAAAAAAGACCAAGTCTTTTCTGATTCGATAAAATCTTTAGCGTGGTTTACGCTTTCGAACTCTTTCACAAATGTCAAAACCAAATGTACTTTCAGAATGTCTCTTCTTTGCAGTTACAACAGTCGTCTCTTCGGAGTCTGACCTTTCCTCCTCTCATTCGTTTTCTAACAAATGTTGAGCTTGCCGAAGGACTCTCATTATCTCCGCAGCTGCTTGACTTCATATTTACAAGTAGAAACAATCGCGAATTTATAAAACAAATAAAATTCTACAAAACAAAGAGTTTTTGCACTAAGCTAACTCGAGAACACAGCTACTTTCTTGCGCACTAAACAGTTAATTTGCACTGCAGTTATGGAATTTATTACTTTGTTTTAGGAACATACATTTATTTTTGAAATAAATAAAGATTAGTAAAAGTTTGACAGTTTTATTAAAATACAACCTGACAATATTGTTTCTACAGCTATGCTGTCATTATCAAAGGTAATATAATTATAAACAAACACGTCGCTAAGGTAGATACAAAAATAGGTAACTAGATAAAATAATAATAATCAGAATTAAATATCTAACACTTCCAGTAACAGAGAATTACTGAGCCCAAGTTGTTCATTCATTAAAGGTACCCTGAGTTTGTGTTTGTATATCTCAAAGGCTTCTAAAATGTCTAATTTGCGTTTGTTATTACAAAAATGTAGGAATTTAATATTATTTTGAGGAGTCATTGTGTGATTTTGTTCTAAAAGGTGTTTGGCGTAATTAGATTTTTCAGGATGTTTATTTTTGTAATGACGTACGTGTTCTTTATATCTTATGTCAAAATTTCGAAGTGTTTGCCCAATATATACCGAACTACAAAAAGAACAATTTAAACGGTAAATGCCCGATTTCATGATATCATGTGTTCTGTCTTTAGCATTAAATAAAAATGAAAAAGTGTTAGTGTTGGTTTTAAATGTTATTTTATAATTGTTGGTTTTTCTTAGTATATGTGCAATTTTTTTTTTGTTATTTTGCCAAAATATGGTATAGATATGTAATTTGTGTCTTCTGTTTGATTTGTAGTATGGGGTTCTTCTGTAGTATGGGGTTACTCTACTCTTCATTATTATGTATCCTATAACAATGAAAGTTAAAATAGTCTTTCGCGATATAAAATTTCGAAATGTCTTTTCGAGATTCATGATATTGTTAAAGGAATTAATTGGAAGGAAAATAAAAAAAAATCCCTGAGCAACTGTCAAATAGATATTACTACAATTGGGGGTGGTGAGGCGTATAAAAAAACACACCGACAAAAGATGATGCAGTCAGATACTGCACACACCTTCTTACCTTGAAAAATTTATTTTACTTCGGTTTTACAATGTATTAACAAAAATAAAATAATCCCATACACAAATAAATATTCAAGAAAAATAATAATAAAAAAATTCTTTATTTTATTAACACAACTGAACACAAACAAAAAAATTAAAAAATATGACTTCAAACACAACTCTTCTCTTGGAATCAAAAAGAGATTTTAGATTGAATTAATAAGTTTAAGAAAATAAATTGTTTTAAAAGGTAATCTGTCTTTTTACTTCTAATTAAATAACAATCCCAAATTCTAAAATTCCTTGTTTGGGATAAAACAAACCTACAACTTAACTTATAATAATAAACCATAAAAAATTATTTATATTTATAATTTGTATCTTTTATTTTTTTAAATAATAAAAGTTTTATTTTAAAAACTCGCAGTTTTATTTTTTATTATTTAATTTGGTTAAATTGGTCCTCCATCTCTAACCTTTAATATTGATGTCGAAATGTACCATCTCTTGCTTTAATTGTCAGCAAAATAAAATTGTCAAAACTAAAATCTAATATTGATCTCTGCAATTATCCAATTCAATATTTGATACAAATATTTATTTTGAAGTGCTAGGAACGTAGATCTTATTTCTCTGGTGTTACTTAGTTGTTAAAAAATGCATTCCCTTTATAGTGTTTTGAAAAACAAATAATTTTTTTCATTAAACAGAAAAATTATGACATTTCAATCTACACTCAACACAAATATAATTTATAAATTTTCATAAATGTATAAACTACGTTTACCATCTGATAGACAACAAAACCCCGATACCAACCATACACAATACTTAGGAGGTTGAAAAATAAATTAAGACCCTTACTTTTAATGTCGACTCTAGAACATTTTCCTATTATTATTAATTAGCTAAATTTCATAAAAGCACCTTTCTACGCCTACCGTTTTCAAAAAATCTAATTATTATATCTTTAATGAACTTATCTGAATATTTGTAGATGCCAAAAAGTTTCATATGCAACCCAAATTACATAATTCAAGTTAACGTTACAAAGGCGCAGCTTGTCAAACTGTTTTTGTGTGGTTCCCTCAAAAAAACTCAATTCTTACATTGCAATCTGTATTAATTTTGTGGTTAATATGCTATTCTACTTATTTCCAACAAAACAACTTATCAAAAAGCTTTCAACCGGTAAGTTGCTATACATTTGTACATACACACCTTTAATATAACGAATTTTGTCTGTTCTAGATGATTTATAACTGTATTGATTGTAAACTTTATTAGGTTGTAAAAATGCATAAACGAACTTCAAATCGTTAAGTTATGAGAAAAAACTTTATTATGCAAAATCTTGATTCTCACATATCCTTTATCTGTTTAAAGGGTTTTGTGTCTATATTTGTCTTAATTAACTAATTTTATTTGCATTAAGAAACTATTTTCCAAATTTTTTATTTTTAAAAGTAATGTTGTGTAACCATAAATCGGGTAGTTATTAAAATGCGTGTAATCTTTCTATTAAATATTATAATAAGAATTATTTCTCTCCAGAATGATAAAATATCATGACAATATGTATATTGCAAACGCTTTATAATACAACACATTCTTAACATAAATAATAATTATAATAATGAATAATGTAACGTGATTATTTTCAATATTTTTATTGATACTGAAAACCTTATATACGATATTAAATAGGTCTGTTTTCCTGTTTAATTGTTATTAAATTTAAAAGTATATAAATAAAAACACTGTTACAAGACAAGACTGTTTTAAGACAGGTATTGATTTTGCATGAAAATATGTGACCAGTCTAAAAAAGCAGTAAACTGCACAAATTTGTTTATAGAAACATTTAATTCAGTATAGTAAGAATAATAGTTGTTTGTATAACAAATGTCGAAACCTTTGAGAAACGAAAACTGGGAAAAATTGCTATTTGAAAACTGCTATTGTTTAAATTTTACAAAGGTCTTTCAACTCGTGCCAACACACTATTGTTTATACTCCTTGCATGTAATGAAAATTAAAAATACGAAAATTAATAGTAGAGGTTTTTATTCAATAAATAGCTGTGCTGCAAAGGTAAAATGTCATGTTTACCTGAGAGACATTTTTTCATTTAGCATATTTATTGCTTTTTGTAAATGTTTCTGTGCTTATTATTTAATTCGTCACAATATCATTGTTGAGACATGTCATTGTTGATCTTCTTTGTACGGATGTAAGAATGCCTCACAACCACAGTTGTCTCATATTTACAAAAAAACAGTCGAGTCAGATTAGAGAATCTTTTTTTCGCAAATAGTCGATCACCGTCTGGGCTTCATTCTCATGATGTCATATAGCAATTCTTGAGATCTCTTGGTTTAATAATATTCTGTCTAGTATATTGTAGAACGTTTTTATTTATTTTTAAAACACCCGCAATATTTTGTCTAAAGTTTTCTATTGATATTCCTTTCTCCTTTGTTTGACCCCCTAGGGTTAAGTTCTTCTCTTCTGCGATAGCTGTACAGGTGCAGTATTTGACGCGCTCCCAAGATCGACAGATATCTTATTACAGGTTCTCATCGATTGCAGTAAACTTAAGGGAGTAATGTAATTTTCAAGAAAATCAGTTTTGTTTGTTTAAATACCTATGTTCTAATTACTTGTTAAATTAAAATAAACTCCATTTAAATTGTATGTATCCTGGTAACAAAGAAAATTGTTTCTACGACTTCTTAGTACGAAGGAATTTATATGGAAAAAAGCTTTATGTTTTAACTTCTTTGTTCACCAAAAGATCTTAACTGACTTCAAAGTAACTATCGGCACAGTTCAGTGTTCCAATACACTACCAAATTTTATCTGAAAACGCATAATGTTTTACTTTCAAAAACATAGTTGTAACCACACGATCACAATGATAATAAAATACGTATAACAAGATAAATGCATGTACTAAATATGTACTAATACAGAAAAATACGTATACAACTAAAGAGGATAATTATTAGAATAAATTTGATGTTGTTCCTAAACACAAAGAAAATATATAAAGGACTCCATGATGCACACACCGCTTAAATTTAAATTGATACATGGGGAAGAATGATAATTATATCATTGTAGATAAACACAAAAGATAAAGAGCTGAAACTTTTTTAATGTTAAAAATTTGCAAAGCTAAACATTATAAAAAAAGTATACCAAAAATTTTAATATTAAATGAATTTAAATACATAAAAGTTATTTCTTGAAAAGCTTATACAGCAACACATTCAAGTTACATAATTGTTAGTAGGAAAAATCATATCAATCAAAACTTTATAATTAATCAATATAAAAAAGGTTTCAGAAGGCTCGTGTGGGGCAAGCGTTGCGAAAAAACCAGTTCCATATACTCCAGAGAAAGAACCACAGCTCTCGCAGTGGCAGAAAATCCATTAATATATGTTTTTGTGCCTCCATGGTAGATGTGCGATAATGATTCTGGAAATCGATTCACACTTAGTGTAGGTGTCTAATGAAGAAACAAAGATCTAACTCGATTTACAACTGAGACTTGAGATATGCAACATTCGTCCTGTAAAGGAGGCCTCTACAAAACTGATGCTACGCCATCAAGTTGGTTAATCTTCATTCAATAGGAGTGAATTTTAATGCGATTTCTCAAAAATATCTATAAACGCAACTTATAAAGCACAATTAAAATGGAAACTAATGAACTAACTAGAACCTTAAAAAAAACGAGCTAATGTACTGTACTGAAAATTAACTAAAGAATATTACAGAAACTTAACCTACTTAAACTGAAATTCATAACTACATAATTTAAATTGCATAAAATAATTACTATTGTTTAATTTATGAATGATAGGTTAAAAGACCTAAAAGACTGAAGCGTATCGTTGTTGTAGTTTCGATGACATAATAAAATAAAAATCCCACTACAAGGAGCTGTGGCGCTTCTCATTATTACTGCTTAGTAGTAACTAACCAATTCTCAATTCAAACGATGAAAATGTGTAATATCTGAGGAATCATGAACAAAATAGCAATTACTTAGCAACTTGCAAGTTTTTAAGAAATAAATACAAACTACCTACACTTATATGATCATTTTATAGTTACATAATACTAAAACGTTCTCAAGTTTTAGCTCTTCCAAAATTTCATTATTGTGGAGTATTTTCTTTTTTTCTTCTACTACGTTATACCCTCTAGGTGTTCTTTAAAAAACAACAAACTACCTACTTACCGAATTCGAGCTTTCAAGAAAAGACGTGTTTTTGTGAGGCTTGTAAATTTAAAAGAAAAATGTTACTACTCTATTATTTGTACCTCGAGGGAGAAAGCCATTTCAGAGTTGGTTCTAAGGAAAATCACAGGTTTTAACTTTAAATTGTAAAGATATCAAAGAAATTGTAAGATCTTATCTATAAAATTCTTTACGGGTCCTCCTTTATTCCTTAATCAGATTTCAAATGAAGTTAGTAATATGACATCTGTTGTATAACAAAACGTGTTTATAGCCTTTAGGGGAGTTTAACACCTTTGGGATTTGGATCGCGCAAAAGTTGTATATTCTTAGAGATATAGAGATTTTGGGTATTTAGTGACCTTCCTTATTTTATGAGCGACATGTGTTGTTAAATATACTTGATTCCTTTAAGGCAAAAAAAGGTCTACCGGAATGAATTATATCTATTTCTATTTTACGACATCTAGGAGGAAAGAAGAAACTACAAGAAACTTTCGATGCCCTTAGGTCTGTTTTTTGCTTAAATACCTTCGGCAATCGATAAAAGCTGAGAGGAATAAGAAACTGATAGGATTGGAAATTGCTATAAAACAATGTAAAGAACTCCAGTGAAGGAGATTTATGGCCTACCATTTATTTTGTTTATGTTCAAATAACAAATTGTATATAACAAAACTGAGTTTGCAAAAAAATATTGAAAGTGGACGCCGCAATTTAAACATCGTATTACCAAATTCATCGGAATTTGGTAATACTTGTGAAATCTATTTGTGAGATATCCAAATTATTATTCAAATTCGACAAATTCAATAAATAAAAGCTCAAGTAGGCTTAAGGATATTAACAGTAATTAAATGAATACTGCCCTGATATTCCGCAATCAGCTCTATTAATGTGGTCTTCATTCTATAAATTCTATAAAATATTGTTGGGAAAGTAAACATTCTTCAGTTAGTAGAGCCCAGATATTAGTACCGAAGAATTTCTGCGCAACTAAATGTTCTACATACAAGGGTATGGCGAACATTACATAGCAACGGATCGATTCATATCACGTATAAAGTGCACAACCCTTCATCCAGGAGATGCTGCAAAGCGACTAGGATTTTTCCAGTGGATAAATAAGAATCTCCGATTAATTGAATTCATACTGTTCATTGATAAAGTTACTTTCACCCGTAGCGGTGACGATAAAACATGTAATAATGTTATAAATTGCTACAACTAGTCATCAAAGTTTCACACATGTAGTATGGAATGCAAATATATTGCTAAAAACAGAACAGCCACAGCTGCTTCAAACTCATGCATCTAGTCTGCTAGAGAGAAACTTACTAGCGACACGCGCGACCTTACCGCGAGCAATGAAATAGCAGACATTACAACTTTCTCGCACCTTTGCAAACGGCAAAACTGCTGCTTCAGCACATAGTACCCCTATACAAGCGAGGGTAGCTGACTAAGCAAATTCGGTTCTCCTTTGGGGCTCGAACCAACCATGTTCAAGCCAGCCTCGGTAAGTGACTTTAATATATTATTTTGCTTACTATACTTAGATCTAGAATATGTCATGGTTGACATGATGACTAGCGGACTCTCCCACTGCTCTTGTACTTGTTAGTAGTTTCCAAAATCTATCTAAGCTGAGATGATGATTACTGAACTTTCAGAATAGGTCTCATGTTCATATGAGTTTTTCTACTGAAATTGACCCACGTTAGAACCTCCCGAAATATTTCTAGTGCCATATGAAACACCCTGTATAAAAAAATCAGCATGTAATTAAGACAAAACAGTAGTATACAAAGAAGGAGCATTTGATTGTTTTTCAAAATTGGGCCATTAATAATAAATCTAAACGCATAAGATAAAGAACTACGAAGGGTGCTAAAATTATATACTTAACAGCTAAAGTTCTTTTGTAATCGGCGTTTTTATTTTCGAGACGTGAGTGTATAAAGTCAGGTATCCGTATTTATGAATCCTATAGTAGACGTATAGTAAACATTGTGACGTCATTGGTTTAGAGTAAGCTTTAGAATCTATTGAATAAAATTTATGAACGCCGTTTAAGGTGGTATTGATCGAGAAAACGTTTTACGTGATGGCCGTCTAAATACTGCCTTTTCAAGTATTTAGGATATTTGAAAAAGCGGATCATATATGTGACAACCTTAACCTTACATAACCGACTACACGATTACTTATGTTCAATTATTATTTTCGAGTTTCCTCATATTCGAACGTTGTCTCCTTTACATGGTATTAAGCTTTTTACCCTTTTAGAGGATATTCATTGATCTATGTACAATATAATACAAATATAACAAATAATTTTGCAAAATTAACTAAATTTCAAACTAATTTTCATATGTAGGTTGTTTGCTTCTGTGGTATAAAATAAATGTTATACAAGCAATTTATGTTTTCCAATTAATATGTGCCAGTCTCGGTGGATCAGTGGTTTGCATGTTTGCTTCATAATCCAAAGATCGCAGGTTCGATTCCCGGCCGAGCTGGTAATTTTTCATAGCAGAGAAAAATTTAAAACATGCCTTCTTTTCGGATAGGAAGTAAACATGTAGGTCCCGTGTCAATGCGATGTTTGGCACGATAAAGATCCCTACTGGGGGTGAAATTCCTCCAGATTCGGCTAAATTCTAGTAGGGTCGGCCAAATGATCATAGCAATCGGTGCCATGAGGTACGAAGGATGCTCCGCCATCCTAATACCTCGCCCAAAAACAAACAAACAAACAGTTAATATGTCATCTTGGTAGTGTAATGTCTAGCGTGTCGGACTTTCACCCAGACGGCCCGGGGTCGATTCCCGGTGCCGGCAGATCTGGTTAAGGTTTTCTGCAGTTTTCCTTAGCTGTGACACAAATGTGGGATTTGCGCTGTTCGATCTGCAAGTCGGCTGCAGCCGCACATAGGGCCTACGTAATAATAATAATCGCCCCCTACGTCCCGCACAAGCTTATAGCTTCTGGGGCCTGGTTTCCAGGTTATGGGTTGTAGCAATTATTATTATCTGCAAACCCAGGATGAATCAATACTGTCAACTAAACGAAATTATTTTAGTTTGTAAATTCTAATACCTATGAAATCTAATTCTCTTTTATTTATTAGTATTCTGCACAGTATACAAACGTTCGTTGCCTCATAACCAGTACAGTAGTTAGACATACTTCAACAAGTACTGTTTATTTTCAAAAACGTAGTTTTTGCAAATAAAGAAGGGTGCAGTCTTTTTAGTACAGACGATAATATGGACACTACAGTACGCCCTAAATCGACACTAACGGGATTCGCAGAAGGCCCAATTGAAAAGAGTACAAAATATATACTCTTGGACAGAGTGAATCGTAGAGGACAGTTCTCTTACTAATGCGTTAATTATTATTAAATCTAGCACATCCTGCAATAATAACAAACAGGTGGGTAGTGGATATTGGAATAAGTAAATTAATATGTTAGCAATATTTAGATAAGAGAGCAACTATTCGTTCTCTTTTGTTATAATAATATTAAGACTATTGGTTGTTTTAGTAATTAAACAGAACCCAAGGAAATCAAAATATACCTCTATATATCTTTTTATTTTATGCATCTATCTTTTTTATTTTTGAACAATGCATAAAATAAATAAATAGTTGTTTTACTAATCATTTAATTTGTTAAAAATGAAATATTAACTAATGCATTGTTATTATGTTGTTTATATGACAAAATAAATTATTTTGTAACCTATTAACATTTGAAATAAAAACTCATGGTTTTAGAAATTGGTAAGGATTTTTCATGCGAAATATACTCAGCTATAAATTAATATCAAATCTTAAACTCACCTAGGTTAACTAAACACTTCATATAACAAATTGTCGTCTATTTTTATCAGTTTTGAGACTGAATGTCGTGAATATACTTTAGTTTTAAAATCATCTTGCACGAAACTACAAAATTAAGAAACCATAAAATACACAAGAAACTTGCAAAATTATAAAAAATATTTGTTATATCTTATACATTTATCAATTAGTATATCATTTAATTTAAAACAAATAAAAATTATGAAGTAGAGCGAAAAACACCACTTTTACTAATGTTAACCTGTGGAAAACATAATAACACTGGACTATAAACCAACCTACTCTTATCTACTAGAATCTACTCTACCTAGAGTAAACACACTAATAGAATCTACAAATCACATAGAGTGAGATAGATTCAGCAAGTTTTACTCTTACATTTCCACTCTATTCGTTTACCCTTGATTAGAGACAAATTATTGTTACAATTTTTAGTTGGCTTTTCTCCAGTTTAATTTCACTTTAGTATGTAACCTAGAATGTTTCTTCTTAAAAGGTCTTGCCCCATTGTGTTAATATCAGTTTTGTCACGCCACACACCTTTTTGTTGGTTATTCCTTATTTGGTTATAATAATAATAATAATAATTGTCTTTATTTCCCAAAATATTTCATTATAAATAAACAGGTATTTCATTTAAGAGAGGCGAAGTTCAGCTTCACATAATTAACAGAAGCTGCTCTGCCACTTAACCTCAATATTGTTTAAAAAAAGGAAAAAATACAAACTAGAGCGCATATTTAAAACTAGTTTTTATTATTTGTATAGCATATCACATGAACTACTAAGTGTTTTATAACATTTGTTGTTTTTGCATCATTTCTAAGATCATGGTCTTTCTGAATTTTGTATTAGTCATAACTTTATACGTGTCTGATATCTGATTTAAGTAAGAAGCAATCGTGTAGGAGAATGATCTCTTGAACATGGTGGTTCGGTGGGGTGGTATAGTTATTGTTCCTTTAAATCTAAGATTGAGATGGTGTACATCAGTACGAAAATTTATTTTCTGAAATAGATATTGTGGACTTTTGGTAGCCAAGATTTTATGGTATAAGGTAATAGCATGTATACGTCGTCTGTTAATCATATTGAGCCATTTTGCGTCTTCTAATCTGTCCGATATGCGATACACCGTTCTGGGTATACCATAGATTAATCGCAAACATTCGTTTTGAAGTCGTTGAATTCTGCAGACCTCAGATCGATCTAAACACGGCCCATATACCACATCACAATAATTTAAGTGGGATAAAACTAAAGCATTGCACAAAGTTTTTTTAATATGAGAATCTAAGAGATCTCTGTTCTGATAAATTAGACGAAGGTTAAAGAATCCCTTTTTGATTGCCTGATGGACATGGGATTTGAAACGCAGATCTTTATCGAGAATCACACCTAAATTCTTTACTTCAGTGTAAATTTCCACTTTTACGCCGTCTATTTTTATATCAATATTTTCTTTAAGAGAGTCATATATGTAGGAACTGCACACCAGCATTGCCTTGGACTTATTAGCATTCAACTTGAGTGTATGATTTGTTGATATTTTTGAAATTTCTTGTAAGTCTTCATTAAGCTTTCTGCATGCAGATTCTACGTCAGACCATTCAAAGGATAGATACAGTTGTGTATCATCGGCGAAAAAGTGGGAATTAACATTTTTAAGTTGCGTATGAAAGTTGGATGTATAGATTGCAAATAAGATTGGACTAAGAATAGAACCCTGGGGAACCCTGTTTTATAACGATAACTATTTTCTCTCTTTTGTAAGTCAGTTGAACTAAGTTATCTTGTGAGTAGTAAGATTTCTGTCATGCAAGAAGTTTTGTGAATTTGTCTCTTTTAGAGTTTTTTGTGAATTAAATCAAATAATTCGTGGCGATTAGTTAGTTTCACGAAGGTGATAGTGTCACGGGAACCAAACTTGTTAACCTTTAAACGCTACCAACAATACCTTGTTTTGTAGAAATACCTTCCAATTAAGCAATAATCATCCCTCTGAGCCTCTATTTTCTTAAGCCGATAAAATAATCTTATTCCGGTAGGCCGTAGTTTACGTTGTTAAACTGTTAATTAATTCCTATGTCTTCTCTAAATTTGTTTTATTAGCTTTACTGGATAGACACCTCTCTGAACATTAGGTTTTGTTATCCACCACCTTAGAAACCGCAACTAAGTCAAGTGTATTACCAAATCCAAGATGCATACTACAAGGAGACAACAAAATACACAACATCCAACACACAGAATTTCAGATTATCTAATAAAAAGTAAAAATGATTCTTCTCTTCTTCCTTTTTAGGTTATGTAATAAAGATAAACCTATTTTTATTTTGATAATATTGTGGCGCAGATGCCAGTTGTAATCTAATTTACCTTTTCTGCAGAGATCGCAAGTAATTACATTTTTGTCAAGCTTTTAATTAATTTGATTCTTTGTTTATGTTTAACTGTAGTATTTTAAGAACTATAGAGTATTCATTGGAAAAAAATCATCTAGGGACTGAATTCTCATGTGTGAGCAAAGGAAAAACAGCGAATAGCAACACATCTGTTATTTAAGCGTTTATTTAACATATTTTTTGTGTGATCTATTAATCATTTTTTTATCTTTTATTGCTTGTACTGAGCTCAAATGGCGGTTGTTATCTTAAAGCAGACTTTTGCCGGGCCCAACCATTCAATCAGTTTAAGGTTAATGTTTTGTGTAATAAATTTTAGTATAGCTGGACTTCTTATTAACACCGAGAGCTAGCCGGTTAGGCAGTTCCCGGTATACAATTTACTCTCATTTTATGTTTTTACTGTGTAGGGTTTGTTATAAATTATTTAAAACAAAACGTTTTATTAGATGTAAAATGCCGTTCTGTTGATAACAATACAACACTAAAATTGTGAGGTCAGTCGTTTGTATTTTAACAAGTTTTTGGATGTATTGCTTTTTAGTCATTTAGTCACACATCCATAGTTGAGGTGGCGGAATTTTCCAATTAGAAAATTCCCGTCGCCCCAAGTGAGATCCGAACCAACGACCCTTGGAACACGAGTGATGCACTGACACCACTCGTCTACCGCCGGCCCGACTTTTATTATAAAACGCATTATTATTTTACGCCTACACTACGAGGGAACCAACAGATAAGGTAGTATGTTCCCATCTAACAAGAAATCGCCATACACCTATAGTTGAGGTGGCCGAATTCTCCAATTTAGAAAAATCTGATCGCCCCAAATGGGACTGAACTCTCGATCTTTGCTGGCTCAAAACACATTATTACATTGATAGATAATTTCAAGGGATTGCTTACTTTTAATTTCTTCTTTAATCACCTGAAATATTAAATTATTTTGTGTAAATCTGTGTAATTTATGTGGCTTCGTTCGGTATCTTCTGTTTTCTGGATACCTTTTAGAATTTTGCTATTGGGCAGTTCGCACATGAATTTACCATGGGAGAGTGTAGGTGCTACGCACGTTTAGAAAATAATACAAAAGTTTGCAAGTATCAATAAATGGACAGGCAGTTTTAAGGAGAAATAAGCTGTAAGGGTAGTTAGTTGATAAAGAAACATGGAGAGATAAAAATTAGAGTGACCATCTGTATTAACAGTTATTAAGTTAATTATTAAGTAATAATAACTGATAGTATTTAAAAATAAATATGTTCGTTTTTGTTTATTTACACGCGCTGCATGAATTACAGTTTGGCATTGTATCGCTCGCAAATATGCTGAGTTAGTATTTACAATTCTGGTTTGTTGAATCATCGCACACACGTTATGTTTTAATTGTACTTTTCTAAAACCATCGAACAAAATTACTCAAAATCTAGACCTTCTTTAATAAAAAAATGTATTAAGATTTTTTATTCTAAATGTCATCACCAATGCACTGGTGTAGTTTGCTGCAGGGGCTTGAATGAGACCGTCGAAATACCATTTTTAGACTTTAACTGTGCACTCTCGTGCTACTCAAACGTTTAATTGCGTTAATTCATGTAAAACTGACTTAACTATTTAGTAATGCATGTAAGATCAAAATATCTTCAATTCATATATTGCCATAACCACATATATATTGTGGTGTTATTTTGTATATTGCAAATCGTCAATAAACCTTATATATCTCAGGGTCGAATTAATACTCAATACTCAATAGTAAAGGTTACCTATAATTTTTTTTTATTTTACCTTAATATGAGACTCTAATGATTATCTTTCAATATTGGGTTCAATTATTGAAAGATTAAACTTTACAAATAAATCATTTAAAATTTGCCACTCTCACACGGTGGTTAGTAGCTCTCAATAAATAAAGTTTGGTTATTACTAATAGTGATTGACACATATATCTGGAATGTCAAATCTGACAGTTATCAATTAAATTTTCCCAAGAATGAACAAGTAAGTATAGCATATATTTTTATTTAATTTTTTATTTTACAAATCTTTATTTTTAGGATGTTAAAATGGAAAGAAATCTTACTCTGTCAACTTACACATTAACTTTTCCTTCAGGTAAGTCTTCCACGTATGTATCTCCAATAGTTTCTTGTTATTTTGACATATGTATCTTCTAATCCTTTTCCAACAATTACCTTCACTTTCACTAAACCTACAACTTCCCAACATGCACTTTCTGCCAGGAACCGTGGCCACTGCTGCTGAATCTGCAGACCTCGCACCCCCAAAGACCTCGTCACCGGACCACTGGACTGCCTCAAGACTGCTACAAGAATGCCATCCTTCCCAGGTCAGGTTAGTAAATTCGATATTTCTTTTAAATTCCTTTTGCCCTTCATGGTTTTCTTCTTGTCTAGGGCTCGAATGAAGACTGCAAGCTCCCCAACACCTCAGTAAGTATCTTCAAAATATTTTTCTTCTGATGAAGTCACCTTAATGATTCTTTTCTTTTACAGGAATATAATGAAGAATTCGCCTCTTCAACACATTGGTAAGTAACAAACCCAACTCGTAGACGGTTTTTCAATTTATTTTCTTTTCTCAATTGCTCTTACTGTATCGTTATGCCCTTTAATATTGCTTCCTGTAACTAATACACTGCAACTCTTCCTTTAATCAATAAAACACTGGACTTACTTTTTATGTTTATTAATTTAACAATTTTACATCTTGAGCTTTATTATTTTACAAATTCCATTAACACATTTATTTTATTTACTATTATTTATACAAATTTTCTCTTCAGTAAGAATTTTATAGATTCTCTCAATAACAAAAAAATTTATTATTATTTCATCTCCCCGAGAGACCCCCTTTTTTCAACTATTTTGTCTGTTATGTGTTCCTTTTATCAAAATACCCCCTATCTTTGGTAATTCTTTCTGTTTCCTCACTAACAATGTCTATAACCATAGAAGTTATTTTTTTTATACATTATTATTGAAGTGCAGAGAGAATTTTAAATATGCTATAGAAAATCAATATACCTTTAAATTATTTTTTTGATTGATGTCACGATATTGTCACAAACGGAAATTACTTCGCATTAAATAATTCATATATTATTCCGTTAGTGCAAGTGTTACGCCAAGGTTACGTTCCCGTCTGCAGCAACGCCACGACTTGGAGCCATCTGCGCGGACAGCTGTGCATTCTTCGAAGAAACGCTCTCGCTTCGCCCACAACTGCATTAGTTGGCTTGCAACATATCCGCCTACTTCCTCCGTATATGCGGGGCAACCTACACGGTTTGCAAACAGGAGCACATTCCTTAAGAAGAATTTATCACACTTCCGCACAACTTCGTGCCAGGCACCAGCAGCTCCAATACAAACTACCCACAAGCCTGCAACCAGGAAGCATGAACTTCCTTAGTTTCATACTAGGAACTTCAATCCACTGATTCTCACTACGATGCTGATTTCTTCCGCGTTCAGCAGTATATAACCAGCTTGCTTGAGCTATTCAAATCAGTCAGTGAAGTTGGCCCAAACACTACATCTACAAGCAAGCTGGTGAGTACTTTTTAAATTGTCTAATGCTTAGTGCCTAGTATGAGTGGGCTGCGCTAAACGCCCACTCTCTGATTCGGTTATGGGGGTTGTGTCCAGGCTCCCACGCTTAGTTGTAGATCTATAGGTGTTTAACTCCTACGTTTAGTTTATAGACCTAGTGCTAGAGTAGAGTTGGTTCCGACCACCCTTATGAATGTATTAGTTTAGGAGGACATGTACGTCCTCACGATGATGACCAACATGTATGTGAACCTTTTGTACTATCTTTATTGTTATTAGTATATAGTTGTTTTCTACGACTTGTGTTTAATTTCTCTCTACCTCTGACTACGTCCTCCAGTCACGACTTTACCTAATATACATGATTTTTGATTTTCAGGTTGACTTATGGCTAGGATATCCTTTCCTTTTATTATCCTTGTTAATGTTAATATTGTATCATAATACTATAATAAATATATGCTATTCCATTCTGTTTTATTATTTTATAATTCTATATTAGAATTTTGTATTCTTGGGATATCATCATGACTTTGTATGTAAGTTTATATGTTTTATGTTTTTATTTATTGATCCCTAAGAACCACGTCTGTGTAATAATGATTCTTTAAATTTTTCTTTATCTTATGTACATGCTCATATTAATTTTTCCACTTCACATAAACGTGAACATAACAATATGTAACATTCCTCTTATTCCACTATTTTACCCCAAGTAATTTACGAGTTCATCGAACAGAAACACTTCGACTTTTTTCTTTTATTTTAGTTCAATTTATGATCCTAGTCCTAGAATCCAGTAGGAAGCAATACAGTATTTTTATTCTTTATTTCACATTTCTGTCTTTGCGTGAAATAGTTACATGCAACGGACATCCGGTGCAGCACATTCGGTATCCGGTCAATGGGCGTTATGGTTAAGCTTTACTTTGACAGGCAGGAAAATTGAAAATTATCACGGAGCTTTATCGTCTGTGAAAATTTTCAGCTTTTGGATTCCATTTTTATTGGCCTATTTTTCTGCTATAAACTGTTTTAAAGAGTTCCCTACCATTATATAAATTTTATTTTGCAGGTTACGGTTCACAAATTTCATTTTATTAGTTACTGAGGTATGTAATATTGGAAAACCATTAGAACCTCACCAAAATGAAATTATCGTTAGTAAATAAATACTTATCATGGTTTTTAATCCATATTTCATGATAGGATATTTAGAAAACAGTGTCAATTTGATTTTATCTTGTTGATATAATATTAAACTTTATAGGGGTAATATATTATAATTAATTGTGATATATTCTAATAAAAGCTTTCGAGGCTGAACATATTTACACAAACTCTATTTTAAATTAGGTTACACCTACCTACTCCTTTAATATCTACTTCGAATAACAATAAAAATGCAAAATATAGCTTTTACATGTAAATATCTACTTACTAGTGGCCGCACGCAATAATGTAATCGATCGCACATTTGTGAAACATTGCAGGTGATAATTTTTTAAGTAGAAAAGTTAATAACTGCTATTTTAACTGCGATTACGTTGCTTAATGATTACACAAATGGATTGTTAAGATACAAGAATCAAGTTGAAATATTGTATAATTCAACATTTTATTACATTGCGAATCAAAATAAACCATACTACGTATCAATACAACATCACACCGAGACAACCAACCAAACCAATATTTATTATTCTAGTTAGTCAAGTACATTCAAACCTGAAAGCAAGCGTTATCACTCAGGATACAGGTAACAGCGCTACAAGCGTAATTCAAAAACAGTCAATTTTAGCAAAGTTGTATTTTATATTTTGTAATGCCTTCAATACTGGACCATCATAAAATGTAATATGTTTAAAATGGCATTGGAGTTTAAAACCCCCAATTTAATCACTTAGGAAGTTTTCCAAATTAAACAAAATTCATGTTGAGGGGTCGCTGATTATTAATCCAATGAGAAAATGGCGGACCAAAAATGGCGATCTTTGATTAAAGATGCTATTTAAACCGTTTCTATTGATTCAAATTCAATTCAAAGAGTCAATGTTATTTTGTAGACGAATACAAGATTAATTATTATGAAACCCCTTTGCTCTCCCCTAGTGGGAACGCTACTATATTAGAATCCTCTTCAGGGAAAAAAGACGATTGCAACATTGTTTTATACAGAAAACAAAGAGTAAGCTAAATTAATAAAAAAACCCAACCCCAAAATTTCGATCAAATTGGATGAAAATTTCTGGAGTTATTAAATTGGTGGTGTAAAATGGGGGTTTCAACTCATACGAGATTTCAAGTCGCTGCGCCTGTCAAAATGGCAAAATCCTCCTTTCAGTAAACCATATTGACACCAAAAATTGATTTCCATCGATTCGTCTACTTATGATACCACTAAACACGGATTGGCAGACAAAAAAATCGGTAGCTAATTCGAAGCAGACGCTGTCAAAACGGCAGATCCAGGGTGGCTTTTGATTAAGCTAAGAATTTCAAGGGCCGTTGAAAAAAGCAGTCTTTTGCATCGCGCATTAAAGTGCGTTCCTGTTATAAATCCCGTTGCTAAGCCTATTGCAACACGTTCCGTTTGTACTAAAACGTTTATATCAAAACCAGATTCTTCAATAAATTTATCAACTGCTTTAACGTACACTATTTGGATAAGATAAGTTCCTAATTCTGGTCTTTCGCTATGGCGAAGTTATATATAACGGCTGATTACTTCTTGTTTCGTTTCTTAAGCAATTCTTTTGCCATATTTAAGGTTTCTGCTTAAGCCGACGTAGTAGGAGACATGTAAATATTTTTTGCCGAGGAGAACCATCGACACATTTCCGAATTCCAGCCAATCCTCATCGGTAGGTCTAACTTTAAAATAGCATGGGATATTATCAACAGCTTTGATAACATTTCTAGTGACTTCTACTGCCAGTTAACGATGTAACTGCCAAACTAAATTCTAAATGTTTAGAGGACTTAACAGTTCCATTTGTCACGTTGTATATAATGTCATCAAAAATATAATTTACTTTTATCTTTGACATTTTCTTCCTTTGCTCGCGGACCGATAATGAGGCGTTTTAAAAACATTTTTAGGTTTTCGGGTATATCACATTTGCCACTAAATATGTCTTACTGGAGGTCCTTTGGAAGAGGATGTTTTTGAATATTCGGTTTTTGCCGGTGTAAGCGACAGGTGACTCTTTGCATTTCATACTCTTTGTCGTATCTCTAAATTTTGATCATTATCGTTCAGTGTCTTGTCTGCTAGCTCTCGTACTACAAGACTGGCTCGTCTAACTAGGAAACTATTAACTGCTGATCTTATGAAGCATGTGCTAAACTGTAATGGCAACCCCAACTGCTCTTTGTATATGTTATACATCAATTTAGAAATGGGTTCATTGGACAGCTGTCAATACCAAGTGTCTAAGCGGAATGATAAACAATACTAATTCCACTCTGGCATTCAATTCGTTACTTTTATCTCCAAATTAAGGTTTGTAACTTCTTGCTTTAAAAGTTCCTCTATAGCATCGTTCATCTTATAGTCTTATATTAATTTATCTTTATCCAATGAATGTTTCATATTTCTTTTATTGTAGATCGTGTCTTGGTACCAATTTTGACTGCAATTTCTCACGGTTGAATTTGGCAGAGCAGTTCCAAATCTCTCTATATATCTAATTGTTTGCAAATAAACTTATCTTAAGTGGTTATCATAGAGATCTAATTTTTAACAATTAATTAATCAATAAAATTGACGAGTTTTAAGCTTGACTTGAGCTACTTTTTTCTCGACATGAATTCTTCAAGTTAGTCTTAAACGCATGCCTAGGAATCTAACAGCGTCTGCTTGTGGTACTTGATTATACTATTATTTAAACTAACCCGGTGGAGGTTATCTACCGTAGGTAGTGTCCATGTAACGTGAATGAATATGGGTTTATTGAGTTCTATCTTTTCTGTAACTAATGTTGTCTTAACTTGACTATCACAGAGTGACAAGGCAAGATTGCGAGATCAGCAGTAATCCCGTTGATATTTGACGAAAGCAAAATTTTGCTTCTTCATATGTTATGCAGAAGGTTTTACCGGTCAGGTATGATTCTGTCAGGAGATAATAATTACCCGCTAGCAGTTTGTTCAGCTTGGAGATTAGGTCCATGTGTTAGACTCGACGAACGCCTAAGATATACCGATGAACACTTCTAAATACAATTTCTTTTTTAAAACACTTTATCGATTATCGATGTGGCTCAGTGGATGTGTTCAAACATCGAGTGTTGACTCCAAAATTCGAACTAGTGATCTAAGAGATCTACCAACGCTTTCAAGCGCTTTGATAGTATCAAACAATTTCGATATAGCTGACACAGCGATATTGGACGGCTCGTACGTCTGGTTTTATTATAATTTATATGGTTGGGGGATTCGAGATATTCAGCAAACAATTCGGATTATGATGATCTTGTTATAGTTGAGAAACGTTTCTAATTCTTGGCATTGTTGGGTCAAGGCGTTAGCGTTTTATGTGGTAAAATGTAAGTAGCAGTCCTTGGTCTTATTTTTGGTTTAGTATTTCTGTCGTGTGATTTCTGAAGGAATTGCATACTGCCGTCTAATGTAGTTTTTTTGATTTTAACCGAATCTACGGTACGGGTCCAGTAGTAGTTTGGCCATTATTATTATGTAAGTACTACGTTCGACAAACAGCTGGAGTGAACTTTTCATCAGGAGCTTTCGCTTTATGATGAACGCGCTTCTATTGACTTCTACATATTCCTTCTGTCTTTATAAGTCTTGCGACTTTTAAAACGGACTGAGTGTTTATCTTCAAAATTAATGCATATAAACCTCTTTTGATTTTTGCGATCACTTGTAAAATTCTTGCATGCACACATCGGATACATCATTGTTCTTTTAGTAAGGCCCCATAATTGGCAGCATTCACACTGAGGGATGTGAACTTTCATCTTAGGGGTTCTACCTTGGTTCTTAGTTGTAGGCATTTTGCTTTATACATTGCACGTACTAATAAAAAGTAGTTGTGCAGTTTACAAAAAGTGAGGCAACAAATACTTGAATTAGTAGATTAAAAATGCAAATTCAAAAAATTAAAAATAATTGCAATCACACAAGGTGTACTAGATATATTTTTGCCCTATTAAGTTCAATGGCCCGACATTTCGTCGGCAACACATCTGCTATCAAAACTATTCTAGATTTTTAATAATACTATGATTATTAAAATTTATGATTATTAGACTAAAGTTTTATTCCCAGTCAGGGTAATGATCTTTCTATACGAATTTGCATTTATAATATGATTTAATGTAAAGATTAATGAATAATTAATATTTAGTTTAAATCAAAAACTTAACAAATGTGAGAAATAACTGAATGCAGTTGAAGTTGGTAACAGTTGTTGGTAAAAATAGGATTATTTAGTTTGACTATATTTCATTTCCTGCATGTATATGAGAAATTAAAATAATAATCGAGTTTGACACACTTTACTCTTTCAACTCAGAATCTTCAAATGGCATAAAATATAACATTTAAAAACATACAGGGACCGGCAAATGTATGGGGTAAAACCTAAGAGTGGCAATATGCAAAAAGTTTTAAATTTAAATTTTGGAAACGCATGAATGGATTAAAATAATTCATTTTTATTTAATAATTATTAATCTATTGATATTTATTATTTTTTTTAAATTTAATTAACATATACAGTCCTCTACAACTCGTCACGTAGGTGAACAATTTCCGTAACATTGCCCTTCAGCGCCAGCCCCTTTACCCATGTTTGCTCCAACCGTCTATTGAATGAGTTGAGAGAGAGAAAGGTATGAACGAGTGTGTTTTTGAACAGTGCTCAATGTTTTTGACGACGTGGCACACCTTCAATTCGGTATACCAAAGCAATATACGATATAATAAACCATATATGGATAAGTGCATAAGTGTTCTATTGATATGAATTTTTTCATATTATATTGCCATCCCTAGTAATATCAGTAACTTTTTAAATATCTGTCAAATGAAGAAATTTTTAAATGAAAACTTTTTATTAATGTTTGTCATAGTTTGATGACTTTGAATTTTTTATCTGTTAGGGCCTCGTTGCAATGGCAACCAACTTTGTCTTTTTAACAGCACCAAATTTATTTTTATTGTTTTTTAAGTCAGTACATTTTTCTGCTTATGCTTAGGTGGGATTTTTAAAAATTGAATCTTCCGTTACAAACGCACGCATTATACCGAATTTCAATTTGACTCAATTCGGTTAAACCACTAAACAAATTATCATAAATCCGCTACGTTGGACATTATTCGCTGATGACCAAAATTATGAAATTCGAGAAAAATTATAATCAGAAGTGAACATTATATATTTTAGAAGTAGATATGAATATCCAAGAGATGTACATAGCTCGTATAAAGATATGCCGTAGATCTCTAAATTTAAGTCGAATAATATTTCGAAAAATATTTAAGACATCAAATATTTAGATTCTTTAGATTCGTGATTAACTTAAAATTTTGAATTAATTTATAAAAATCAAAGCTAACTTACTTCGAAATGAACAACTATCCCCTAGAAAATCCGATTTTTCTCCAAAAATTCATTATGTAACTGTTTATGATTTAACCTAGTTTATGTAGAAAAATGTACCAGTTTGAAAAATAAATAAAAATACATAGGGTGATATGTAAAAAAACAAAGTTAGTTGTAATAGCAACGATACCACAAACGGAAAAAACAAAATTTCTTTGTTTTTGAAAGGCTAGTTATTCTACACGTTTGGCAGCTTCATACAGTCGATTTCCTTCATTTTTCATTTTTTGCCTTTTGTTTGTGAAATACGAGCGACACATTAATAGTCGAAACTACCATATCAATTTCAAACTGAAATTAATTCTAAAACCTTAGTAAAAGTAGAAAAACATAAAAAGTAAACAAAAAATTACTGGAAAAGGTGTCGGACCCGTACTGGAGGCGGTAGCTTAAGAAATATCAGAATAGAAATCAAAACTGTAATTAACCAACCTCAGAAAAGAATCCTTTAATTTGTTGGTGTTTAAAATTGCCTGTAAGATAAACTTTAGACGTCATTAATATTGTTCAGGCACTGAACTATAATATACCCAATTAGTTTCAGTCCTAGTACAAACATGCAACGGTGTTTATAAATCACCAGTGATATAAATTACACTTTCTAGTGTACAGTAATTTCAAGCACGAAACTGCACAAGACCTATAAAAACATTTTAAATGCAATTTCCATTACATTTTCAGTTTAACTACCCTGAAATGCTCTGTTTACGATTTTCAGTCAGTCTCTCTAGTGGAAAATTTAAAAATTCAGGCGATAGGTAAAAATGGAAAAATGAAAAATTTATTAAGAAGACTTATAAAGCGTTATCTTTCATAAGCTTTAAAAGAATATTTGAACATGAAAAATAAAATGAAAAATTGCGGTTTTCCTGTAAAAACCAACACACACTATAGCGTGCTTGTACATATCATAATTTTTCATGGATTTAATGTGTGTACTGCTGTGTTTGTGAGCGAGTTTATATCTACTTATTCAAAGTTTGTTGTTGCAATCTCACATATGGAAATTCGTGTAGTTAATCAAAACAAAACAGGCAAGTTTAATTTATTTCCTGTAGGTATATTAAATTTTTAATGGGGTAAGAAGATAATATGTAGGATGAAATATCGTTTAGATACTTAATTGGTTTCGTGTTTTAATAATTTTAGTTCTAAAAAAGAAGCCCAATAAGTGGTGGTTGTCAAAATTAATTGATCTTAAGAAAATGTAATGTCTGATAAGTAATTTAGATAGCCTTAACGGTAAATAAGGAAAAGTGTGATACAAATAAAGACAATATAACCTTGTAATCTTGTAATGCCATTTCTCTTTTAAACAAAAATAATAGCTTGTGATTATTTAGGTAATTTGTAAAATGCTCTCACAAAGTGATAACTGTAGCTCAGATGGAGTCGATAGTCGTGGAGTCTGTAGATTCCCAGAGAATTCCAAGTTGTTAAGCATCTCTACAAAACAGAAAGATATATAAGGCAACACTTGCTCAACCGCTAAATGATAAGAAGTTATTAACGGCTTCACACGACGGAACCAAACATTTATCTGTAAAATATCCATCTAATACTCCGACAATCTCATAAAAACTTACCATGGACATCTCTATCGACCAGTTCTAATCTATTACTTTATTATCATTTTCTAAAAAAACTAAGTAATAAATGTATGAACAATGTGTGTATGTACACTCTTGGATAGCAAATCGCTTCACAAAAAAAAGAAACCTCATATTTAATTTTTTATTAATATTTCAACCTCAACATGGTATAATAATTCTTGAATGGTAAAACCCATCTTAAGGCGTTGACTATAGAAGAATTTATAATAGTCTAGTATAAATTTAACCGGATATAATAATAATAGGTAACTTATTTTAGGCAATTTAAAATTATATTACTTTGTTTCCAGTCTAAACGGATACAAAAAAAAGCCATCCGGTAAAAGTAAAAAGAAAACGGCTAGCAGGTAATAAAAAAAAGATTCAATGAAGTGAAATGCAGTGAAGTGAAAAAACAAACGTTGGAAGCAAAAATATAAGGCAAGTAACTTACTTCAGATCTTACGGTATTTAGCATTGGTGACGGCAAAGTGAAATCATCTTCCCTACGAATCCTCTTTACGGGATAAACCCTAAATGTTGACATCAAACGTCCACAAAGGGTGTAAACAGGAATAGTGTTTGAAAACCAATAAATTTCCCAACGGCGTGATTAACTCACTTGCACAAACTACGTCTTAAACGAACCTTTTAACCTTTAAACCTTTAAACGAACCCGAAGTCTTTTGTTATAAGCCGAAAATAGAAAAAGATTAAATCTCATATCTTATCAACAAAAATTTTCTGAGATTAAGCAGAATGGCCAAGACAAAAATTGGAAGTACCTAAATGTGAAACAAGATCAAACACATAAATCACATTGGAAAATGTATAAACAAACCAAATGTACAAAGTGTGGGCTATTCTTCAGGAGAGAAACTGTGGTAGATCGAATAAATATTTCGAAAATAATTGAATTGTTATGGATACTGATACGGAAAAAGAGACATGTAACAATATATTCCGAATAACAATAATAGTTATTAGTTAATTATAAATTTTTAACCTCTTTCTGAAGTCTGTAACAAAAAATCGATGTAAAAATAGGAAAAATTACTGCATAAATGAAAAAAATGAACATATGGTTTAAAAAATAGTAGTCGTAATATGCTAGAAATTTTCATAGGAGAATAAATATTTTGTTTTCTTAACGCAGTAATTTGCATCTATTAATACCTTATCACTGAATTTATGTTAAATGCGTTTATTTCTGGATTATGTTAATGCTGAAGAAATTTATTCAAATGATGCAAAATTAAAACATAGAATTTATTTTGCATTTCTAGATTTAAGAAAGCACAATATAATGTATCTAAATGCGAATTATTACTTAAAATAATACGTTGTAGTCATTAAACTAGTCAAATTAATATGGTATGACAAAAAAAATCCACCGATATAGCATATTAAAGTTTTTTTTACTTAAATTTCCCAATCTTTTTAATATTTTAGTCTATGTGATACTGCCAATTTTTTACATGCCTTGCTGCCTTGTTTGGTCAAAAATAGTGTCACAAAATTCAACGTTGTAAAACCGTTTTGAGGAGCTTTTTGAAAATGTTAAACTTGAGCCAAAATCTATAATTTTTGATGTCGTTGCTCATGTGAAATAATTATAATTCAGATTTTTAATTTTCGATATTGATGGAAATATCGATGGTCATACATTACAGTAATGCTAACAAAGCCGATATTACCAGCAGTTAATTGTCATAAAGTACGGACAGTCTACGACGGGCCTCATCTTGCAACCCGTACATTTTTCTAATGTTCTAACGATAACAGTCAATTTTCAACCATTATAAATCTTCTATGTTCCCTCAAGTCTTTTACTTCAAAATAGTATCAACACTAGGATAATGGGCCCTACGGGTCTAAGCACTTAAGTATGATAGAAATAGCATTTATCGATTTTTTTAAAAGTAGGTCAGTATTTACACGACCTACATAAATCTCCAATCGATTCTCTATCGATAGAGCACATATTAGTACCAAATAACACTCAATAGCACTAAATAGTACGATAGAATCAGCATTTATCGATTTTTTAAAACATAACCTAATTTAAAAAATTTTAAAACATAACCTAATTTAAGAAAATTTCGTCGAATGAGCCCAAGCCCATCTCTCCAGCCCTTATAGAACGCGAGAATGGGGCTCGGACACACATACAAATCAACTTTATTAATATTGGAGTCGAATGAGCCCAACCCATCTCTAACATGACCTACTTTAAAAAATTTTCGGTCGTGCATTATCCTCGACAAATTACGCGTCGAATGAGAGCCCAAGCCCATCTCTCCAGCCCTTATAGAACGCGAGAATGGGGCTCGGACACACATACAAATCAACTTTATTAATATTGGAGTCGAATGAGCCCAACCCATCTCTAACATGACCTACTTTAAAAAAATTTCGGTCGTGCATTATCCTCGGCAAATTACGCGTCGAATGAGAGCCCAAGCCCATCTCTCCAGCCCTTATAGAACGCGAGAATGGGGCTCGGACACACATACAAATCAACTTTAGTAGTATTGGACAATTTGCGAAGGAACGAGATGGAGCTACGGAGAAAAGTGAGATAACAGCATCGTGTGATGACGGGACACAGACTAGTTGAGCGGAACGGGACCGTCTTCAAAATGTAACATCTACATTTAATTAAATATTTTACTTTCTATTATTTACTTTACTACAATTCTCAATGTGTATTATCTTTGCTTGTTAGGGACCTGTCGCTCTTAATTTGGTAAAAACCCGAAGTCTGAAGCGAGTTATAGTATTCAAACACACAGGTAATGACGAAAAGTTGAAAGTACTGAAAACAACTACAAGATGTAGAAAAACCAGAACAACGAAAAGTGGGGTAGGGCAAATACATCTTTATCCGTTATGATGATGCACCCAAAGACAACTAATCGAAATCCGAATAGTAAACTCAAAATCTTGCCACTTTGAACTTCTTTTTCAAGTTATTTCTTATTTGCAGTTTTTCGTAGCCCGAAGAAACCTTCCATTACGCAAATTACAACCCCAATTTTTAACAAAATAATGAAAATCGTTTTTGATTAGTTTTGGCTTTTAAAATGTTTTGTAGTGATGGTCTACGTCGAAGGAAAACGTGGAAAGATTATGACTTGACGTATCACTTTTTGATGTAGCACAATGATATACATATATACAACAACAATAGTATATTATGTGTTTGTGCTTCCACATGTGACTGCTTTTAACACTTTATCTTGTTACAGGTGAGTGAGGAAATCATTCATCAGAGATAGTTTTACAAAGTTTTTGGTAAGTGATCAACTAAAGGAGATAACGAGAAGGCTTATGAGAACATAAGGGACATTGGACGTTTTTACGTATTACCACTATAACTTTCACCAACTAATGTATGCGGTATTTAACTCAAGATACTCAAGATAGATTGAGTATAAATGTATGTACGCTATAAGGTACTGCAAGTAAATCATAGGTTTATCAAGCAAAATCGACTACTGCTAACAACTTACCGATAATAATTATTGATTGATTAAAGATTTAATGACGCTAATAACTTTAAATACGCAAAGCTACCACACCATGTGATACCATACAAAATTTGTGATGAAGTCAAAACTGTTAAAAAGAAAACTTGCCCACTTGGCAACATTGCACTGTGGGTGATATTACAGTTAAAGTGCGTCAAAATCCCAAAAATAAATTCCACAAAACATAACATATATTTATATTTTACAACACTTAAAACCTTACTAAAGATGTCAACTATTGTTTATTGTGTTATCGGTTAGGAAAGTTGGAGTGTTTGTGCAAGTAAAGTGTAAATACATACTAAACGTCATAGTTTGTTGGATTTAAATTATTTCAAATATATTTTACGATAACAATTTATACCGGCTGATGCTGGTGCAGGATATAAGGTATTGTATAGGTATTGTATAATTCATTTGTATTAATTTATATATTTGTTATAATTTATTAGTTACCACCATCCTATTTAAAGTGAAAGTTTAGAATTACTGTTTTCAATATACAACTTTGTACAAGAAATTCTAAAATACATAAAAAAGCATATTTTTGTTTTTTTGGTTAAAAGTTTCTGCATTCGTTTCTGAATACAGGACATTAATCTGTTTTTGCTTAGGTTTGCTTAGATATTTGCAGGGACTATTTAATGTTAATTATACGCTTATTGTTGTTTCCCTACTAACCTGAAGCCATTTAGAGATGATCAATAGTTTACGTACGGGATAAAAAATACTATGCTAGTAAAGTTAAAACTGGCAAATTTCGTTTTAGAAATAAATAATTTAAAAGATTTAGCTGATAAACAAATAGGAAGTTTACAAGAGCCGCCCAACTACTGAATGGCTTACATAATGAATCTCGTAGCGATGGAGCATTATGTGTATTTGTGGAAAACAAGTATACCAGACAGCAATATATGTATTAAGACAAGATCTGCACTTATGGAGATAGGATGCTATGCATTCACTGCGTATGGGAACGTACAAATAGCAAAGTTACGTTGTTATACGAAAAAAGAGTCTATAACAGTTACTGAAGCTGAAGTTCCGAAAATTTGTTAAAAAAACAAAAACTACAAAATTTGTTACATCATACCACAGGACGTTTAATTTCTATCAAAATTCCAAGTTTAGAAACTTTAGATATGAATACTATCTCAAGTTTAAGTTTAATTAGTAAATGGGGGTGCGACGTCAGCTTCGGCCAATCTGTTTTTTTTCCTAGCCAAGATTTTTTTAACGTTTTGTTAATTTCATTTTTCACATATTTTTACTAAAGTAAGCTTATGAAAGTACTATGGTACCTTTTGTGTTTGTCTTTTAAGATTGTTTTATTTCATAGAATATAATAAATATACAAATTTTTTCAATTTTTATTTTATTATTAAATTCTTGGTCTAAAATAACCCCCAATGTGTTCCATCACCTTATTGTACAATATTACAAAATGTATAATACAAATAAGTATAAAAAATAATTTTGACGCACTTTCAGGGTATTTTCATCCACTGTGCATTGGTTGGTATACTTGAAAACGCTGGAAGGAAACAGTAATACATGACATAAACTTTTGTTACACGTGTGCCGAAAACACTTTTCACACTCATTCTTGTTTCATGAGCGCGGAAAAGATGCGAAAAAGTATTCTACACTTTCATAATATAAAAAATATAGTATGTCATACATGCCAAAAAAGGCCAATGAAAAACTTTCACATTCGTTTTGCAATAAAACCCTTTCCACACTTTTATTACAGTATACTATTAAATTACATACTTTTTTGTGGATATTTGTAGAATATATGAATAACCTACTTATTTTACAGTGTTGCCATATCTTGTATTTCAGCAAATTGACTCAAAATGAAAAATCAACAAAACAAAGTATTGGATATTCTGTTTGAAAGTTTTTTTTTGTATTTAATTCTTAGGCAATTTTTGGCATTACCTAGTAACACACAGTTGTATACGTGTATATTTTGATTGACAGAATAAAGTGCCATTAAAAAGTACGTTTTGCTTTTTACTAGATATATCGAGAGTGATTTAAATTACATAGATCCTTCGAGTTTGGTAGCAGAAAAGTACGCGAACCCCACAGAGTTTTGATCGCTTCGGGGCGGATAAAGCCGTTCTTAGAATTTCAACTATATAGTTTGTTGTACTTTTCTAGTGTATTGTTGTGCAATTGTGACAGTTTTCGTATATTTTCTTATTCATCATGGCGAATAATCCTAAGAGATAGATGATGTTTTGATATGTTGCCGTGAGCGTATCTTAAAAAAATGCAAAACTTGATACAATATGTTTTTAAAGATGAATATTGACTTTAGCTATATTGATAGTTTTAAAACGCGTTGTCAAGTTGTAGATCAATCGTTCAACGACTTTGTTGCTGTTCACGAAGTGTGAGTGATTACTGAATCACCAATGAAGAAATTGATGCCCGCGAGGAGTTGTATTTTAAAATCAAAGAAGTTGCTAATAAATGCAGCTCGTACTCAAAAAAATAGTGAAACCTAAACTGCCTACAATTGATCTTCAGAAATTCAATGGTAATGAATCAGGCAATTGAATCAGTGGCCTGTTTTCTATGATCCTTTCAAATCTTTAATTCATGAAAATCCCAATATTACTACTATTGAGAAATTCCATTATATTTAATTTCTTGTGTTTATGGATCTGCACTTGCCGTTGCTCACAGCTTGCCACTTACTGAAAATGATTATTTTGTTGTTTTCAGCAATCTTTACTTGATAAATACCAGAACAAACGAGTTTCAGCTACTAGTTTTTTGGAAACGATTTTAAATAATTCTCTCATCAGCAGACAAACTTATGATGGAACATTAAATAAGTTTATAGAATATTTTCATGAGTCTTACAATGCACTCACTGCTCTAAATATTACTGATAAGTATGATTTTGTTATGTTCCAATTAGCTTTAAGTCGTCAATTGCCAAAAGAAACAAGAAAGAATTTTTAAGCACATGTTTTTGATTCCGATGGACCTAAATTTAAAGATTTAATAAAATTTGTGCAGAATCAATCTAGAATATTGGAGGTTTCGCGGATTTCAGAACCTGGTAAGTATCAACGTGATGTTGGTCAGAGTCATTCTAGCCACAAAAAAGTATTCTTGTCTAAAACTGTAAGTACTTTCAACTCGAATTGCCCGTGCTGCAATGGAGATCACACGTTATTTAAATGTGATCATTTTCTATTGCCCTATATCTTATTAGCGTCTGCGGCTTTCACCTAGACGCTAACTGACGCTGCGGGCTCTAAAACTCAATTAAGCCAGTCGAGTCAGAATGGGGGTTCTGAGACCTTCCACCACCACTTTCTGCCAAGGTCAAGTTTAAGATTGGATTTTGTGTCAAGGTGAAGTTGAAGGTTATATTTTCTGTCGACCAAAGGTCAAGGCTACTCTATTTAGGTCAAGGCCATCCCATTTAGATTATAACTGAGTAATAAGTGATGTTGAATGCTTTTAAATCTACATCCCCCACCACTTTCTGCCAAGTTCAAGGTTAAATCTTCTAGCGACCAAAGGTCACTCTGTTAATATAGGTCAACGTTTCTCTATTTAGGTTAATGTTTTTAAAGGTCAAGGTAAAACAATTTATAGAATACTAACATGACTAATCAAGTAAACAATTGAAAACGTAACAATTGCTTGGATTAAGATCCTTCATCATGGGTTTCAAACCATTAAGTGTACCAACAGGATGATTTTCACAAAATTTTAGCTCTCCTTCCTTGTTAATTTCTTGTTCGTAAACGATTACCGTATTCGGTTTGTGAAACTTTTATGCCAAAGGTTCCTTTCAGGTTCACCAACTCATTCACACCATGGTGTATCGTAGAAGCCTTTGAAAAGGACAAAATCACGTTTATCATGCAAAAGGTTAATAGTATGACGATGCTGCAAGTCATGATCTACACATGCGATTTCTTGGGTATTTATAAGTTTACCTGTAGAGTACCTGTAAATGTAAAGAAGTTAGATGAACGTTTAATGTTTTGGACTAAATTTACTCAGAGGTAAAGTTTTGCACCTGGAACTTAGCTTGTAGAAAATAAAGAAGATTGTTCGAAATGGTTACGTAACTTATCTCCCTCTATTGACCCCGTAGGTTTGTTGAGGGTGGGGGTAGATTACACAATTCTGAACTAAAAGATGCTGCTAAACACCCTATTTGGGTACCAAAGCCTAGTATTCTGACTACTATAATTGTAGATTATTGCCATATTCTTTATTTACATGCTGGCCCACGTACTTTACAGTCTATAATTTCTAGAAAATATTGGATTATTTCTGCACGCATGGTTATACGCTCAAGATTGTTAAAATCCTTAAATTGTTATAAACTTAAAGCTGCACCAAATTTTCCTCAGATGGGAAACTTGCCATCATCCCGAGTTACTCCTTCGAAACCATTTTTAAATGTCGGTATAGATTATGGTGGTCCTTTCTACGTAAAAGAGAGCCAGTGTACAAAATCTAAAGTTAACAAATCATACCTACGTTTATTTGTATGTCTATGTGCCAAAGCTATACACCTGCAAACCGTTTCGGATTTGTCAACAGAAGCATTTTTGCTTGTTTTCGATAGATTTATTTATGTAAGTAAGACTATAGTTTCCTATTGCGGTTGCAATTTTGTTGGCGTTGCTAAACATTTGTCTGAAATACAGAATTTCTTGTCTTCAAATGATGTCAATGAGACCTTGATAAGAAAACTGAATGCAAAATCTGTAGAGTGGAAGTTTATACCACCCTATGCACCACATTTCGGCGGAATTTGGGAGTCTGGGATTAAATCAGTTAAGCACCACCTAATGCGTGTTATCGGCAATCAAGTTGTGACTTTTGAGGAGTTAACTACAGTATTTTGCAAGACGGAAGCTTTTATGAATTCTCGACCAGTGTGTCCGTTCTCTTCAGACCGTCGAGAAATTGATGTATTGAAGCCAGGTCATTTTCTAATTGGTGCATTTTTCGTTTCAATACCTGCATATGTTTTTGTAAATACTCCAATTAATAGATTAAGTCGATGGCAACTTTTGCAAAAGCTGACGCAACATGTTTGGAATAGGTGGCAGAACGAGTATCTGCACACTTTGCAACAACGAGCGAAATGGTTCAATTCTGAACTAATTTACGAGTTAATGATTTAGTTTTGTTAAAAGAAGACCAATGACCAATTTACCACCCTTACAGTGGAAAATGGGTAGAGTGATTAGACTTCGTCTTGGAAAAGATGGTATAGTTCGTGTTGCATCAGTTCGTACTAGTACCGGAGTGTTTTCGCGCTCTGTTGTGAAACTGTCCACTCCCCATTGATTAACCATTGGTTACAGTTTTTTCATTTCTTTTATTTTGTTTGTTTTGTTGAGAATTCACAAGTGAATTCGGTGGGTGGTTATGGTGGATATTTTGTTTGAAAGTTTTTTTTGTATTTAATTCTTACGTTGGCCATGTTTGGCATTTCCTAGTAATACACAATTGTGTGCTAGTATTATTTTGATTGACAGAATAAAGTACCATTAAAAAGTACATTTTACTTTTTATAGGTATATCGCGAGTGATATAAATTACATAGGTCCTTCGAGTTTAGTAGCAGAGAAGTACGCGAACCCTACACAAAGTTTTACTTTTAAGAGATTTGTGAAAACTAGAAGGCGATGAACAATAATTTAACGTCTAGAGGACTGGACCCACACAAATCTTATGGAAATACAGTTTTCTAGGCATTCAATCATTGTTGACCTCATCTCCCTGTATTTAAGCAATTTCAAATACAATCTAGTGTTTAATGCTACCCATTTCCACTAAGGGTGAAGCAACAAAAAGCTACGTTGGGAAACACAAAAAAGGCAACAGTTCTGGGTTGAAAATCAGTTGCATATTGTAACTCGTCAGTGGTGCAATGGAGAAATAGTCTTGGCATACGAAAATAATTTCACTTAGTAAAATGCATAATTTTTCTAAAGCGCTTTGCGTATTTGACTGTCTTTCAGATACTACAACATAAAATTACTGCAGCAACATAACTAATGTCACTGAAATTCCATAATGCATGTATTCTATATTGTATCTTAAACGCTTTTCAAAGTGGATTGAAGCAATAATAGACAGAAGTTTAGTTTATGGAGTTTATTATGGAGTATCATTAGAAAGCTTAGTGAGCGAATATGTGCCCTACACCCTCTAAGCTTCCTAATGGCTACCTACACACAATCATCCACCCACTACCCAAAGAAACCGATAAATTTCCTTTGGTTTACCAGTAAAACCGGAGTGACTTATAAATACGAAGTAATGGTTGATTATTTCTGCGATTTCTTTAATCTACTGCTAATTTAGTTTACTGACGTGTATCATCTGCGTAGATTTGAACAAGAACAATCTGTATACCTAAAGTCATTTTATTAGCTTTAAATAAGTTAATAAAATGATGAAATAAATGAAGATTAGTAAAAGTTTCAGTTTTATTAAAACATAACCTGACAATATTGTTTCGACAGCTAAGCTGTCATTATCAAAGGTAATATAATTATAAACAAACACGTCGCTAAGGTAGATACAAAATAGGTAACTAGATAAAATAATAATAATAATCAGAATTAAATATCTAATACTTCCAGTAACGGAGAATTACTGAGCTCAAGTTGTTCATTCATTAAAGGTACCCTGAGTTTGTGTTTGTATATCTCAAAGGCTTCTAAAATGTCTAATTTGCGTTTGTTATTACAAAAATGTAGGAATTTAATATTATTTTGAGGAGTCATTGTGTGATTTTGTTCTAAAAGGTGTTTGGCATAATTAGATTTTTCAGGATGTTCATTTTTGTAATGACGTACGTGTTCTTTATATCTTATGTCAAAATTTCAAAGTGTTTGTGTTTTATCTTGTCACCATAAAACACATAAAATAGCAGCCTACAGATCATTAGTACACAGAGCTTTAACTATTCCACTAACAAAACCAAATTTTAGCAAAGAGATATCAACCATTAAACAACTAGCACATATAAATCATTACAATCCGAACATGATTGACACTTTAATTAAATAAAAAGATTATAGGTTAGCTATCAAAAGAATATATCCCATTGACAATCAAACAGAAGACACAAATTACATATCTATATCATATTTTGGCAAAATATTAGAAAAAATTGCACATATACTAAGAAAAACCAACAATTATAAAATAACATTTAAAACCAACACTAAAACTTTTTCATTTTTATTTAATGCTAAAGACAAAACACATGATATCCTGAAATCGGGCGTTTACCGTTTAAATTGTTCGGTATATATTGGGCAAACACTTCGAAATTTTGACATAAGATATAAAGAACACGTACGTCATTACAAAAATAAACATGCTGAAAAATCTAATTACGCCAAACACCTTTTAGAACAAAATCACACAATGACTCCTCAAAATAATATTAAATTCCTACATTTTTGTAATAACAAACGCAAATTAGACATTTTAGAAGCCTTTGAGATATACAAACACAAACTCAGGGTACCTTTAATGAATGAACAACTTGAGCTCAGTAATTCTCCGTTACTGGAAGTATTAGATATTTAATTCTGATTATTATTGTTATTTTATCTAGTTATCTATTTTTGTATCTACCTTAGCGACGTGTTTGTTTATAATTATATTACCGTTGATAATGACAGCGTAGCTGTCGAAACAATATTGTCAGGTTATATTTTAATAAAACTGTGAAACTTTTACTAATATTTATTTATTTCGTGATTATGGAATTCCACAAAGTAAGGCTGGAAACAATAAATAAGTTAATAAAACGTCATCGTTGTTGTTGGGTTTCTAAGTCGCACTATTTGGGTTATTGCGACATTGGAAAAATCAAAACAGTCTCATTCACTAAAGTTGTTTGTTACATTGTATACGAATCAAAGACGTTGAAACATAGTTAGGCTAAAAATTCAGTAATATAAACTGAAACGAAAAATATAGAAAGAAATTTTTACGTTGGTTTCGAGCGAGTTTTTTTTTGTACGATCGTTTTATCGTTTTACTTCAACTGGAAAAATATTATGAAATGAGTCCAAATTCATAAGCTTTCTGATGCTTTTAAAAGAAATTCTGCTCTCGGGTTCAAAAATAAATATCTTTATACGAGTAGAAAAAGTTTATAAAATTTTAACTGCCTGATAACTACGTATCTTGTTGTATTTTATTGATCTGTTTTGTATGTCATGTCTTTCTTTATTTATTTTTCATTAAACTTGTAGAACCAACCCACAAGGAGTAGTAAATCTTTATTAAATTGATTATTGATTAACTAGGGCGATCGTAAGTTATGAATTTAATTGTTAATCAAAATATATTAACACGAATACACACTTAGCAGAATTTCAAAAAAATACTAAAGATACTGAGACTATTTCTTTGCCATATAAAAGCATCTATGTAATCTCCAAACAAAGAGAATGATACTGTAAAGAGAATTTTAAACCTAGTTATGCTCGATGCCAAAACTACACAGAAACATATCAAAACGGACGCTTATATGTAGATTTACTTCTACACGATTGTGTTTCTGATCCTCTGTGAACATTCAATGCACAAATTTGACGGCCACACGTGTCATTATCAAATCTTCTGTTGAAATTCGCTGACTCGAACTCCCCGACAACTTGGTTGATGGTCTATCGAAGGTTTCTGCTGACTACCTGATGAATTTTGGTACTAACATTTAACTAACGTCCACACAAATGACTCTACCTGGCAAACTGACGCAGGAAATGTTGGCAGATCAGAGTACCGTAAACCACCACCACATTGGGACAGAGGAAGCGTAGTCTTTAATATTGGACAAACTAGAATTTTACGTATTTGACATATAGAGCTTTGAATTTTTAGAATAAGAATGTAAAAAACCTTTTTAACTAAACGTGGATTTCATTAATTTAATACAGATAAAAATAATGAACAATTACGCGCTTATTCTGCTCCGCTTATTCGCCCGCGTCGTGTGCGGTACTCTGATCGGCCCGCATGGTCTGATTAGATGTAGTGACTCTACGAGAAACTATAGTTCCTGTATAATAATATAATAATAGTTTTAAAGATAATAGATTTGTTCCAGCAACAAATGAAAAAACGATTTGAGGATTTTTATGCAACAAGTACGAAACTGTTTAAAGTCGGAAACTAGTTGGCAATAAATTTTTGCTGAAACGCAAATTAGAAATTTGTGATTGGTAAGACAAAGAAAGGTGTCACTATGTTAGTAGCCTTTCTTTGGCACACATATTTAATTACGCCTCTCCGGCGAGACGCTTACTACGCATGTCTATTAGAAAAGGACATTCGTAAAATGTCCGGAAACTTTACAAACCGTTGTAATCAAACTATCGGTTAATGTGGAAAACTTTCTTCTGCTAGAATGCTAATTTTCGTCTGCTAATTTTTTCTGTCGTATGCTCCTGACGATTGGAAACCGTTTGTGACTACTGCTGGAACAAATCTAAAGAGTTAGGACATGTGGATCCTATATCAAGAACGACTTGACTTTTCTTGAAGTATTTTCACCTATCAACGTTTGATTTGACAAATTGTTTCTTGATAAAATGTATGCAGTGACGGCTAAAAGAATGGGGGATATGCAAATATATAAATGGGGTTTAGTGCTATAAATTATATACAGATTAGTTAAATGTCAGAAGCTTTTGATAACAACTGACAAATGTATTAAGGAATAGTACTTCAGCAATCTTGATTTTAACTAGTTAATAGCCTTATCAGTGTAGCGACTAGCGTGATAGTTTCTCACCCAACCGGATCGGATTCGATCGAATCCTGGTGCCGGCAGATCTGCTTAAGGCTTTCTACAGTTTTCGTTAGCTGCAACACAAATGTGGGATTTGTGCTATACCATCTGTAAGCCGGCTGCAGCCGCACGTTGAAGCATCGTAATTAAGATAATCGCCCCTCCCTCCTTCACAAGCTTGAAACCTTTATGGTTTGACCAAACCAAACCTTTATCCGCCTGGTTCGCCAGGCAATGGGTAGTAGTCATTATTATTATTACCTCAGTACATTCAGTTACAACAGCAAAAATTGCTGTTTCCATTTTTTGTCGCCACTGTACATACTAGGTACATGTCAATAAATCCTCTCATTCAACATTATTTATTTACTAATAAAAAATACATATTATTATTAAGAAAATTTAATTCCAATAAAATTGTGTGTTAGGATGTAACATGGCATGGTAAATATTAGGGTATAACCATAGTATAATAATAACCAGTAGACTCAGTCTCGCAAATATTGAAAACCGATCCACGGGACGTTGGCGGGATGTTGACAGTAATTATGCTTGATACGCGCAAGGGACTCTATGAAATCGAGGTTGCGAAAATACTCTATCCTGTAATTTTCCATTCGTTAGAAGTATCTTCTAGTTATATTCAGCCAGATTTAAATTATGGTAAATATCAAATGTTATTATTGTAATAATAATAAACGAATAAAGCTGTGAGTATTTATTGTCTACTTTTTGTTATATACTTAAGCTAATTCTTTGGATGTGCATGAAATAAACGATTCATAAAATAACTTGATCATGTTAAAAATGTGTTTAGATTGCATTCTATAAAAAAACTTAATCTTTAAATGTCCCCGTACATTTCGGTTATTTTAAAATTGCTCGAACTGAGACGGTACTGTTTAATGTTTAATTAAAACAGTTTTCGTTGGATGTTATATAAAAAATTCTGACTAATGAACTTTTTAAATTTTCAACAATTAAAATAAGAAAATCTCTATAATGCTAAAATAAAAATAAATTTGTACACGTTCACAAATCTAAATGTACTCGGTTTTATTTTCAGGTCAATAACTTTTAACTAATAACTTCTCACTAATAAAAAAAATAACTTGAAAAAGCCTACATTGATAGGCGAAATGTAGTAACATTTTTTATATATTAACATGTTTTTTTGGCAGCCAGTCCTCAAAATACAAAATTATTATAATAACGAATTTTTTAACAAGAAAGCTTTAGTTTTGTATTTTTTTGTAGATTGTGAATTATGTATGTACGTATTTAAGTTAACAAAAACTGTTCATGCAGCGTTTACCGCTCAATCTAAGTCGTCGGTTAATTTTAATAAAAAACAATATCAGCGTGTTTCTGTCTGTGTAAAAAATATACATACACCAACAACTTTCACCCTCGTGAAAACTACCGTTAAGTACGGTAAAATTTACTAACGAAACCCCTCTTTTAATGTGCACAAGAAAGTGTTCAAGGAAATATTGAAGAAGAAAGGAGGGCCCTCCCACCATCAACGCCAGCAGCCAGTCCATGACTGGATAGTTGGAGTATGTAATTCTGACAATTATTATTGCTTGCATTCGCACACTGATCTATCGAAGAACCTAAAGTTGCATTATGAACTCCGTGTTTAAACGCGGGCGCTTCAAAAACAAATTGTTCAAATGCGTCAATTAATTTTATTCTTACACACAATTCTATTTCACAATAATATAATTTTACCTACTACGTCCGTACTTGTTGTTTACTACTGCATACGTAAACGATGACGATCGTCAAGCCTCGGAAAACTATCGTTTGTAGGTGTGATATTCAAAGCCAACTTAACGACTTGAATGTGCTATTTTTAGGAAACCTTTTGAGCCCAAAAGCCCTGATTTGTTCTATTTTTACAACTAATTGGCGAACAGCCTGTCATATTGACAGCAAATAAAATTGGGGCGTGATATTCAAAGCCAGCTTAACCACTTGAATTTGCTATTTTTAGGAAACCTTTGCAGAGAAAAGCCCTGATTCGTTTTATTTTTACAACTAATTGGCGAACAGCCTGTCATATTGACAGCAAATAAAAATTAGAAATTCTGTTATACAATTTAAAAAAACGTAGGGTCGGATTATTAATAGCATGTACTCCTTGAGATTGCGCCCAGCAAATTAAACTTTTCTTCTTATTATTTATTATTATAATACAAGAACTCTACAAGAAACTATGCGCTAACACCACCTGGCGTTAATACGGCTTAACTCGGCAATGCTTGCGCCCTACGTAATGATCCCAGGTTGCTTTGGGTAACTCTTCGCATATTGTACGCAGAGTCCATTTTATTCGTTTAGACCCTCGGTATTTATACAAATACAAATTTCAATAAAAAATAACAGTATGACTAAAATTCCTTCATTATTAGACATATAATCTTAAACCAAGTTTAATATTTATTTAGTATCTAGTTTTTGAAAATAAATTATTAAGTTAAATTTAATTAAGTTGCCAAAGGATACGTCGCACCTTTTTACTAAGGGTTCGTTCTCTCTATGATCACCACCTATAAGGTGTTATTATAGTACACCAAGGTCTGTTAAGATTTAATCACGCATGCTCGCACGGCACTGGTTGGAAGTCGAGATGCTGAGCGACTATCAATCAGAGCAGCACGAGAACACCTTATTAAATTTCAGAGAAGCTTAGTACGGTGCACAAGCAGTTCTTGGTATTCCAAAATAACACCTTAAAAATAGCAGTCATCAGATAAAGGAGTTTTGCAATGGATTTTTTACCTGACAGTAATAGTGTAAATTCTGCAAAAAGACTCTGTATAGCAAAAGCACACACTGAAAGTTTTAGGTGACGTTTGCAAAGTTGCCATCTGTAAGGAAATACTGAAGTGCAAAGAAAAAACTGAACACTTCATGATTTCAGAACTTCTTTGAAGTGAGGCCTACAACCACCAAAGGTTCGAATTTGAAGATGCCTCAAAAGAAGGTTCGGCTGCAGATAATCTACTACCACTATCTAGAATGAGCACTATTTTACTTATCAAGCCTCATTTGCACTTCCGTATAGATAATATTTCATTTCTGTTAAGTAAGATTCCCAGTTTTTATTTTCTTGATCTCGTAGGGCCTCATAATCATAACTGTCGATTAGGACAGTTTTGATGTTAAATAATAATTCGTACCAAATTGAACCCAAAGAAAAAACTAGCATACCTTATGTTATCTTCATTTTGAATTGTGCAACAGGTTACCATTTTGCAATTAGATTGAGCAATTTAGAATGACAAACAAAGACCATAGAATGGTCGAAATGTATGATTATAGAACAGCCTGTAGAATAGCAAAAACGGATGATTACTTTCAAGATTTCCGTTGTAAGATCTTAATGAAAAATTGTGCGTGCCAAATCTCATTTATTCATGATTCAGTTTTTTCTCGTTTGTGCTTTGGATTTCATCATCAAAAATATATTTATAAGAAAACACGCCTTCTCCGATAAATAAGTAAAACCGGAGACTTCGTGGTTCTGTAAACTGATCACATTAAAAGTTTATGTTTAGGGGGTGAAATTCCACCAGGTTCAGTTAAATTATGATAGCGCAGGTCATATAAGAACTGTACAAGAGAGCTTTGCACAGGTTTTACACGCCAAATAAAACATAAGTAAATTGGCCTAGAATTAAACATTTAGTACTAAATATTTTTATTAAAATAATTGTCTATTTAGTTATTGTATTATATTGTATAAATGTTAATTGTAATTAACATTGCCAAACCATTGAAGTAAATACATACTTGTGCGTGGTATAGGGCGATGTTATGTTTATGTGATTGTCGAGACCGATTGCTTAACGTGCCCATCTGACAGCACGGCGAATGTACTGATGCTTTATCGACGAGAAAAATTCTCTCGCTGGCGCCGATTCCGGGGATCGAACCCGGGTCGCCTGAGAAAGAGTTGGACTCTTTACCGCTCGACCACTTACTTTACTTATACAGCACATTATTAAGAAAAAAGAGGTCTTGTATGCCATGCAGAATTTTCGAAATTTATTCTATTGTTTATTTTGTCCTCTATTGTTTATCATCTCTGTCGTATCTTTCCAACACGGGCGGTGTTTGCATTCAATACGAGCACTCCTTACATAAACCAAGAGATTTTTGGGAAAATTTAAATTCACTTCTTTAGCGCCCTAATAATAGCAATAACTGCAACTAGTCTGACTATATTACAAAGTTGTATCGTATATACGTAGTAACAAAATTTTCATTGCCTTTTTCTTTGTTTTTTTATTCTACTAACTTTTCTATTTTCTAAATTAAAACATGATGGCTGCATAGCTTAACTTACGTATCCCAATACTGCACTAGTATACGCTGCTGCCAATTGCTACATAGTAAAACACTTTAGATTAGCTGGCAAAAAGTTTACAACTGCTGTTAAAAATTTTAGAGTTTTCAGCCTGAATCGAAACTTTTCGATAAAACTAGCGATCCTAATTACTCGGTATATTTTAGTTAAACCGACGCCAGAAAGTGTTCGATAACAGTGAATTATTGACTTGTAGTAGAAAACGAGAATAAATAATTAATAATGTCACTCTAGCAAAGGTCAAGCTTGGTCAAGACAGATTATTTGTTAACGCCTTTGCTTCTAGAATATCTAAACAGCTACTATTCGTTCAATGTTGCGCAAGGTTAAATCTAAAAACAGAAAGTTAGTTGGTATCGTTATAATATTATAGAAGTACAGAGTTGTATTTAGGTGTACTAGAAAAAACTGCAGTATTTTTGAAGACACAAAGGGCAACTGAGCTTACAGGAAAAACTAAACATAATTACAATAATTAGAAAAAATAAATCAAATTCATTGAATTTTGAATCTTGTGTGCAGTTTTCAGAAATATTCTCACATCTACTAAAAACAAAAAACTTATTCGTCAATCGTTATATACTTTTATTTACGACACGGACACAACTTCAGTTCAGTAACACTTTCTGCTCAATCAATAACGTTACGGGAAGTTCGTAGAAAATACTTGGAAACCGGGTGGTTCCTAATTTTGTCATAAACATTTAAGCATTTTATACGAGATAGCAATTCTTATTTAAAAGAATCGCTTAGAATACCTATATTTATATTATAAATGTGTATATTACTGTTTAGATTGGTATTATAACTAGAACCCAATAAACCCGCATGTTTAAATTAATTTAATCAACTTCTAAAGGAAAAAGAATGGAATAAATTAACCTTTCACAAAGAGGTGGTTTATACTTGATATATCCTTAAAACGAGGGATATAATTGCATACTATACAAAAAAACACACGGAATCATAAAGAAATGTTTTTAAATCCCTTTACAAAATCGACCAAATATAGTCAAATTCTTCCCCCAGAAGTAAAAGCAATATTCAACTTTAAGTAATATGTTTGAGTTCAAAATTTAAATCTACAGAAAAAAACCGCACTTTGTATGTGCAATAAAAATGCGTTTAGAAGAAGGGCCATTATGTAATACAACAAATTGCAAAATGTAATTAATTTCAAAAGCTTTTCGATTTCTAGGACTGACTTCATAACTTTGTTATCTTGCAATTTAACAACCTTAATCTCAAAAATAAAACAAAAATGCTTAATTGCACACTTGGGCTTCAATTGCGACTAACTAAAATTCCACAAAACCAAATAATAATAATAAGCACATAAATTAGTTATACTTACGTTAAAATATCTCCCGGCAGAGACGTCTTATTGATTCCAATTGTTTTCAAGTGTCGTGGGTGTTAATTGAAAAGGCTTACTAATTCTAGATAGGAAACAGGAATAATTAAAAAGATAGCGGGCGCCACACAAATTGTTTGATATATTGCTTATCGTATTTTTACGGCGTGGGGTAACTGACCGACTCTAGCCTCTTTTGTAAATAAGAAAAAAAAGTTAACGTTGCTAACTAATATTAGAATAAAGCTTTTGTGTGCAATTTTTGCCTATTTTATTTATTAAATGAACATTAATAACGTATTTATAACATATTGAAGTATTAAAAGTAAACAGAAAATATTCTTTTGCCTCTTTAATCCTCATGGTCTACGCAGGATTTTCTCCAATCGGTAAACATTTTGCAAATATTACACCTAACTTGGGCCATTTCGTCCGCAGAACTCTGGTCAAAGGTAGCATCTTCTGCCCTTCAATTGCGTTGCAACAGTATTCTTTTGTTTCTGAGGTAGATCAATAAACTAACAAAATGTTCTCGTTTTTCTTCATTAGAAATGTTGTATATATTGAAGTTTTATTCACATAAAAATTTTTTAGGGAGTATGGTGAAGTATGGAAATTGTTTCACCTAGTATGCGGCGATGTGTCCTACTGCAATAAAACATGAAACAAACTCCTTATGGCTGATATTTATTCCGCTGTGTTTAGAATTTAATATATAAAACATGTTTTATCTTTTGTGTGCGAAAGGAAGTTGGATTTAAATAAATATTTAAAAACGTAGACAGTCGTATCTAATGTAAATTTCGTGATATCCAGTTGAAACCAAGTCAACACCTAAAATCGCCAACAAAGTACCAATAAAATCTATTTCCCACGAGTTGATTTCTTGCTTTAGTCGCGTATTCTTTAAAATTCCTTTTAATATTATCTAAAGAATAAACAAAATATTGAAATAAATAAAGATTAGTAAAAGTTTCACAGTTTTATTAAAATATAACCTGACAATATTGTTTCGACAGCTATGCTGTCATTATCAAAGGTAATATAATTATAAACAAACACGTCGCTAAGGTAGATACAAAAATAGGTAACTAGATAAAATAATAATAACAATCAGAATTAAATATCTAATACTGCCAGTAACGGAGAATTACTGAGCTCAAGTTGTTCATTCATTAAAGGTACCCTGAGTTTGTGTTTGTATATCTCAAAGGCTTCTAAAATGTCGAATTTGCGTTTGTTATTACAAAAATGTAGGAATTTAATATTATTTTGAGGAGTCATTGTGTGATTTTGTTCTAAAAGGTGTTTGGCGTAATTCGATTTTTCAGGATGTTTATTTTTGTAATGACGTACGTGTTCTTTATATCTTATGTCAAAATTTCGAAGTGTTTGCCCAATATATACCGAACTACAAAAAGACCAATTTAAACGGTAAATGCCCGATTTCATGATATCATGTGTTCTGTCTTTAGCATTAAATAAAAATGAAAAAGTGTTAGTGTTGGTTTTAAATGTTATTTTATAATTGTTGGTTTTTCTTAGTATATGTGCAATTTTTTCTGATATTTTGCCAAAATATGGTATAGATATGTAATTTGTGTCTTCTGTTTGATTGTCAATGGGATATATTCTTTTGATAGCTAACCTATAATCTTTTTGTTTAATTAAAGTGTCAATCATGTTTCACTAGAAACATAACAAAACAGGGCTATAAGCTTTCTAGACTTAAATATCAAGATTAACGCACACAATCTATTTGAATTTTACATATACAGAAAACCAACACAAACAGACATAATAATACCAAATGAATCTTGTCACCATAATACACATAAAATAGCAGCCTACAGATCATTAGTACACAGAGCTTTAACTATTCCACTAACAAAATCAGATTTTAGCAGAGATATCAACCATTAAACAACTAGCACATGCAAATCATTACAATCCGAACATGATTGACACTTTAATGTGAAGCCTTTGAGATATACAAACACAAACTCAGGGTACCTTTAATGAATAAACAACTTGAGCTCAGTAATTCTCCGTTACTGGAAGTATTAGATTTAATTCTGATTATTATTATTATTTTATCTAGTTACCTATTTTTGTATCTACCTTAGCGACGTGTTTGTTTATAATTATATTACCTTTGATAATGACAGCATAGCTGTCGAAACAATATTGTCAGGTTATATTTTAATAAAACTGTGAAACTTTTATTAATCTTTATTTATTTCAATATTTTGTTTATTCTTTAAATAATATTAAAAGGAATTTTAAAGAATACGCGACTAAAGCAAGAAATCAACTCGTGGGAAATAGATTTTATTGGTGCTTTGCTGGTGATTTTAAGTGTTGACTTGGTTTCAACTGGATATCACGACATTTACATTAGATCCGACTGTCTACGTTTTTAAATATTTATTTAAATCCAACTTCCTTTCGCACACAAAAGATAAAACATGTTTTATATATTAAATTCTAAACACAGCGGAATAAATATCAGCCATAAGGAGTTTGTTTCATGTTTTATTGCAGTAGGACACATCGCCGCATACTAGGTGAAACAATTTCCGTACTTCACCAAACTCCGTAAGAAAATTTTTATGTCAATAAAACTTCAATATATACAACAGTTCTAATGAAGAAAACGAGAACACTTTGTTAGTTTATTGATCTACCTCAGAAACAAAAGAATACTGTTGCAACTTTGAAGAAATTTGTTTTTTACATACAATTTTTATTTAGTAACCGTTTCCGAGATACCAAAGCAATGACAATTTTTGAATTCTCAGAACTAGTACTAGCAAAATTTAGTAGATTAAACATGTTTCTAGTCATAGTTTTAAAAGTTTCAGTTCAGCAGTTGTAGTTTTTGTGTTACATCTGTACACAACAGTCGAGTTTTTACCGTACGCCAGAAAAGAAAATGCTTGAGAAAGTCGAGCAACGGACAAATTTATAATTTTTGGTAAAATCAAGAAACACCGACAGAATGTTGTGAAATGATAAAGGGGGTTTATGAAAAACAATCTTTGTCTGGTATGCGTGTCCCGGTTAAAGGAAGGTCGAGAAGACGTTGACTACGACGAAAGTCCTGCTTGTTCTTTCAACTTCCAGAACAGATGTAAACGTGGATGAAATTAACGAATTCGTTCGAAAATATCGTTGAGTAAGCATTAGAATGCTAAAGAGACGTCCAGACAAATTTTAATAACACGATAATCTGAACATGAGAGAGGTTTGTGCGATTAAAATTACAAACAAATTTTTACTGACATCTTGCCCGAAATTGGGAACAATCCAAGTTTTCTAGACAGTGCCACTATCTACACTATCCCATCAGAAAATGAAAAATGAAGGCAAAGTAGGCTCAAGTGCAAGTGGTAGGTGCATATTGATTGTTTTCTGTGACATAAAAGTCAAAGTCATCTTAGAAAATTGGACAGCAGAAGAGCAGACAGCGAACTCCATTCTTTTTGGCAAGCTGAAGCGTTTTATTACTTCAACAAATATTCATGGATTTAATACGTTGCAATGAAACTAATGGTAAGATTCGAACTTTGATAAAAAAACAATATAACATAAATATGCAGATTATTACATTTATTATGTTAATATATTGACAGTGTTTGCGAAGATGTTATTCAGAAAAGAAAAGGGGGCGTTTCAAGTTAACGTTAACATCTTGGGCAGACAAAATGGACTTTGGGAGTCTGCGAAGTCGCTCGATCAAAACGGCGCTTATTTTTTGAAGCTAGCTTGTTGTTAGAATAGCCAGAAAAGCTCCAGAGTGGCCCATGACTGCCAAGTGAAGCACCGGGATTATTGATACCGCTCTTCGCCAGATAAGAGAGCAAGGTGAGTGAATGGCTAAAGGTTTTCATAAAGAACGTTTCGAGACATTTTACATGCTCGCCTTTGGTCTACGAAGATTACAAGAATAGGACTGGAAGGGTTTATTTATTTTTGTATAATATCGAAGATGTCGAGAATAGATACTTCTTCTTAGCGAATTCGCCTCAGTTAACTGCAACTCTGTTTTTTAACTACCTTATGTCTTTTCGCTAGATGAGGTTTTCTAGCTAATTTTAAATATCATGGTTGGAAGAATTTCCAGTCATCCAAGTAAACTCCTAACTTAGAATAGTGATGGGCATTGGCAATCTGGACCAAATTTTAGATACTTTCCGAAGAAAGAAAGTTTTATGGCGGATCGACGTATAACTGAAAATTTTCAATTTCAAGTTGGAAACTATCTTTGGAGACCGTAAATTTCTGCATCCAGCCGCCTGTCTTTTGCACCAGAAGGGCAAATAAGTTTGATATCTTGGATCGATTTCTGGTAATAATTATGTTATTTACAAACTGCTATTTACTTAGCTATTTTGCGTTCTACTCGCTTGCTCACATCGCATTCTGTGGGAAATAGAAAAAGAGTCAGTTTAGATTTCTTGTTATTTCTCCTTCGGTCGCTGGAGTTTTGAAAGCACAGTTATTTAGGGACTGTTAGAAGTTCCATTTTTGATCTGCAGAACAATCTCTCCGTACCTGTGTATGACAAAAAAATACCAAAAATAAATAAACAGGAGAAATAATGTGATGAAGATAGAGAGGTTCGCATTTTATTGTTGTTATTTTCACAGGCCCGATCTCGATGAACATTTTCCCTATGCAAAAACACAAAATGAATATCATAGTTGGTGCATTACTAAACAATTCTGTAATATCACTTCATAATTGCGAATTGATCTTGAGCAGAACACTTTTTGGTTCTTTTAGGCTCTCACTGCTCAATATTAGGCTTTAGTGTGGTTGAACATAGGCTATTTGCTAAATATTAGTGTTGCTTCCGAACTTGGACTTTTTTAATATATGTTTAAATAAATCCAAAAGACTGCGTTTTTAATACTCCTATTACGTATTTTTGCTACACATATTTACCATCGCTTTTTCACTGAGCCCTTCAATTGGTTTTTTGGGGAATTAAGATGTTAATCACCTACAAGTACATAAATTCTATTTTCATTAGTAAAGATACAATTTTTTAGTCTACAGTATAAGTATTTGCTTAGTGCTAATTCGTGTAATAAATAAAAACTTATTTTCATGCATGGGTACTAATTATTTAGATATCTAGAAATCTTTCATAACATTGTAAACTTGCTTCCCAATGCTATCATTTAGAAAATTCACTATCCATGAAACTCTCAAATCTTTTAAATTCCCTAGAGGAAATTGATGAAACCCAGGATAAGTTGCTTTTGCTAGTTTATCAACTTTACTTAAGGTTATTTCCCACATGGATAGATTTCAAGTTAACTTTTATAGCCAATATATTTTTTTTATCAAAAAAATGATATAAAAACCTATTATCTTAAAGCAAAAGCAGTCATAATAAAAGAAAAACTAAGAAATACCTAAAAATATCTTTTCAATTAGAAATATCCCATCAGGTGTAAATCTTTAAATTGCATTTCGCTGCTTTCGCATAGAATAGAACGACGTGCTGTAGCACGAAGTTGAACTGCAGTTGAACTGTATGAGAACAGCAGGGGATGAAATGCAACGTGGATTACATACATTAGAATGGTAGACACGGTATGCAAGCAAGCTTCTGCATATGTAATGGATATCTCTTATTTTACGTTTAATTCACTTTGAGGATGTACATTAAAAACATTATTTGGTATCCACATTTACGATAAGTGTAGCGACTTCATTTGAAATACATTTAAAATACTAAACAAGTTTAAGGGAGTACGAAAATGTTGTAGATATAAAATAATTTTAATAATAAATCTCCCTAATAAATAAATAAGGGTCAGTTACTATAAATGATAAATGGGTAAAGTTCTAACAGCCGCAAACTAGCAGTCGGAGTTGATTGTGAACGAGCCTTGCTCCCAAATTGTCAACAGTAAAAACACAAGAGCTTTTCTTTTATCGGATAATAGTTATTTATGTATTAAGGGCATAATCTATTAGATTATGGCATGAGAGAATCTTTAAAGCCCGACGAAGGAGGGCTTTTAATTTCTCGAGGGCCATTATCTTGATTATGCCCGTGGTACATACAACGTTTTATTTTATTTTGCTTCATGGAAAGGATAATTGCAAGCAATTGCACATTTCATTTTGAAAAAATGTAATAGTTATAATTATTTATTAAAATTGTTAGAACTCTATAGAAACGTTTTCTTTGTATCTTAGCAACTTTATACGCCCTCGGGCTAAAAAAGCCAAATTACGCCCGCAATTGAGTGCCAATAAAGACGATTATCATGTCAAAATAAAATAAATTTCTTTTTGTAACGAAATAATTTTGCAAATCAGTAATTTTACGAGAAAAACTGACATGGCAAAATCGCGAGACCGAGGTCGAGCGATTTTGTCAACTGTCAGTTTTTCGAGCAAAATTACTGATGGAAAAACTTTGAGTTAAAAAGAAATCTATCCTTAAAAGAAAAGCTCGAGTGTTTTTTTGCAAGATAAATTAACGACTGAATATATGAATGAACAACATCAATAATTATTTTTATTGATACAATTAAATTATTTGAATGAACAGTTATTAAATACACAATTGTTATAAATTGTTTGGTTTGGTGTACTGATTTCAAAATTTTCTTCTCTGGTATTCATACATGTAGAATATTCATTTTGATCTTTCTTATTCGACGCTCGTAAGGAACTAATAAGGTTTTCGTGATGTTCAGGGTCAATTTGGAGGTAGGGTTTAATAGAAGATGATGATGAGTGTCCCCGTTATCTTTATATGTTGTTGGTCACTTACTCCTGCTTTGGCTAACTGGGAAACTGTACTAGCACGGTTTGAATGATTCGTAATTTTATTATTTGTAATGTCGAGTCCAATTTTAGTTGCAGAATTTCTGGTCCAAGTAGAAATCGTATTAATACCCAGTGGAACATTTTTGTACCAACCTTTAGAATTTGTATTTTTCCAAAAGGGATTTGGATTTAAAAAAAGTCGTTCAGATGTTGTTTTCATTTCTTTTTTGTAACAGTAATTTTAACAATGCAACGGGACAAATACTTTCATCCATTTCATTTTTTGTTATCCATTTGCTGTCTGCCAATTTATTCGACCCACCTTGTGCCGTCTTTGAAAATATTGAATTGTATTCAAATCTCCCTGTTAGAGTTCCATCTTGATTTTTTTCTTCTTTAAAATGGTAAATTTTACAGTTTGCAGCTTCTCCGCCCCTCCAAGCTAATTCATAAGAAGCTATATGAAAGAATCTTTTTTGTAATCCCTCTGGTTCGTCTATATTCCACAATTTTGCCATTTTTTAGTATATCTTTCTTGTTCAATGCTAAAGAACATACTTTCCTTTTCTATGGAATAGCTTGTAATTCTTTCCGTTTACTATTTCTCGCATCACGAGCTTCTTTAAAAGTTATGTCGGTAAAAGGATCAAATTTAATATTGTACTCACTGAAATATTTTTCTTGAATCATCTTCGCAGTTGAATTCCAAATTGATTTAACTGCATATTCTTTATAATCTTCTCCATTCCTCTTTTTCATATTTATAGGCCCAATCCTTTAATATATCTGCTACTTCCGACAGTTCGTAATTCCGGACTTGACAAAACTCCAAAAATTGTGTCCATATTGACGCTTTAGTGTTTTTTGTGGATTGCGGAATTGATTTTTCTATATTTTTTGTTATTTTTTGAGTCGCAACTTCACCAAAACGACTTCACCAATACTTATAGCGTTTTCAATTGACTGCTCTGGAGTGCTCTTAGATTGCTCTGAGAGCAAATTCCGTATTCTATTGGTTTACCTGACATTCCGGTCATTGAGATTTGCGTGTTCGATTGCGGCAAGCGCTCTGTGTAAAAGCACACCGAGAGTGCTCTTCATTGATCTGTCCCACGAGACAGATCAATTCAGATCAAAACAAAAACCTAACCTCTAATTCATTCGTACCTGCGTTACTTTAACTGGAAAAAGGCATTCAAAGTATTATTATGGATGATGAAAGATGTTTGACTTTATTAGAAATTTTTATCATCAGATTCGTCTAGGTCATAGGTTCCCAACCTTTTATGGACTACCGCCCCCTTTACAAGAAAAATACAATTCCAACGCCCCCCTTTACATAATAGTTAATTATACCAATTTTATATGTCTGTCTATTATCTATTAATAATCACAAAGTAAAAATTAATTCTCTCTCTCACTCTCTCTTTCTCCCAGCTCAAAGCTCCAGCGCCCACTAGGGGGTATTTTATTATTATTAGTTATAATAATTTATTTTTGGCCTCCTGTATTTTAAAACGTTTGTTTCAGTTTTGTTTACGTCAACTGTAGCTTCATATTTACGCATGATGTTGTAAAATGACAAGCGAATGTGGTAAAAATACTAAAAAACACTGGGCAATTAGAGATATTTAAGAAACCAACTATTCTTGTAATAGTTAAGTTTATGTAATAAAATACATGTTACCTAAGTTATTATTAAAAATATTTCGGGCTTTAATAGAAAAAATTAAAATTTAATTAATTTAAATCTCCGCAGCGCCATCTATTGTACGTTTGGAAACTACTACAAATGTCATCCAAGAGCACACTATTATGTGCATGTTTTGAATTATTTTTTTTTATTTTCTATAAAACTTGTCGGCCAAAAAATCTTATACAAATCTCATGCGTCAAGTCATTTTACAGGGCTCCAACTAATAAGGCACTCGCCCTACGGGCTCGTGCCTTAAACAAAGTTGTCGCCCTGTAAAGTTCGACTTACCGCATTCGAGTGTAAATAGCTATTTTTGTACGACTATGCTATTTCTAATTGTTTACCATACTTGGTTTTAGAACAGTAGGTTATATTTACTGGTTGCTAAGCAAAACGCGTCGGTAAGTAATTACTTACCGTTCTGTTTTTGACAGAACTGAACGGTAAGTAAATTATATGTAATTTATAAAATAAATGCATGATCTTTAAATATTTCTTTCGCGATCGCGAAAAAATCATTATTTTCTAAATAATAATAATAATAACTACTACAACCCATAACCTAAACCAAGGCCCCAGAAGCTATAAGCTTCTGCGGGAGGGAGGGGGCGATTATTATTATTATGTAGGCCCAATGTGCGGCTGCAGCCGACTTACAGATTAAATAATTGGACTATTAAAAAAAATGTATGTTTTTTACTTAAATTTGCTCAGGCCTCTTCAATATCCGAATTATATTCGTTTCCAAATTCACTCCTTCTCACAAATTTGACAAATATCGTAACATTCAAAAATAATAGTAATTACAAACGTATCCATGGTAACGACAAAAATATCGTGACATTCAAAAATGAAATTACAAACGTATCCATGGTAACGACAAAACCTACTTAATGTTTGGTGGATATACAGGGCAAAAATAAGTTATCCTAAATCTATTTTTTTACCATCTTTGGGATATTTCCTTAGTTAATACCTTTGTATTCATAGTGATCGTACAAAAAATAGTATAAGCATCTCAAACAGTAAGGAGTTTACCGATTTCCTCCAATATTGGCCACTTCGCTTCGCTCAGTCGCCAAACATTGTCGTCGATCGGTAAACTGTCCTTACTGTTCTTGATACTTAATATACTATAATAATGGCCATACGGCAATCGAAATTTTATTCGGTTGTCTATTGTAAATCACTCTTCGATCAATCTAAGGTCAATCTACATAAGAGCAATGACGTCATACTTGTTACTGCGAGCAACCGCGGAGCAATCTGCAATTGAGCAAACGCTATTAATAATTACAACTGACAGGGCCAAATTTATGCTTACAATATGAACAAAAACAATTCATAACTCTGCCTCTAAATATTGTAGAACTTTCATCTTGGGCTTGTTTTAAAGCTAAAAGGGCACAGTTTTCAAAAAGAATTGTTTTATAATAAAGTATTGAGTTTTTCATTCTCACATGATGTGACCTTGGATATCTAAGAAAGCGTATACTTTTTTTTAGGACTACAATATATTATACAGTTAGATGCAGTCTCTCTTTGGTGTAAGTTTCATTTTGGGAAGCCTTTAGGAACAGGAGTAAAAAAATTGTTAAAAATGGTAGTTACACACTTCTTACACACAACATGCATCTGGCAGTTCAGACTACAGCATTGGCTGATGTATTAAGTTTATATTTGTGTAGATACCTACGAATCTTATCTACTAAGACACGTATAGGTATGATGTACTTGTATCTGTAGATACAGATAGCTGTAGAGGGAGTCCCAGCCAAGAGTGACACTTTAACGATTACTGACTAAACAAAATAAGATGGAAACTTATATAAACTGGAAACTGGAACTACTATATATGTAATTTTCACTATTAACTTTTACTTTAGATTTAGTTTGACAAAACTTAAAGTTGTGTTTTTATATTTTCTTGTAATTTAGTATACATATATCGTTTCTTATAAATTTTAATGACTTCTCTAATCATAAAGAGCAAGTTAAGAATTTATACGTTTTGTAAAAATTAGAATAATTTAACTTTGAGAATAGGCAATTATTTTATAACATCTTGTAGAAGTAGAGAAAAATAGAACAAAGCTGCAAAAATTAACACAAATAAAACTTAATCGTGAAAATCGCATAATTTATTTTGTTAAGTCAGTTTACGGTGTTAGAATGAGTCATTTTTGTCTGGGACACCCTGTATAGCTACAGCATGCAGGTACAGGCACATGATCATACCTATATACTAGTGTTAGTAAATGAGATTTGCAGATATCTGCACATGTACCTGATACAATGCTGTCATCTGAACTGCCAGATGTATGTTTGGTGAAGAAGTGTGTAACTAGGTCCCATATTTAAAAAATTTTTGCTCCTGTTCCCAAAGGCTTCCCAAAATAAAACTTACACCAAAGTAAAACTGCATAAAACTGAATAAAATACTGCATTTAAAAAAAAATGAATGTACAATTTCTTAGATATTCAAGGTCAAACGTCATATCGTGTGACTTTAGCTTTAAAACAAGCCCAAAATCAAAGTTCTACAATAATTAGAACCAAAGTTATGAATTATGTTTGTTTATCTTGTAAGCGTATAAATTTGACCTTTTTTATCATGTTTGCAGCCCTGCTATACGAATACTGGGTATCACTGGGGGGTATAATTTTCAAGTAATTAATAATCGGTGCCAAAAACCTAATAAATCCAAAAGTAGTTAGAGAGTATATCGCTACTGGTTCCAAGATACCCAACTTCTCTAATTAACCACCAATAAAACACACTTACCCTTGAAGATCAAAACAACAGAAAAATAGCTCAAGTACATACTATATGCTTTAACGTTTCCCAAATAAAAATAATAATTAAATATAAACGAAATCAAGTCAGCTTATCAATAATTAGTAATGAACAATGTAATCAATCACACAAGAAGAACATTCGCCTATATCAGTCAAAGCAAAACAAACAACATTAACAAATATTTGCAATTATGTATTGAAAAATTATCAAAAGTATGAAATATCAAAAATTGTCAAACAATAAAGAAATATAATTAAATTCATAATATATTAAGCAGACAGGCCTATAGGCACACTAATAATAAAATTAATCAAATATAATATAATATGTGCAAGTATAAATATAAATCTAACCCAATGTTTAATACACGTAAAACAGCGTGCATTATTTGTGTAGTCTTTCAATCTCCTGAAAATTAACAATTAACGAAAAAGTAACTACCAGAAATTATTAAGGCCTTGGCATAAATCAAATAGTTCAATGGTACCAAATATCGTACCAGATTTAATTATGACTCCTAAAATCTCTTGCCTAAGACAGTTAACAAAGACATGCAAATGTTACAAGATTGATAAACAAATCATCGTCAATGACGATGACGCACCTTCTTAATAACAAAATGCAGCCGATCGCGTATCTACAAGCATATAACAAGTAATTTATTGTAAACAAATATGGACCCTTTTATTAAGGTCCAAGTGTACCCAAAAACGTGTGTTATTTGTTTCACACACTTGTAATCAATCACGTATTTGTAATCAATCACACAAGAAGAACATTCGCCTATATCAGTCAAAGCAAAACAAACAACATTAACAAATATTTGCAATTATGTATTGAAAAATTATCAAAAGTCTTAAATATCAAAAATTGTCAAACAATAAAGAAATATAATTAAATTCATAATATATTAAGCAGACAGGCCTATAGGCACACTAATAATAAAATTAATCAAATATAATATAATATGTGCAAGTATAAATATAAATCTAACCCAATGTTTAATACACGTAAAACAGCGTGCATTATTTGTGTAGTCCTTCAATCTCCTGAAAATTAACAATTAACGAAAAAGTAACTACCAGAAATTATTAAGGCTTTGGCATAAATCAAATAGTTCAATGGTACCAAATATCGTACCAGATTTAATTACGACTCCTAAAATCTCTTGCCTAAGACAGTTAACAAAGACATGCAAATGTTACAAGAGTTATAAACAAATCATCGTCAATGACGATGACGCACCTTCTTAATAACAAAATGCAGCCGATCGCGTATCTACAAGCATATAACAAGTAATTTATTGTAAACAAATATGGACCCTTTTATTAAGGTCCAAGTGTACCCAAAAACGTGTGTTATTTGTTTCATAAATAATATAATAATGTGATAACTTTGGTTTTAAGTTAATAGTCTAGGAATGTTAAAAACTTGCTTACCTAACTTGTTTTGGAAAAAAGAATTTTTTAATTAAATTATTTCACATGTTATACGTGAAAAATTAATTTTGGAGAAACTGTACATTCAAAATTAATCAAAATAATACCACTTAAGTTTCATAGTATTTGAACTATTTTCCCAAAATTTTAAGAAAATCGTATGTCTAGCGACTAAATTATTTCCAAAAAACCTGCTTTTTGCCAAAAAAACTGCTTTTTTGGCAAAAAGGAGGTAATAGTTTAGTCCCTAGACATACGATTTTCTTAAAATTTTGGGAAAATAGTTCAAATACTATGAAACTTAAAAGTGGTATTATTTTGATTAATTTTGAATGTACAGTTTCTCCAAAATTAATTTTTCACGTATAACATGTGAAATAATTTAATTAAAAAATTCTTTTTTCCAAAACAAGTTAGGTAAGCAAGTTTTTAACATTTCTAGACTATTAACTTAAAACCAAAGTTATCACATTATTATATTATCTATTAAACAAACAACACACGTTTTTTGGGTATACTTGGACCTCAATTACAATCATCTTATATTGCACTTGTATTAATCTCCATCTCAATAATATTGTTTGACAGATAAGTGAATTTATTTACATAAAGTAACAAAAAGATATTGTTTAATCTATTAGTTGTCTTACTTGATAATGCTTGAGGTAAATGTTTTTAGTTGTTCACAAGAACCCGAACCGTTTTAGAAGTATAGGCACTCCACCACAAACACGCACGAGTTTCCGATGGGGTATTTTCGATGTTACTTGAATATTTGCTTGTGAATCGATTCCAAATAGAAGAGTGAAGAGGATATGGTAAAAGAACCCCAAATTATAAACCTGAAATTTAATATGAACAAGATTCGAACAGATCGTCGAATTGATTATAACATCGTTATTATACGATTTAGACCTGTGGTACTGTAGTGTTTTGAAGATTAATGTAGTAATACAGGTTGCTTGTGTGGTCTTGTACACTACTTATATGTTATCTCTTGTAGAAGATAATAAAAGACATGTTTACTTCTATGAGATATTTATTTATACTCGTTGTTGTTGATTACTGTTGTCATGGCAATCACTTAGCATGCAATGCCTTCTTGAGGTAATATGGATGTAATGACTGATTTTATGATGAATATCATTACATTACACCCCGGGTAAAAAAAGGCTGAACATGTACCAAAAGAAATGAGCCATGAGTCAAACGGCCATTTAATGCATTCCTCAACAAAAAAAATAGCATACATTAATGTCGTACTTGTATGTATTGGCATGTTTAATGTATACTAGCTACAAAAAAATTGAGGTCGTTTGCATCTTTTCAATGGTTTCTTAATGCTAAGACAATAAAACTTATGCTAATAATTAGGTGCTAATAATCAAAGAATTGAAAAGCCTTTGCTGCTGATAGCTAAGGGGCATCAATTGCTTAAGGTAAAAACATGAGTTGCTTATTGCAAGGTGTTGCCGCAAACTTAATCTAATTAAAATAAACTTGATGTACAGTTGTTAGGACGTTCTGTAATTCTTACTAAAAAGAAAGAAATAAAATTTAGGAACGTGAACAAAACCAAGGAACAACATAATAAGTGCTTCGTGAACAAGTGATGCTTGCGTTACGATTTATTTGTTGTAACTTTTAAAATTAAAAATAACTATGCTAATTGAATCTAGAAGCGTTAGCCTAAGTAGTAAGTTTGTGGTCAACATTGATAAATGTAGTTATATTCATTTTATCCGTAGGAATGGAAAAAGTGGGGTTGTACTCATAAAACAGAGGCAGCATCTCATAGCATTGTCCTAAGATTGTAGAGGAAGTACTAGGTGAAATTGCCTGTTGGAGAGTATGATTTAATCTTGTATCCCGTTATTTGAGGAGAATGAACAGTTGAAGCTTAATCCGGTAGCACATATATTTGGGAGGTCCAAATGATATTCAGGATTGATTAGTTGAATGTTATCAATGTATGATATCACGTAATGTCGAGTTGACAAGGCTCACGTGGAAATTTATAAGTCACTACTGTTATTTTTGCACTTGTGTTTATGGTGTATAACTTGAAAAGTACTTCAAAGTTAGTACACTGCACATAATGCCAAAGTTTATTAGCGAAATGGAATTTGCTATTATGATAAGATAATTTGAGTACGGTCAATAGCAATTGCACTGTTGTAATTTTCTCGGTTAGCAAAAAGTCGAATGTTCGCATTGTTCTAATTACGAGGTAATAAGGCTAATAACTGCATAACTTTTAAAGGTTCTTCAACAAACTAAAGTTCAACCACAAAATACTAAATTCATATTTATTATCGGTCGGCAAACTGTACGGAATTCAACTGTAAATTTCGATAAATCTGATTCTCGATCATTCACTGTATTTTTTGTGCTTTGACGGTAACTAAAAGCAACGCTAAATATTGGGGAACGCCAGCGGCCACCACCCCATCAAATGCGACAACAATTGTGAGAGCCTCGCGCTCGTTTATTACACACAAAATCCAACTAAACAACATTAAACTTTTAAACTGGAACTGTAATTAGAAATAATTCTCCGCTAAATTTATTTTATTCGATAATATTGATACGATAAACTAAACTGGCACAAACTACTGACTTAGAATAAAAAACTATCATCATTTGACCCGAGCGCCAAGCATGACGCGGGTCCCGAAGTCCGGCGACGTGAAAGCTTCCCGCTCTGTATTCTCTTACTTGCTTTATTAAACCCTGACTATAAACTGACTATAAAAACTAAAAATATTTCGACGATAGACTGGATTTTAAGAGGGGTAAGCTTTCAAATAGACCAATGAGAAAACAGCGCGGCTTGAATAAGCCAATGAAAATTGATTATTTTTTACACAACGAGCGCTCGAAAATTCAGGACTTTACTCGTAGCTGAAATCTGCACCATATGCAGAAAAAAACCAGACATTCGGTAAACTAAAACTTGTTTATCTAGAATTTGTTGACAAGCACGTACACGGAAATCATAAATTTAAACCAAATGGGTTTTATTAGTAACAACTGATGTAGCTCAACTAATTTAGATGGAAATATTCGCAAATACTCGTTCACATCGACGGAAATTGCTGACAATTTAGATTTTAAAAGACTAGTCTATTCGAAAATATTCTTTTTCACACGAACAATATGAAATGGTAGATGCTAACACGTGTGAAAACAATACCCTTTATTTGAAACGAAGTCTGTAAATTCTTATAAAAACAATTTTATTAGTTTGGGATACTTCTTTGAGATGACCTTTAGTATTTTATGGAGTTTATTTTATGCAGTATACCAACGGTGATTTTACATTGACAGAAAATATATGAATACGCAGGACCGCATTTAGAGTTTTTTTTATTAAATATGCATACTAAATTGCATTATTTGAAAACGAACAAAAACGTAACGTCACATTCTAGAGTAACAGGCCTTTGGTCGGTATCAATTTCTTAAGCAGTTCTATAACTACTTTCTTGAACTAATAGAAAAAAGTCTAAATTGTTATTTTCTATAACGTGCTTCAAAAAAAGCTTAAGTAACAACTTTTTTTGATTAATAACTTTCTAAAACTATAAAATATAAAATCAGATGGTACTTAAATATCAAAAATAAAAAACCAATAGCAATAAAAAATTCGCTAAAAAATACTAATAATCTTAATGATAAACTGATGATAGTCTAAATGATCTATAATGCTCCTGCACTTCCTGTGATCTTTCCACTCCAGCGTTGATAAGCGACTGATTAATGGCCACGACTTTAGACTTTAGACGTCGTTTAACTAATATACATATATCTAATCTCCTCCAATTAGACATGGTAGTTTAGTAGATACATGAGTAGTTACCCTCATTTGTTGCCTTTTTATGCCTCCAAACATTTGACGACACTCTCCAGATTACATAATTACAGGAGGAACATCCTTATTTAGCTTTCATAAAAACTCCGTTATATAAAATGCTTTTCAAGTGCATAGGTAAGTAACATAGAAATGTAGAAGCACTCAATGACTAAATTGCATAGAATCCAGATGTTAAAGAAAGTTTGCGCCTCAGAGGTAAAAATCTAAAACTAACACATGTATCTGCAAAAATAAACTAAAAAACAGTCCTTATTAATACAACCTAAACAAGGAGTATTTTTATATTCCATACCGTAACTTGATTGCAGCAAATGCATTGTTGCCAAATATTAGAGTACAAGATTTTAAGAATGATCACGGCACTAGCTAACCATAACAGAAAGCTGACCCTTGTGATGAGAATTACTTGGTATAGCATTATTTCAGAGCTTGTACGTGAAATCGAATAAAAAAAAGTATTTTACAGTAGGGTATACTACAGGTGAAACTTTAGTTCAAGTGCAGCTTTATACAGTAATGTAGCTTTTAACGGAAAAGCGATTTTACTACTAAACCCAATGCTGTCGAGGGTTACTCTTATTTATTTTAATCTAGATGTATTCTATCATGTGATAAAATTAATGGTCTCGCCATCCTAGTGAGATTGTTTGTGTTAGTTGAGTTGATGTTTCTAAAAATTTAATATAAGAAAACATACAATTTCTCCATAACCCCACAATTTCCATGACCTACTAGGGTGACGGGACTATTTGATCACATGATAGATAAAAAGCAGAATAAATATTGGTACAGCGTAGGGATTATAATAATAGATTTCAAGATACTAATATTTATATACAATATGAACAATGGTATTATTTAGTATAAGGTTTACGTCCCTTTAAATAATCATTAAAGAAACAATAGATATTGTTGTTTCAAATCCTTGTGGTTATAATACTCTCGAGGAAACTTCATTAGCTTATGTTTCTAACTAAGGTAGAAGGGTTAATAAGCTTAGAGTATTAATAATGCTATTAATATTAACAAGCTGAAAAGCACTTCAAAAGCTTTACTGCATAACACCTTGGACTTTCCGTATTCACAACGGTGCACCGCTAACTTTACAACGTACCTTAACACTCATACAGGATCTAAAATCAATGTTTGCGCTTCCTGATTAATCAGATTCGTCGTTTATTCATCAGTAACGAGAAACGAAATCTCTCATTCGGAATCACCGTTCCCACACTCTTCTATATCAATCCAATTGCTTGGTGTATCGTCATTTATTCCTCCCTTTCGGGTTCATCTTTTCATAGTCGACAGGCGTCGCAGTAATTTTAATGTACTGCGGACGCCTTTAATAAATCAAAGGGTTGCGTGCTGAACGGCAGTGGCTCAGTACTTTTGAAGCGATAAAATCACGTACAGGTCGGTACCACCGCATATCTGTCTGTCTGCCCCCCCCCCCCAACCGACAGCCAAACTAAGCCACCTGAAAAATTTACGCGACCATTTCTAAATTGAGAAACCACTGCAGTGACGTGACATTTGGAAAAGCTGGATTTTTCAGTATTCTTTGTTAATGTCACACTTGTTTCTCTAATTACTTTATTTTATAAATGAACGGTATTGATTCTGTTAGTATAAGTGCATAAAAGGGAAAAACACATAATTTTCAAATCCAATTTGCAGTTTCTTAACATAGTAAAGTTCTAATTTAGGAGTTCAGTACTTATACAAGTAGATATACATAAGCAGATTATTGTGTTCGTTAACGTATCACATATATGTATATGTAATATATATACAGGGTGGTCCAGACCACCCGTACACCCCTTTTAAAATGCGGGGGATTAAATATTTTTAACAAGACGAAGGATGATCTTACTAATTTCGATGTGCTCTTTCGAATGACCCCAGAATGGAACCCCCTGATTCCCCCTTGTAGGGGGTAAGGGGGACAACTTTGAAAATTTAAATGGGAACCCCTAAATTTTATTGCATATTTGGACTCTACTGATCAAAATATGAATAATTTATTTGAAACATTTTTTTATCTTGGCAACAGGTGGCGCTGTAATCGCAAAAACCGACTTTTTGTTTTTTACGCCGTCTCTGGCATATTGACAGGTGCAAATAACAGTTTTTCATATTTTTTACTATATTTTACTAAATAGTGATGAAAAAACTTTGCTAATGTGTACTTTCATGAGAAAGATTTTTACGTTACAATGAAAAATGCAAATTCTCTACCTAAGGTGTTTTCGACAAACAGATTTTTTCTAACGTTGTACGTGATAACAATAATTTTTTTGCCTTAAATGTTGTTAGAATTTGTGTTCCACTCTAACAAAATTTTCCAAGATTCTACTGGAAAAGATGGTTTTACTTCAAAACATGTCAAGCATTACAAAAATCTGCCAACGAGAAGTTCACTTTGTAATTCGCTATTAAATTTCGGTGGTTATCTTTCTTTTAGCGTATAGCAATGCATGTTGAAATATGGATATCTCATCCACTCAGGCCATAAAGTAAGAATAATTTAAACGAATAAAATTTTAAATTGTGAAATAAAAATTATTTATTTGAAAAGTTGGTTTTCAACAAGTACTCTATTTAAATAGAATTGCGAAGTAAAGAATTGTAGCAAGTTATTTTCTGTTAAAATTAAATATTAAATGAGTACGATTTAAATATGATTTTGCCATATGCAGAACAGATTACAATTTAGAATGTTTTATCGATCATTTTTATTAATTACATATGCTTAAAATAAATATTCAGATAAAGATTTAAAAGATTAAGCAATGTCTAAATAGTAAGTAGACGTTAAGGTTAAAAAACGATCTAGAAATTTCAGAAAAAAATTGTTGTCACGTACAATGCAAGAAAAAAAATTTGTTTGTCGAAAACACCTTAGGGAGAGAATTTCGGTTTTTCATCGTAACGTAAAATCTTTTCTCATGAAAGTTCACATTAGCAAAGCTTTTTGATTACGATTTAGTAAAAAAATATGAAAAACTGCTATTTGCACCTGTAAATATGCCAGAGACAACGGAAAATGCAAAAAGTCGGTTTTTGCGATTACAGCGCCACCTGTTGCCAAAATGAAAAAATGTTTCAAATAAATTATTCATATTTTGATGAGTAGTATCTAAATATGCAATAAAATTTAGGGATTCCCATTTGAATTTTTAAAGTTGCCCCACTTATCCCCTACAAGGGGGGTCAGGGGGGTTTCTTCTTGGCGTCATTCGATAGAGCACATCGACTTTAGTAAGATCACCCATCGTCTTGTTAAGAATTTTTAATCCCCCGCATTTTAAAAGGGGTGTACGGGTGGTGTGGACCACCCTGTATATGTAAATGTATATCTATGTAAAATATACTTGACTGAATCTCTTAATTGTTATGGGCAGATTTACTCTCGTTGGGAGGGTGCAGCTTCACACCCTTAGTGTCAGTTATATAATATGTACTAAGTAATAATTATCAATAATAATAATAGCAATTTTTTTCTAACCAGTTTATTAAATTAAAGTTACTGCAAAATTAATAAATACAGAATTGAGTATTGATATTATATATACATATTGTCATGATATGTGACATATAATATGAATAAAATACTCGCTCAGTAGGTTTTACCAAGTTTAAATAAGATTTTCCAACGAGATGTTAGATGGGTTGCCTAATCTCGCTGTCATAATTTATATTTGATAGAATTTTCTTTTAAAAAACAATAAAAACGTTTTATTTTAATAAGCATGTACTCTAGAATACACTAGGCAGTAAAAGAATATTTTGATTTTTGTTGATTTTTCTACGAATTTTGGTAATTTTTCATTGTTCAGCTAACGATGTAAGATCGTGACCTAATAAGGCAATTAAAATAAAGTTAAGGCCAGATTAAAGCAACTCTTGACCTAAAACAGACAAGGTGTGTAGTAGTGGTGATGTATGCAAGTATTTACAACCTTATCTGAATTATTTATATGAGAAAATGACGTTTCAGATTAACGAGATATTGTCATTGTTAATTTTTTTTCTTTTGTTTAGAATATCACAGCATGGTTTGATGCTGTTTTGTCAAGCAGTTTCTTTAGCACAATCTTGAAACTATCTTGAATATTGAGGTTGCTTTTTGTAGAAGATATCATTGAAATAAAATGCAAGTATGTGCGTATTCCATTGCAATTTGAAATAATGTAATTTGATATCTAAAAGTATATAAATAATGTTTATTAGGATATAAGATTGAATTTTGGCAAGATAGGAAGATGTAAATTGGTAATTTTAAGCAATTAAGTTAATTTTAGTTATCTGATTTAGTTGTGTAGGAAATGTGTTTAAGTCGACATTCTCTAGTGGCCTTATTTTTTCACGTCAATATAAATGGCATATATCAATGGATAGGGAATTTTTTAGCTATCGGTTTATTGAATTTATTTTGAGAATAATGAATAGTTATAAACAATTATGTGATTATGTTGTATTTAGTTTAAAAAATTATTTTGTTTGTCACCAGAAAATCACTGTAATACTCTTTTGTTTCAAAAAGGGTATAAAAAGAGCCACCATTTTAGTAACAAACTCTCTGTTATTTTGGAACTTCCAAACAGTGCACACATGTTGAAAGCAAAAATTTAAAATTGTAAGGTTATGTTGTGAGTTTAAAAAATGTAAACAAATCCAAACGTAAAAAATGTTAAGATTATATTTTGTTGAAACGTCAAAGTGTTTAGCTTTGATCGAAGTTCAGTGAATTCAAGTGTTTTTAAATATAACAAAGTTTAATTAAAATAATAATTAGTGCTTTAAATTTATGTATGGGACAATTTTAAATACGAATGGAAATTTTTTTTATTTAATGATAAATTTTATCAAACTTCGTTACAATTTGGATGTTGGATGGGAATTTTAAAATATAATTATTATATGAACTTACAATTTGAACATGCAGATGGATATTAAGTTTTATTTATTGAAAAAGTTTATTTGGCTAATTGAAAGAGGGGTGTTTGACCTTCTTCCATCAATTTTATTGTATAACTATTATAATGAAGCAAGAGGATTGTAGATTTAGAACAGTTTGCAAACTGTTAAGGTATTTAACAATTTAAACAATTTTAAGCAAATTTTAGTAAGTTAGGATTCTGATGATGCCATAGATATTACTCTTACTATCTTGGGATGAGTTTTCAATTTTCATGGTATTTTCTTTTTATTTTTGTTTGTGTTCATGTTTAAATACATTTCTGTCATTTCAAATTTAAAGAGAAATTGGTTGATATTTCTTTTGTGTACATTACTTGTGTTCATAGATCTATATTTATTTAGTGCTCTATTGAAGCGACCCGTCTGAAAGTCTCAGTGTGGTGGAGACTTTGAAGTTTCACCACGATTATAATCAACCGTAGCATTTATTTTAAAAGTACAGGTAGATGGTTTGTATTTTGTATGTATCATAACTGTGTTACCACCGAAATCTGTTGCTATGTAGTTTGTTTGTAATGTTATATAATTCTATACAATGACGTAGTAAAATTGTTGCCCGAAAGTGGGGTTTTGCTAATAATAAACAACTTCACATTAGTCACAGCGCGTTTCTTATCAACTTCTTATCACCTAGTCAGTGTGTCGGTCAAATAAACACTGAGATACTACGAGTCTGCTAACTGGGTCTGTGTAATCGCTGTATAGCTACGTTGTTATGGCGGTAAGCATCAGGCTACTTCGATAAGTTTCGCGAAATGTACGGTTTAAAATAGCTGCAATCCGTGCAACACGCTTAGTATGTTTTTCTCTAGCGTGCAAGGATTGCCGCCACCGACATGGGCTTTAGCTATTTGCAATGCTTGTAATTTATTGTAGCACTTTTAAATACTGCTCGGGTATAAATTAAGAAATGACGACAATGAAAAGAGTCTTTAACACCTCTGTCAGTATTTAAAAAACATATAGTTAACTTATAAAATATATATTTTCTGAAATCGACAGTAAAGTAATCCAGTATTGTATGTTTTTAATCAACTTGAAACTATTTTAAAACCAATTGATTAATTTCAATAAATATTAAGTAATAAATAGTATGTTTACAATAAAATGAATAAGTGTTCTTGTAAATACTTTACTTTTCGTGTTATTTTAAACAGATAAATACTTTGGGGGATACAACACACCCAGAAATACTTGACACGGGCCGTCACTAGCAGTGAGTAAAAATTGAATAATTCGCTGACTTCCCTCTACTTCTACATAGTGAGAAAGCAACTGCAACTGTGATGTAAAATGATATAGTTCTAGATTGCACTTATTTAATTATGGTGATGCAATGTCACGGCAAAGTACTGCAATTACAATTATTTTAGGTAGGAATATCGAAGTGTTAAATACTATTCTAAAACTATAACAGCCTTTCAAAGGAATATTATTTACATATTATGATTTCAGCAGAAGGGGGCACTGTTCATAATCTATGATGCCCTGATGCCAGTAAATATAAAACTGCCTTTGAGTAGGAATTGACTGAAACTATGGAATTTGGTCAAAAATATGTAAAATATTTAACAAATTCATGGTTTAAAAATGTGGATCATTCCAAACAATTTTAAAATGTTTATTTTCGAACAACTACATTGTTTGATTCCAAGAATGTCATCAAAGATCACTTAAATGTTTGAGATTGATAAATAATTATACTCCTATATAATATAGTCATATATAAAAATTGTTGTTTTACAGCGATAGAAAGTTACGTTTCTTCTTTCATCTGGATAAAGTACTTGTTCCTCTGAGCTCGTGCCGTACTCGGTCTTTATTTTACACCAACTGGTTTTCAAATCCAAACAGGTGGACTTTTAGTTATTTGGCCCGAAATACATGATCAAAAACGATTCACCTTCGATGTAGCGTTTTTGGTGGTTAACAGTTTTTCTTTTCTCGGTAAAAACAAAAATTTATTCAAAATATTACTACATATTTACAAAGTTATACAATTGTAAATTAGGAAACACTAATAGTTATTTACGTAGCAAGCTTTGTAAATTAATCTTTACGGGCGAGCTGGAAAGTTTGTGGGGCGAACGACGAAGGAGCGAGCCTCCATAATCCAGTCAGCCCAGTAAAGATTCATTTACAAAGCGTGCAGCGTGCAAAGTTTTATTTCCATCTTCACCAGCGTTTATTAATTTATTGTATGTTTTGTATACAAGGAATATTTTATAACCAAAGGCGCTAGGACAATTTATAGCTAGACGTTGTCATGGTGTCGTGATTAAGCAAGAAGTTAGATGCTATTAGCGTTTTGTTGATGAGCATTGCAGAAATTTACAAGTCTCTTTTAGAAGCCCGTAGAATTTTATAGGACTGAAGCTGTAACTTCGTATTTACATAGTTACCGTAAATGCCTATAAATGCCCATAAATATGCCGATTGTAAACTGCTCAAAGATTGAATGGAAAAGGCCTTTATTATGTAAAAAACAAATAGGTAGCTAGCATCTAAATAGCTACATATATTACACAAAGTATAGATGAAAATCTCTAAAAATTCTAAACAATAGTCTTCGACCTTGATCTGGAAAATATCCGGAGATTGAAGTTTCTTGAGGGTTACACTCTTATGTTGATGCTGTCTTCTATAAACTGTATAGTAATTCTACCATTTTTACACAAATAAAGCGCAGATAGATATTTACCTAACAATTACTTACTATTACATATTTTACAAAGTCGACGAGTATAAAAAACGGCCGAAGAAGACTAGCAAGAAAACCGGAATTGTGCTAGATTATATTGGACTCGCATACCTACTATAAAATTTTTACGATATCCACCGTAAACACACAATAATTTCTTGAAACGTTGTAACTTGAAATTGCCAGAGTGGACTTTACGTTAAGAGAGATTTCTCTTGGAACACTATTGCGTATTGGAACGTTCAATCAATATTATTACTAGGATGTAATAATACTAATTGTAATTGAATCGATGAGATTAAGAACAGTACAAGTACAAAATTTGACATTTTCACCTGTCATAGCCATTTTGTTCTAAATACTAAGCTGCATCGAATGAGTAGAAGAACAGTACTAAAATCACCTTGTTAAGGCGTTTGCCAGAACTCGCCTTACAGCATTTAGAGCAAGAACAGTACAAGTTGTTATTCCCAACAATAGGTGGTGCTCTGGGGTAGTATTGTTTATTTACGTTCGTACTCAGTTTTAGTTGAAATTTCATGCTGCTTGAGTGTGCTTATTACAAAGACATACTTGATTTTAAGAACTGGTGGCTTCCATTCTATAAAAAAAACTGCAGAACAGTCCAAAATAGAGTAAATGAAAATTTTACAATTTCGAAATACATGCAGTTTGTGTGCGATGCATCACTTCCAGGGTCTGTTATATGCTTAGACTTTATAGACGGAGCCTTTTGCTCTACTTTCAAGTTATTAAAACAAAATCAAAGTCCGGAGATTCCTACTAATAAAGCCTATTCTGAACCAGTGCCAATTAACAACAAGAAAATTAATGATATAAAACAGGTAATGCAATATATCGAGGGATGGCAGCTAGAGTTTTACTATCACGTAACATCCTGGCCAACCACTAATATGGACAATGATGGTATCCAAAAATGATTATTTTTTATTTTTATTTAGTAAAATATCCTTTACCATATCGTATAGTTTTTTTAGCAAATTTTTCTCACAATTTTAATAATGACCGATATTGAGATTAAGAACAGTACACTGGCTTGCAAAAAATTCGCGTACACCTATTTTTGATTGTATTAAGTCGGTCTTAACTTTTAAATTGTCATTGTCAATCAGTTAAAATTATTTTGTTTTATTTTCCTAATGACAGATTTATCCGTCAAAAATGTAATTTCAAAAGTCAGAAAGGTCACGTTTACATACCAAAAACTACATAAAAACTCGGTTACTTGATTTTTAAAGTGTATGCGATTTTTTTGCAAGCCAGTGTACAAGTCCAAATTTGTTTTTTGTTAATATATAAAAAATGAATGAACTGACAGATTTAATATTTGGTTTACAAGACGTCTAAACTGATAAACTATAACTTTTCTGTACATAGTGAACCTGTAAGAAGCACGAAAAGCCAGATAAACAGTTTTTTTTAATTTCCCAAAATTCGAACATTTGGACTTGTACTGTTCTTAATCTCACCGATTCAATTGAAGTTTATGTCTCATATTGGCTTTGATTTGCAAGAGCTATTAAGCATGTGTACTGAATAGTTTTAAATAGTATCAATAAAAGATATATAATGTATGTTTGAAATGTTTTCAAAAACAATTCAGTGACAGCATTAATAAATAATCATGCTGTTACAACTGTCATGTTTATTTTTAAAGCATTGCAATGTCTAAAAGGCTTTTAAAGCTAAACTTTCTTTGAATTTAGGCAACACTTTGTACTCCTTAAATGTCACGTTATCAATGTTTATTCCTTTAGCTTTTTACCTGATTTGATTGCCAGATTGTCTTCAATCTTCGTATTATCAGTGGCATCTCATACAATTTCGGTTTATCTATCTTTTCTTACATTTATTTGTGGTATTATTTTGGTAGGTTGGAGTTGTATTTCTTTAGATGCGTTTGGGAAATTTAAGAAAGTCGTTTAAGATCTTGAGTGAGTGATTTATTTTTATTTACTATAGTCCTCCCTAATTTACTTTCTGGGATTTTAGGGTAATGTAGTGGTTTATCTGACTTTCATGGCTTTTTACTACTTTCTGGTTGTATTTTCCTACATCGTTTCCATTGACTTATTTACCACTATTGGGTCAACACCTACTATGAATCTTGAGTGGTTCTGAGTTCCTGTTGGCAACTATTACGGACGTATATCCATTCCACATTTTAGTGAACATCGATTCTGGAGAGCTAAGGCAGGTAATAGGCTGGTAGCCAGGGCAATTTCTAATATGTCGGATCTACTACTATTTTTTATGGTACAGTGCTATTCCGGTCAGACAAGTAGACCATTTCACAGTAGCACCAGTGAACAGTAAAACGAGTAAAACCAATGAACATTATTCGAAAATATTTTAAATTTACTTAGACCCATTTATTTAACACTAAAATAATGCACTTATGAAAGTCCCAAGAAATGGAAGGCTAAGAGTTGCGATTGTAAAGAAAACAAAGGTTCAAGGATAGGATAATAACTTCAATCAGAAAATTATTTACAACATATGAAATGACGTCATCAGCAGCGCAATTGATGACGATAATTGATGTTTTGCTTTACGGCACCATTACATCAATAATTATAAGCTATTGATAGTGAATGATAACTTGTCTAGTTACCAGTGAATTTTCGGTTTTCCCAAACCAAATATTTAGCTTGGTATGCTATATCAGAAGCAGACATGGCTTTTCTCCACTTCAATTTCAGTTTAGTGTTTAACATAAAATCTTTCTTAAAAGGCTTTTCCCCATTATGTTAATAACAGTTTTGTCACTCTAAGTATGGTTGTGTTTGTGGGCACACCTTTTCATTGATTATTCCTTATTTGGTTATGTTTCTATTTAGGCTTCCTCATTGGTAGATTTGGCTTTATCACTATTTTCCAGAAACGTTTGATAAAGATTTTCTCTATTGTAGTTCAATTGAACTTAAGTTATCTTGTGAGTAGTATAATTTCTTTCATGCAAGTTAACACTGTTTTTAAGATGTCTTTAAGTTGATAATGTTGATAATATAATACTGTTGATAAGATAACCATTGTTCTTTCCTTTTGTTGTTCAGTTGAACCTAATTTATCTTGTGAATATTAAGATTTCTTTCATGCAAGAAGTTTTGTGAATGAAATCAAATAATGCCTGACGATTAGTTGGTTTCACGAAGGTGATAGTTGTAGTCACAGAAACTCAACTTGATGGTCTTTAATCGCTGCCAAGAAATATCTTCCAACTATACAAGAGACAATAAACATCCCTATGGGCCTCTACTTTCTTAAACCGACGAAGTCATTATTCGGGCTTTTTTAGCTTTAGTTTGATGCTTCGCTGGGTATTGTTATCCACTACCTTTAAACCGAAACTAAAAAGTCAAGTGCATTATCAAATCCAAGATACATGCAGCAAGAAGACAACAATAATACACAACATTCTTCTAAAACACGGAATTTCCATCCATCTATAACTATATAAACTTGTTCCTTCTCGTCTTTTTTTTAAGTTATGTAATGAAGATAAACTTTACCTTTTGTTTTGATAATTTTGTGGCGCAGTTGCCAGTGGTAATATAATTTACTTTTTCTGCAGAGATCGTAAGTAATATACATTTCTGTCAAACTTATTAATTAATTGGATTCTTTGATTATGTTTAATTGTAGGATTTTAAGAACTGTATAAAAATCGTTGATAACGACTAATTATTTATATTGTTATTTATGAATTTATTTAACTTAATTTGTTGTGTGATCTATTATAATTTCTTTTTTATCTTGATTATCTGATTTATTTTGATATTACTCTTTTGCTGTTGTTTATTTATGTTCTGTTGAATAAATCTCTTTCTGTTTCTTTTGTATCCTGTCTTTTATTTTTTTACTAGTTGTGCTGAGTTAAAACGGCGGCTGTTATCTTAAAGCAGACGTTTGCCGGACACAAACGTTCAGAAAGTTTCAGGTTAATGTTTTGTGTATAAATTTCAATATAGCTACATTTCTTATTAACACTTCGAGCTAGACGGTTAGGAAGTTCCCGTTATAACCTTATGAAGGCTATCGGTCTTAATTTTTGTTTTCCAAGAATACACCAAGATCAAGCCAATCTATTAATAAGTATCCCAATGTTAAAGTAATATTGTACCCAAGTTGGACCAGATTTTTAGGCAATCTTAAGTAAAAACGAAAAGGAAACGAATAGGAACAGGAAATGAAGAACAATTAAGGCGCAGAACATATCAGAAGATTTGTGAAGTGGATATAATTGCAGTACAGGATGTAATGGAGCCGTTACTCTCTGTTAAAAAGCACCCTCAGCATTCGTAACAGCGTAAACATAGAAAAATATCCAAAGCTACTGCCTTTTATCTGACGGAGATCAACTCAAGAAGCCAAAAACCGTCACTCCCGAGCAAATCAACACATTCTTATACGAAACTTCGGACAACGTATATCCGGCAAGAAAAGTAAGAAAATATATTTGAAATTTTCAAAAGTTTAGTTTAAATTCATGGAAGTTATGACCGTTACGGGTGCCTATCGCACAAATGAGCTGCATTCCATGAAAATTCAAGATCTTCAAGATCCCAAATCAGAATGGTGAGAACAATTCTTGTAACAAAAACAAAACGCACCAGGAAATTCACAGTAACCGGTGATTTTTCTGGGATATTAAGAATTAATTATATCAGTCTCCGGCCATAAAATGTTACATTTGACTGCTTTTGAATTACCAGAAAGGGAAATGTAGCTGTCAAAGAATTCCCAATTTTGCCACGAATTCACAAATTTGCCACTATGGAGATACAATAGCCTTGTTTCTGGGGGTGTCAGATGCCAGCATTTGATTTCAGTAAAATGTCGTACATGTTTTTTTATAGTTCATTAAATGGTGCCTTAAACACAAGCACATAGTTCTTTGATTTATGGAAGTGTACGCCATTTCACTAAAACCAACTGTACACAGGTCAGTTTTAGAACATCTTCTGCAATATTGTTAGTGGAGGCAGGCGAAGATATCACATCCCAAAAGATACATGGTGCCTGGAAATCAACAGCAGTGGTAGAAGCATACATTGACGCTTGGATGTAGAATAAAATGGGCAGGACTAATAAAACTTTCGGCGCTTTTCAAGCATGCAGCAACATTAACAACACTATGAATAGCAAACCAGAATTTAAATGTAGACATGAATTCACCTCCGTTTTTCGTTATAAATTTGGTACAGTCAATGGTTTTGTTAATAAGAGCGAATAATAAGATATTGTATTTATTTTGTATGTTTTGTGATTTTATTATTTTTGTCTGATAAGACAATAAAAAACCGAATCTGTTATCAACTCTGTTTTAAAATGTGTCGGCTCATTACGCACAATTATTAACATGATTAATTAATGCGAATAGAAAAAGTATAATAGGAAACTCGTGAGAATTGACATTATTCACTCGGATAAATTACCCAAGCTGTATACTCGTGAATAATGTCCAACCTTCTCATTCCTTCAATAATATACCTACTACTACCATGCGGTATCAGTTTTTAAACGTTTTATTGTAAATTACATAAAAGTAAACTTGCCGAAATATACTTACTACCAAATCCACTAATTCACATTTCTCTTCTACTGTCTGGTATTGAAAGCCCGACCGCTTTAATAAAACCATTTTTATGAAAGCATTCTGCGTAAATTAAAAAAGTTTTGAATCCTGTTAAGCTAAATTACATTTTCTGAACATAAAGTTTGTTTTTTTCTCGATATAACATTATGTGAAAAGTTAGTGATACATAATAAAATTGATATTTTATTAAAGCAGCTATTATTAACAATATTAATATAGCAGAACAGTTTGCTTCAATAATGACATGATAGCGGAAGAAGGAAAGTTTGTGACATTATTTATTACTCAATGCGGTTTTCTGACAGCGGCATGCAGGAAAGATATAGTATAGCAAAGACTAATTTAGAATAATCAGTTAATCTTGTTACACAAGCTGAAAATCAATCTCTGTTTATCTCACTGGGACAATGTTTAGAATTATCGTGTTTGCAGATGATACGTTATTATTAAAGTACCGTACATAGACCTAACGTTGGCGACTGAGAATGTTATAATTCTAATCTCTTTTCTAACGCCGGCCAATCTAGAGTTCTCAGGATCTTTAGTGAAGGGACTATGGCTCTATTATTGTGTTTCAGTTCATTCTAGTTTAAGGTCAATCAGAAGACTCCAGGGAGTTCTTGTATTCGTAGGAGTAATGTCTTTAAATTTAATTGAAATTTAGGCGAGCTTTTGTATTGACAGGAGTAATCTCTAAATTGACTGAAAGGTCATGCTGGTCTGCCTGCGTAGCATTAGATAAAGAAATTCAGAAAATCTAAGCAGAACTTCAATCTGTCCTAGGCGTACTCTTAGAAGTAGGGAGACGACATAACTACAGTGGCAGCCTTTGATATATGGTAGATTCTCGCGGTGGAAGGGTTTCGCGCAGGCCGCAAAAATTCCCCATAGAAACTCCATAGCAGGGAAATTACACAAACATGCTTTTAGAGAAGTGACGACGATTCAAAAACTTCAGGGAAATTTTCAGGAAGATTCATCTATTCATATTTATCATTTGAAACAAAGCATTTTTACCGGAACAAAAACAAAGCAAATTACTTTAACTTTCAAAAGTTCTTACGCAAACTGTACAACTCAAAATAGCCTCGGCTTGAGATCTTATCATTGCAAATTTAATTTTAGGTCGCAGGTATTGTTTCCAATAGCTTCAAATTGTAAAAGAATAGATAAAGGTTTAAGAGATAATAAAATACATATTATTTAGGGCGCCATCTGATTAGGAAAGTCCAGTAATTTTTATAAAAATATTGACTCGATACCAGTAACCAGAAACTGGAATCAGATCTAATAAATTTAATTTGATTTTTATTTAGTCATAATCGGTTATGTCAAAGTTAGGTTGAGTAAAATATTTAAAGACTTTCATAAATATATGGTCCTGTAATATTCAGATTAATTAGATTTAATTATAAGTTTATTTAAAACCAAAAAAATAAAAACCTTTCATATAAAGCATCGTAGTAAACAATAGTAAAAATAAAAGGTCAAAAATATTTAATACACAATGATAATTCTCTTATATTAACATTGACAAAATAAAATTCATAAAGTCACAATACCTTCGTCGATTAATTCACTCCAACATCACCTTACAAAGCAATTAATACAATATTGCCTTTTAAATTTGAACAAACACTTATCACCAAGCTCGACCTCCTGATGAAACAGAAGAATCTGGAAAACACCCTCAATTCTGATATGGCTACAAAATCCATAAACCAAGGAACTAAAGTTCGGTATAATTGTCTTGATTTTTAATTAAGTTTCTTTTTTAATTAATTGTATTTTGATCAAGCCAGATCAATCATTAAAACTGAAAATGCTTCTACTAAACGTTAACTGCACTGTAAATTATTTATTAAGTTTCGGTAAGCGTGATTCCAAATTAATCACTTAACTTTCTGTATTTTTCACAACTTTTAAAGAACGGGAAACTTTATAGTTTGGTAACTTATTAACCCCAAAAAATCAACGATAAATTGAAGCAAGTAAGCTTCCGGTACGATAACAGAATTAAACGCACAAGACGGTAGTAGTATAACTTAATTATACTCTTGACGACGGTAACTTTATTTATATTAAAAACTGTAGTGTTTTAAAATAAAGATTAACAAAAACTTTACCTGGGGCATCCCTCCAAGAGAGAGCCCCAGAGCTCCGTGCTCTCCAAAAGCTTATTTCGGACTCTGCTTAAAAAAAGGATCCAAGCTTACATGGTGACGGGCAATCTTAAGAGGAGCATTTCGAATAGACGAATAACGCAGATGTGTTTATTTGAAATTTACCAATAAGCACGTACAAGGAAATCATAAATTAAGGCAAGATAGGTTTTAATAATATTTTTTTCATAGAATTTCAACTTAAACGTGTATGAGAATATTTAAAACGTACGTTCACATCAACTGAAATCGCTGGCCTTTTAAATTTAGGGAACAAATTCATTCGAGAATATTCTTTTTCACGAAAACAAGAGATGGTAAATGCTAACGTGCAAAAACGGTACCTTTGTTTTTTCTAGAAATAATTTTATTAGTCTGGAATATTTCTTTTTTAAAAGTGACCCCTGATATTTAAGAACTCACATTTATATATAACACAATTTTTAATTTTAAATTTAATTTTTTATTTTAATTTTAAATCAAGAAAAGATATACATTAATATACAGAGCCGCACTAAGGGTTTTTATCATTTATACAAATAAAATTGCATTTTTCGGAAGTTAAAAAAATGAACCGTTACACATTCAAGGCTAAGTAGGCACTAGAATTTATTTATTGAATGTCTAACTAATATGAAATAAATTTAGCGTACCATGACTTTTTATTACAAATATTCAACAATTCAAACTGCTGCTCATTTACTTGCTGGCAGTGCCCTAACCAGAAATAATATATAATAATTGCTACTACCCTTTACCTGGCGAACCAAGCCCCAGAAGCTATGAAGCTTGTGCGGCAGGGAGGGACAATTATTACAATTATGCAGACCTATTGTGCGGCTGCAGCCGACTTATCAAATGGTATTAGCACACATCCCACACTTGTGTTACAGCTAGGGAAACAGCAGAAAACCTTAACCAGATCTACCGGTACTGGGAGTCGAACAGGGCCGCTTGGGTGACAGAAAACCACGCTAGTCCCTACACTACTAAGGCTAAATGAAATAAGTCTGGACTCATGTCCTATTCGTTCATTCAGCACCTCCATATTTGTCTGTTTCGTCTATAGTCTCGCCAACAAATGAAGGATTTAAGATTACCGATATCACGAGGGCATAATTGTAAAAAGCATCTCAAATCACGCAGTGTTCACCTCATGATCACGTGGTCGACTCGAGAAATGTATCTGATAACAGAAAAAACTGATAAACTGGAATGATTCAGTAGCGTCGCAAAATGTCCTTTACGAAGGCTAACATTGATGCTTAATGTTGTATTCGATTATAATCGAATACACGTACAAAATAGTGAAAATGAAATTAATTTATACTATAAGAACAATTATTATTAACGTCCAAGTTTAATTATTTCATTCCACCTATAAGATACTATCTGACTCACAGTTAGGCATATTTTTGTTTTCCATGTAACATGTATGCAAGTAAACGGCAAAAAATATAAATTAAATTAAACATATTGTTATAAACAAAAGTTCTTAAGAACTATTCTGTGGTGATAATGGTACTTTACAAATTTCCACTAAAACAATCTAGCCAACAGCTTTAGAAATTATGAAATTCAAAAAAACTGCAAAATGAGGATACGTCGTAAATATGAAAACAATGTTTTAACTATAATTCAATAAGGTAAGTTGTTATACATTTACATACATCCTCTAAATAAATAAATAAATCTTTATTTATTCTACTTTCTAATTTGAAATACATATTTCAATTGTAGAATGGGATAGGATTCAACTTTGCTGAACTTCCATCCTACCCCAGCCGAGCAGGTAGATCCAAGCTGGAACGGTCCACCCATCCAACTTTTAACCGCGCCCGGCTATACTTTACCCACACGATCATCGTGTGGTCGATAGCTACATTACACTACCTGCTCGGATATGCTAATAACATATTCTGTCTGTTCCAGATCATTTCTATCTTCGAAAGTGAACGAAAGTTTACTAAATGTAAGTTCAGGAAATGCATTAACGACACCCACATTTATGAGAAAAAATAGATTTTCTAAGAAAATCAGGATTCCCACATATCCTTTATCTGCTTAAAGAGTATTTGTGTGCATGTTAGTGTTATTTATCTAAATTTATTTTCATCAGGAAAAACTTTATCAAAATTTTTATTTTGAAATTAAGGTTATGAAACCAATCAAACGGGTAGTTGTAAAATGGAATATATTGGTTATTATTATTGTGCAAGTTAATTCTCTCTTTTGCATGATCAAATATCATGGCAGTATGTATGCAAAAAAAAGTTGTATTTGATGTGCTTAATCTATTCCATGCAAGAGACACACTGCATGGTAAAAGACTTATCCCAGATGCCAGATCGGATTAATTGGCGTAATGTTTTTGCCATTATGATGTTTGCGTCTTTATAGACTCGGTCACTCTAAGTCTTGAATCTAACCGAATCAGAACAAACCAGAGGGGCGCAATACATGAGTTTGGGGGGCGTGACATCGTATTAGTAGGAGTAGTAAATTTGTTTATCAGTATATCTGTTAATAGATTCCGTTAATGTAGGATCCACTTTCATACCACATTACCAGGTATTTTTTGAAAGTAGCTCTTCCTTGCCAACTTTTTGCTTTTTGAGATAGAAATGCCAAATTTGAAGTGCACGTATAAGACATCTATTTTCATTTTTTGACATAAAAAACAACTTTCTGCCTAAAGCCTATGTAAACTTTTGCAACCCATTACTGACACAGTATATTAATGATGTCTCTGAAACGATGTCGATGAAAGTTGTTAAACTTATACAAGATTTTCAGGGATTTACTGACAATAAATGAGGTACAACGAGAATATTCGAGAGCACCCCTACCCGGTCTGCAATAAGACTACATTAAAAGGAAAATATGTCTTTTTGTACGGTAAATATCTTTTCTTATTATTAAAACTTTTTTCTATTTAAAAACACCTATACCATTTCAGTGTTTTAGACCCTCTAGTTTAGTTATTGGCATAGTCTCTAAAATCACATGTATGTAGATCAAGTTTTAAACGTCAAGTCAAAGGTTAATGTCGTTCGATATAGTTGAAATTCTTATCAGGTATGCAACGGTTATCAGTAGAAACAAGATTAGGGGGTAAGGCCTCAATATTTCACATTTTATTTTCCCATTTTTAAATAAAAGACTTCACAAACTCTGTCCAAGGGAGCTCCACGCAAGACTCGCACAGAGCCAAAAATATATACAACTTTGGCATAGAAAATTAACACAACTTTACCTAGGAAATCATTTCTTGTTTAAGTGTTGTTAATATTTTAAAAAACTCCTAACTTATAAATACTCCTCTAACAGATTTTAAATAAATATTCAACATTATTAAAAATGCTTATTTGTTATTAATAAATAGTAAATTATCTTTTATTTATTTTGATTTCGTTATTTATTTATTAAATATTTGACATTTATTATTTAAAAAATTCATAACCTATAAATACTCCTGTAATTAGTTTTAAATAATTAATGAACATTATTAAAAACAGCGATTTTATTTCTGCAGTCATTGTGTGCTTTTCTGTAGAGTTTCTACATCTATAAAATACACTGGTCAATATTATTAAATCGATTGTTTCCTATTATATGCTATATATATTATCTTCTTTTACTTTTTCTATAGGTTCTTCTCTGGCTCTTTTTGTTATTGCTCTAATGCGTACTTATGTGGGTAATGGGTAAACATTAGGATTTCCGCTGACGGAAATAACCGAATAATATTACAAATAATTCGAAAGCATAACAATACACACTTGTATCTATTGCTTCCGCAGAATATTATAATAACTTTATACTATCTACAATTCATTGTATTTCAGCCAAGTTTGGCAACGGGTTTCTGCATGGAAGAGATTACTTCCTGGTAAAGTGCGCGACTAACTTTCGTCTCCCCCTATAAGTACTTAAGGCTCAACATCCCATTGTTAGTTTCTGAAGATGTTTTGCAGGAAATCTGAGCTATTGAAATAATATAAAATTTAGTTGGTGGCGTCAAAGTTCTGTATATCCTCAAGCCCCCAAAGAATACAATTTGTCTGTGTTTAGAAGAACCTTTGAAACATTGTGAATGAGGTAATTGATAATCTTGTTAATAGCGCGGCAACATAAAAGAGAGCATAAAAACTAACAACTTGTAAAATTTGGTTCTTAATAATTCCAGTCTCACGTGTACGTAGAAACAACTGAATCGATTACAATGGCAAAAAAACTATGCCTAGAATTAAAATAGCGTGACTTGCTAGTTGAAAAACTCTAGGAAGTATTTCACATTCGTTTCCTGATCGGAAAAATTAGGGCGCTATTACAGAAGTTTATTGGGCCATTTTTTCACAATTTCCTAAACACAAATTTCAAGGTAGTGTAATTAGCTTTGTAATTACCTGAAACAACAAGGCGTGTTTGCTAACCGATTGCTATTACTATTTCATGCAAAAATATTAACTGTGACTTTTAAAAAAGGAAAAGTGTTCCCAGGGATCCGACAAGGATAATTATTATCTTTGCATGCTATACCCCATGTGTATTTATAATTTTGCAATTTAATTTATTACTTTCGGTTTTATAATGGTATAAATTATCAAAATGCCAAACATGCTTGTTAGAGGATTCGGTAAAAGTATCACATATTTTCACGAGAATTATTGCCACGACCTAACTTTTAAACAAAAATAAATTCTGTTTGGGAATAACTAACTACCACGAATCACGAGTCTATATATTTTGGTGCTCTTTAGCTATCTACAATATAGTATCTGTTAGGGTTAAAAAATTAATGACTTCCTGTTTATCAAGATAGTGACGATTTAATTAAAATGAAAGCGAAAAGTAACTGACAAGAAAGACATCTGACCTTTCAATGCCAGATTTTAAAAAAGACTTAATCCTATTGTTAGATTACAGCAAGTCATTAACAACTTTTAGTAAATAGATTTTCTCTGCTAAGATTAAATTCGCGTTAAATTAATGTATCTTATTAAAATTCTAAAGCTTTATTAATTAGTTTATCAGAGTTGTGCAGAGGTGCCATAAATCTCTGATGTAAGACACTATTGTAAATATTCGAATACATTAATTTATCATTAGTTGTTTTGTTCCTAGATTAAGAACTCATTTTTCTTCAGTTATAAGTTAAGTGATATTCTATAGTACTATTAAGTAATTTATCGGCAGTTCTTTTAAAACAATGTTTGAAGTATTTTTTTATTTCACTTCTAAGTTTATATTTTTTTATATATTTTTCTCTTGTTTATACCCGTTCAGTAACCCCCGCAGCCAAATCTATCTAAAATGATTCGAATCATCCTCTAATCCCGTTGATTTTCTTGATTGTATCAAAGAATGTTTTTTGCGGTTGTTTCATCGTTAAATGTAACAATTTGGTTGAATTTTAATACATTGGTGTGGTTAATCATTGTTGGATTACACCATTTGGAGGATTGTTGGCAGATAATATGATTTCTTAAATTCCGTTTTTACAAGTTTGCCTCCGAATGCATTTTTAAATCTTCCTTTGAGGAAATCGTAATTAAATCGTTTGCAAATTAAATTAACCTGGTTTTCACGAATCCAACATTGGAATGAAAATTCACTATAAAAACACTATAAAAATCAAATTTAAAAAAATTATCAACACAGCTGATGCGATAGATAAGATTTGTTTTTAAAAATAATAATTCAAGCTTTTTTAAAAATTTTATTTTTTTAAAATTCTAAAAAAATCTTTTTTTGCTTGTTTAGTATTTTTAATGCAATGCTAGTCCAATGGGCGTACTTTCTCAATTTTCTCGAAAACTAGCAGTAAGCGACCACATGTTGATAAGAAAAATATGTTCTCAATCATTACAACACGAGCTTTGTACTTAGATTAGTTACACCCTGTATAGCATCGCAATAGATCTCCACGGGATCTAACTCCGTGCAATTGGGGCTGTTCCCTTTTGGTGCAATATTAGCATTATCAGTATTGAATTATTTGCGTGCAACAGCGAAATCTAGTCAGCAGAGTATCAATCTAGTGTTTGTTTCTAAAAAGCAAAAAACATTTTTGAAGACATTGTTATGTAAAGATTTTGGTTAATCGTCCCTTCGGCGATAAGAGGTTCACTTTTAAAACGCAATAACAAATTGATTGCCAAACCAGTCATTTTCGGAATTTTCTCTTTAGAGACTATAAAACTGTAAAATTATATACGATAGGTTTGGCGTTGAGCTTTTTTTTTAAATACCTTTAAAACGTGCAATTAAGTCTTTTACTGTTTGCTTATTTAATTTTAGTTTTTCGACAATAATTACTAAAAACATGTTTGTAGGTCTGCGTTCATAATCGTAAAGTGGATTCATGTGATTATAGTTGCTTAACTAATTGTATTAGAACTAAAAGTATTATGAACAGTTAATTGAAGTGTTTAAAAATAAATTATGTTAATTATAATTAATTATAATTAACATAATTTATTTTTAAACACTTCAATTATTAACTTAAAACCTTAAGGTTTTTCAGTTTCTTGTGGACATTCTAATGTGGAGTTATATTATAATATAAGTCTGAACTGTTGTATATTTTTATAATCTGACAGCAAAGGGCTTTCTATTTTTTAATTTTGAATTTCATAATTTTTGTAATGTAAACTTTGGTTTATTTATTTAATAATAAGTCAAAAATGTTTTGTTTTTGGGAAATTTATTTTTTTGATTAGTTTGTATTTAAATATAAGTGGCTCCCAAAAACAATTCAGTAGCTGTAAATCGTCAAAGAGAAGAGACGTGTTTCTCTGCTACTCAAAATATAAAAAAGTGAGTTAAAGTAATTAAAAAGTGAGGTTAGAAATAACTTCCAAAATAATAATAGAATAATGTAGTTATAGACCGGGAGCCAGCAAAAAAAACACGTATGATAAGCCCAAAGCTGAATATTTGTGAGAAGTTAGCTATTGTTATGTATTACAAGGAAGCGCAAGTATGGCGGTTCGTTTGCGTCGGCGTTGCGCTGCGCAATTTATTGAACGTGTCAAACAGTATGGCCGAAACAGTATGGCATTGTCATAATCGATGATAAAACAAAATTTTCTATCATTGTGCAAAAAATTAACTTTGGGCTCATAACCCAAGAGGACATAAAACAATGACACGTTTAATTCAGTATGGCGGTCCGTTTGAGACGCCGCATCGGTACGGCATTCATTCCCTCCATACTTTGGCTATATAATGTACCATATATAAAACAAGAAATAGCTTTGTACTCATTTCCTAAGGGTATTGCTTTTTTTGACACGTTCAATAAATTGCGCAGCGCAACGCCGACGCAAACGGACCGCCATACTTGCGCTTCCATGTAAAACATAACAATAGCTAACTTCTCACAAATATTCAGCTTTGGGCTTATCATACGTGTTTTTTTTTGCTGGCTCCCGGTCTATTAAGTTACTTCAATTATAATAATTATTAAAGTGCTATAAAGAATTGAAGAAAATAAATGTTTTTTTCCCAAGTTAATTAATAGATGTTTAAGATATAGGTGTAAAAAGTTATTTTTTTAGTCGAACGAATGTCTTAAAGGATGTAAGTGCAGTGAAGAGACTTTTTACACGTGTATCTTACAACGTTTTATCTACGATCATAACGCTTTACTAGAGTATTCATTGTATTTGATACTTTTTTAAATTTGTGACATGTCATGTGTACATATATTGGCGTACTTAGATTTTTATGTGCTAAGTTGTTTAGCAGCCAGTTTATAAAATATTCATAAATCATTTATCTTGTTGACATTAGCGTGCAATAAAAGTTTTATTTCACTTGCTTAATAAACATTAACTTTCTACACGAAAATCAGTGTAAAAAGTAATCACTTTTTATATGATCGTAAATAAAATATTAAGCTATTCAAAATTTATTTAATAATAAAAAGTGAATTTATTGGACATCACAGTGATTAAAAATTGTATGGAAAAATCTAATAAACATTTATAAAAGTTGCGATTTACTTGTCTATGATTTTCAGTAACGAAAATTTTATGAACAAGAACAAACTGGAATTATTTAAATGTAAATACCAAATTACGTTGACCATTACATTAATCATTATAGGCGTAAGGTTTGCATGCAAGGCGCTTTCTGAAGTGGAAAATGCAATGTATAGAATAAGTTGCAAAGGTGTCCAAGTAATATATACAGTAGGGTGGAACGAAAAAACGATATTTTTCATTTTTTCTTAAAACGCGAGCGCTATAGCAATTAAAAGATTCATTTAATTGTCCTAGAAGAGCTCACAAAGTTTCAGACGACTATTTTAGTATTCTGTGGTTCCTCAAGGGCCTCAAAAAAGGCCCCAAAAACTTTCTTCATTCTTTCAAAAGCGGGGGCGCTATAGCAATTAAAAGACTCATTTTATTGTCCTAGAAGAACTCACAAAGTTTCAAAGGTCTATTTTAGTATTCTATGGTTTCTCAATAGCGTCAAAAAATCTTGTTAACCTTTAAACGCGTATAGCAATTAGAAGATTCAATTTACTGTTCTCGAAGAGTTCTATTTATTGGCATTTTACATAAAGAGACCGTTTAATGATAGTATATTCTTTATTAAAAATTAATAAACACACATACAACAGAGAAGTACATGGTAATATACTGCAAACAATTTATAAAGTCATCCAGGTTTAAAATAATCCGACTTTGTCTCAAATGCTGGTAGAGTAGCTCGTGACTTCTTGCATGAATAAAGCCCTCACGACGATCAAGTCCGCATACTGCCTCAGAACCTTCATTAACAAGCCGCACACACCTTTCCACAACTTGGGTGTGACACGGAAAACATGCTAAATCTGCTGCATTTATATTAAACCCAGTTATATTCCGTAAATCAAATTCCAAATGGTTCGTCAATGGTGGTTCTGTGATTCGTACCTTGTTCTATGAAATTAGCTCGGAGTAGTGATTGGCGTCAAAATTTAGTTCAGCCACAGTAAATATACGAATTCCTGGTTGTACGTTTGCCCTTGCTTTCCATATTCTCCGTAAAGCAAGTTCTCTATAGCTACTTTTATTGTCATCTGTTAATAGAGCAATCAGTAAATTTTCTGGGTGGGAGAAGAAAGCGTTCCGTTGAATTACAGGATTGATTATTTCCTTTACTCTTTCTGACAAAAATCGGGAAAACTCTACTATTTTGTATAAATGTCTGACTCTTTCAAAACATGAGGGTTTAAGTTTTACGTTGAACCAAAAAGAGGCATATACTTTTGTTATATACTCTGTTAAAATGCACAAGTTTTTACATGGTTCTTGGAGAGCCACATACGAGTATAACCTCAAAATCCTATTCGCCGTAGTAAGCCACCTGGCATGTGATATTTTCCTGGATTTCTGGCAGCTAAGGAGTCCGAAACATTACCAATTTGTATCGCTTCTACCATCTCAATCAGATACTTCTGATCTGTACTTAGACCATGGTTGTTGGAATGCATCAGTGATAGATTATTATTTATTTCTTTGAAATCAATAACCGAAAGCCTTTCGCAGTTTTCTGTTTGCCAATAATACCCTTGAATCCCTTTGGCCCAGTTGTTTCACCATCTAAATGTGTCATTAACTGTCTCAAGGGAAGCTCATTAAAATGAAAAAGGCAAATCAGCCATGGGGCTGGTCTATGAGTTCTACTGCTTTTTGGCACAGTGTGTCCCAAATATTTAGATCATGGTTCTGCAACGCCAGTAATATGTTCTTCCACCTATCGCTCTTCTATGGAACCCAGACTCAGAGCCTTGTCTCTCATTTAATATCGTTTTACCTTTTCGTCCATCAAGAAACAGTCCCAACACAGGGGTTTTCGATATTCCGGCTGTTAATTGATTACGCTGAAGTTGTCTTGCCCTTCTAATTTTCATCCTGTCGATTGTCAAGCTTGGATTTGTTTCTGATATTAAACCAAAATCTACCAAAACTGCGCTTGCAATCATAGCAGCTGAGAGATTTGAAACACGAGTCCTGTCGCATGCAAGAGCTACAGAAAGAAGTTGAATTCTCATCTGAGATGATGTAGATAGACGATCTTCATTGACACAAGAAGAACTTGTCTCAGTAACATTTGAAGGTAACTCTTTAGATGTTGAAGCAAATAGAGAATCGCAAACTTCGCCTTCACTGCTACTGGAAGTGCTGGAGTTGTTACTAAGAGTGAAGTTTGGGGTATTTGAGATATTACTTGGATTTTCTTTCGATTTAGAAGCACAAAATTTATGCTCTTTTTTCATTTTCCTCTCTGCTTCAGTCTTCAATTTGTTCGTCCGTCTAACATCTACTGCGCCAATAGCCATTTTTCGAACATTCGCTGGTCTTCCAAGAGATCTTTTTCTGGAGCCGAAACTTTTTTGTCCCTTTCACACTTACAGTTCTTCAAATCACATTTGCAAGCTGCAATGTTAAAGAGATTAGAGGGTTTTTTTAAAGTGCTCAATTTTTGATTGGATAGTTGCAATATTTTTTCTGGCTTTCACTATTACATCTAACACCTCAAGAACAACAGGATCTTTTCCGGATTTTGCTTGAGATTATGCTGCATAAACAAATATGCCAACATTACATCCTGGTAAGTAGGTAATACACAGGAACTTAGCTCTCTTAGACGAGTGCACTGACATCATCACTCGTCCTGTGCTAGTCTTCACTACTAGACTTGATATAGGTTTGGCCGGCCATTCGCGATGATAAGTCGGACTTGCAAAAATTTTCATATTTTCAATCTGATTTATTTATTTTTAAAACTCTTGAGGAACCTCAAGACGTTAAAATATCTCCTCCAGATTTTGCATAAATCAATAGTTTATATAATTGCACCTTTAGGAAACTATTATAAAAATAATACAAATCTTTTATAATCATGATTTTTTAGGCCCTTGGGGAACCTCAAGACATTCAAATATTTTATCCAGTTTTTGCAGAAATTATTTTTTTATATAAAGGCACATTTTGACATCTATTACACAAAGCAATTCCAAAATAAAAAAAAATCATTCCACCCTAATATACAGTGCGAACGCCGCTGGTCGTGGAATATTCTTAATAAAAGAGTATCTGCTTATCTGGGGCCAAAATTCTCGTACATGTACATCTTAATTTTTGACGGCTCATCTTTTTTAGATAAATTGGTTTTTTACCCACCCCCCCCAACCCCTTTTTGTAATGACGTCAGCATATTTTTTTAATATAGCAACTCCTTCCTCCTTCCTACTTTCTCATCGGAATTTGATAGAGCTTACTTGTCTGTTACAGATTGGTCGAAAATATCTTTTTTTTTCATTTACGGTGGCGTAGGTAAAAGGGGGGCAACTTCAAGTTTTTTAAAATTTTAAATGATGATAGGTCAGACTCTGTAAGTATCACTACAAATGAATATATTTTGCAATATAGGATAGTTCTTAACATCACATTTTAGTATTCAGATACAACCATTTGATGTACAAATTATAAGATACCTCTGTTCATTATACTATATATTTTGTGAGGTATTTTTTATACTTTGTCTCCAGCAATCTTTATCCGGCATTTTTCTTTTGTTCTTTTAGGTGGATGTTCCTATTGCTAGAATGAAGTATTCCTCCTGCACCTAGTCTATGCCAAGTTTTATGGAATTCTGCAGGGGAAGTTTCTTTCCACCGCTTCTTCGCGTCCCGAGATTGGCAAAAGTACTCAAAAACATTGCAAGAAGCAGTGTAAGGAAACCCCTGATTGAATTTTACAAAACGTCGCATGGTGTAGATGCAGATGCAATACTTCACCTCTGGCAAATAGAAAGAGTCACTTCAGTCTAGACCAAAAGAGAATTTCAGAATAAAGATTGCGGAGCGACTTAAAAAAATGAAAGTAGACGTCGGGGCTCGTACGAATACAACTTTGACATCATACTATATAACCCCTAAGATTTCAGATTTTCAGTTAATAAAAGCTATATTCTTGTTTTTTAGGATGAGAATGAATGCTTGATTCTTTGGCTTGTGAATTATTTTTCTGTCTCTTTGTTTACATTTCGTTGCGTTGGATACTCCAAATTATCGAAGGCACCGGTGATCATTACATTTATCCCCCCTTGTTCTTTAGAGTTTTTTCTCAGCAGAAAAAGTCTCTATCAGTTTGCCATTAGAACAGGATTGGAACAGGATCGTTCAGATCACGTCGGGGTCACCACATGTAATGTCTTCTTCGTTTTTGGTGAATGAAAGACTGTTTGTTATTAGTAAAAAGCTTTATTCTTGTCTTTTTAAGGTGAGAATGAATGCTTGAATTCTTTGGTTTCTGAATTATTCTTCTGACTCTTTGTTTACATTTCGTTGCCTTGGATACTCGAAATTATCCACCGGTGATCATTACAGTACGTTATGTATATTTTACTTTTTTTTATATGTTTCCTGCAATTCAGTTGTTGATACTGCACTGCCTGTAAGTCTTGTCAACTTCCGGAGGTCGGGAAACAGGCTCATTACGTTTGATGCAATTATTTCAATTTGGATGCAAGAGTTCCGAACTAGTTTCAATACATACACGCGAAATACATTATTTGGATGTTATTTTCGAAAGTATGAATTTCCATAAAAAATTAATGCAAGACTACCTTAAAGTCTTAATACTGTAAAACCGCTGTCGTTACTCCTTTTTTATATTTAAATGTTCTTATGTTTGCGCAAGCTTGCAAGAACTGTTCTAAAATCGAACCACTTCCGGTCCGTAGGGAATTTTAGTCTATAGCGACATAGGAATTCAATTAACATAGTTTAACCTAAATCCAAACTGTAGATTAATATCTTAAACGATTTGATGTTCATATCGTGAATAACTAGACAGATGATGATAGAGAAATGGAGCGTAAAAGAAAATTGACTTAATACTATTGCTTGACGCTTCAGAAATATTTCCATTCAGAGTTTCTACTCTGCAAGTTTTCTGGGACACTGACATTACAATCTTCCCTGAAAGAACTGGAACAGACGTGCTTTAAAATTCGTGCATTCGTGCAGTAAAACTTGTCAGAATTACAAAGTACATGTCCTAAAACACATTCTACTAATATTATTATGTTGTTTTCAAATTGCATAGAAAATGTCCAAAGCATGCAACCTGGAGAAAGTCAATCGCAGTTTATTCAAACCCTTCTTATGTTAAGTTTACACGAACCTGACGTACGAAAAATGAAAACGAATAAAGAAAAGTAGCCATGAATTAAGACATGAAAGGCTTTGTCAGCACACGAAGTAAAGAGATGAAAAAAGTTTTTTTAAAAGAAATTCTGACTAAGCAGTAAAATATATTGTTCTCGAGAATATGGGGTAGTCAGCTAAGTTTAAAACAGTTTGGAGTTTGGAGCTTTAAGATTAAATTCTTACGTTTTCGGCTCGCTTAGAAATTTACAATAATTGCTTGCAGCTTTTAAGTTGAATGTACGCAAGAGATGATTTAAGTACTTAAAAAGAAAATAAAAATGGATTTAACACGTACATTTATGGCCAAACAAAGGCTTAACTGTGAAGCCTTGCTTTCTATTCGTTTTCAGGAAAACACTTTATCTAATCAATCAGTTCTCTGGATGTTATCGATTCTCTTGGTATAGTACAGTAAAAATATATCAATTAGGTCCAATTATTTAATTATTATAAAACTGACTCAAATGAGGAATGACATATATAAATAATAACGTCCACTTCATTTTGGCTGCGATTGTTTGACTATTGGTTTTCGTCAGTTACATCACGAACATGTAAAGCCACATACTTAAGTTAAAATAAAGGAAAATGCTAAAACTAATATAAAAATAGGATTGATTGATAGATATTAATTTTACACATTCGTTCAAATAAATCAGATCACTAAATCTAACCACCAGTGTATATCTAAATATAATTGCTATACCTAGATTAATATTATTGTAATAATACCTAAATGTACTAAAAAGAATTGAAATTGAAAAATGTCAAACTCCCCCAGGTAATACCATGGAATTCCAATAGGGCCTAATTTCACAAAAGTTATAATAAATTAATTACAAGTTGGCAAGGATTTGAGAATTTTCTACATAAATCACATAGTAAAGTGGATTATCGACTTTTCTCATTCTACACATATATTGCGATGATATCAATTTATATCTGATATCTAAATTTTAATAAATATATTTCCGATAATGCAGAGAAATTGGAAATATAATAATTAATAACTTTTGTGCATTGTTTTATTCAGTTACCTGGATTACTGTACATAGAATAAGAATGGTTTGAAATCTGCATCGTTTAAGTTGTTATAAAAGCAGCAAATGCCCATTTTAGGTAATTGTTCTAAGATGCATTTGTGTTAACTTTATCTTTTGAATTTTCTTTAAATATCCAATTATAAGTATGATTCAATTAGTGTAAATTTATGTAAGGAAGTTGCTATGTGTTATAAAGCAACTGTCCTATATTGTGTCATAGTTGAAATTTATGTAATTTTGGAATAATTAAGTTTTCAATCATCTGTTTTATAGCTGGCATTTTTGTTGATTTCCAAAGCATTGTAGACCATAAGTGTATTATATGAACTTTTTCGTCTTTTTACGAACTAAATTTATATGTAATTAGATTTAAGGAATTCATTAATTAGGATCACATGTTAAATTTATGTGACGCCAGTAACAATTGAATTGAACAAATAAAAGGACGGACCTACAAGAAAAAACGAATTCAGTTAGCTAAATCACGGATGTATATCCACGTCAGTTAACTCCAGAAATTTGCATTATTAAAATAGGGTTATGTTGCCCCATGCATTATTTTTGTAAACAAATAAAATTTTACGTATTGCAAGGTTTATATGTACCTTTTTATGTATATCATTCGATTCATTGAGAATCATTACCATTATTTTATAGAAGATAGGAAATTTATTTTATTTAAATCTACGAAGATTTGTTTTATCAATAGCTTCCATCGATTAACAAATGTCAAAGGGAAGTGACAGCTGATAGAATTCAAGATTGTGTTGTGTTTACTAGACTAGACTTTACTAGACCTAGTTAGCCTACTGGGTAAATAAAATTATTGGGGTGTTTATCTTTCATTTCACTTACAAAGGAAAATAAAATCAGTTTTATTTTAAATCCAGTATCATCTCATTAATTATTGATCGCCTGAAACGTGGGACTTTGGTATAAAAACCTAACTAAATTATTTATTTTTATAAATTAATAACATTTCAATTTATTGTAGGTGTATAATATTTACATAGATAAATTAATGTTAAACGTATCTCCCATACATACTGAGATGATTAAAGCTAAATAAATAATTGAATAAGATTTTAAAAGAAAGCCCCACGTTCTGGACAAGCCATATAAGTCTGAGATGTTATAAACTAAATAAATATTTAATTTGATTTTGGTTAGCTTTAATAAATATGAAAATATAACCACCCAATAGGCTAACTCAGGTTTATTTTGAATGAGCATGAGATGAACAAATTATAAAAATCTTATAGATTCTTGCACCCGGAAGAAAAGAACTTACTACAAGCCACACCTGGACTGCTGTATTTGGACGAGAAGTAATCTTTGAACATGTATATAATTGAATACTTGCATCAAAATCGAAATAAAAATAAACACTTTTACAAATTAACAACTTTATTTTATTAAGACAGATAAATAAAATCTTACCAAAAACAAAACAAATTCCTTCAGGAAAAATTATCAAGGAAAATCTTCCTTTAGTTTGTTTGAAAGAACTTTAGGTGATTGTCATCCTGACATGGGGTTTGCAGTCACATTCATCTAAACAGACGAACATCAACTAAATTAAATCCAAGAAACAAACAAAAAATATTTACAAGTGAATAACCAAATTAAAATTGTTATTAAAACAACAAACTTTATTCACAAAAAACTTCTTAAATTTTACAAGAATGAAAAAAAATTGTTTTAATAAATTATTTCCTATGGTCAACAATTCTTATTGACGATCAACCTTGTATATGGTTTAACAAACCAAATCTGTCGATAAATTATCCTTAGTATAATTTTTCGTTGCTCACAGTCGGTAAAACAAATAGCATTTATCCAAATCAGCGGAATCCAATACATACAATGTCGATATCCAAATCGATGATACAATAAAAAAATCTTCTTTAATTTAATAATATAGATAAATATCCAAATCCAATATGATTTACGTTTGTTTACAAACGGAAAAATATGTGGGTTAACTATAACCTGACTTTCATTTCAGAAAATCTTTATACGAGTCGACGTGGGCTCACCCAATAACTTTTATCGACTGAAATTGTTCTTTGTCCGGGGTCCTTTTATATGTTAGAGCCAGAAACAAACACAACTCACTAAAAAAATCGAACATCGCGAAAATCATGACGTCACAAAACCGAACATATGTTCATAATTATCACTAATCTTAATTCTGAAAAGATAGCTGGCAAAAGGACGATTAAATTAATATAAGACACTTATGGTCTAAATTGAGCAATAACAAAAAAACAATAAAAACGATCAGCTGTGACCAATCTCATTAAAAACTTAATTACATTTAAAAGCAAGAATTGCCAACTATTTCTGTACATAAATAAATACATAGTTACATAAGGTAACCTACTCACATGGAGTTCACACAATTTATAATCACATAAAAAAAATTAACTTAAAAATCTGTTAAATACAACGTTTTAGAAACCAAACGATTCTTTTGCAAGTTTAAATAAATTAACGACATAAATTAATTTAAACATCAATCAGTCTTGTCCAGAATACAGTACTCCAGGTGACTGACCCAAAACAATAGTGCATAACATCAAGATAATCTCAAAACTTGAGAAAAAACAAAGAATATCAGCGGAGCTGATGTTTGCATTTACTTGATCTCAAATCTTCCAAATGCAGGAATCCGTAAGCAAATTGTAACATTATAAACATCAAGCTACTGATCTGTTTTAACTATTTCCAGTGAAATATGTACCCAAAACTGACTTAGCCTTATTGGGAAAGAAAGACTTGTTCTGCGTTACTTAACGTCAAAACAGAAATCTAATAAGAACACAAAAACCTTCTAGAAAAGTAAATAAATTCTAAACATATAACCCGGTTTACATACAACATGTTTTATTATAAAACAACATAATTGATTTGTATCCTTTTTATAAATTCAATACCTTTTATAAAAAGTGAGGTTAAATATTCACGAAATAAATCGTACTCATATATTCTGATTTATGCTAATAATTCTACACCTAACCTAGCATGTAACCTTTAGATTAAATAAAACTAGTATCCTAGCATGTCTGTCTTTCTATTTAATGCATGAAATGATTATTTCTGTGCTTACGATCAAATCGTAGCCTTTAAATATTTTTAATGTGTTCTTAATGTGTTAAATCTTCAATCGATGTTACTGTATCATCTCAATACATATGTCTCGTGTGAGCTATTTCCTCCTATCCTGTTATATATAAACTACAAGAGGTAAATCTGTGTTTTAATACAGTATGAAAAACATAATTGGATAAGTGTTAATAAAAAATCAATCTTTGAAGTAAAGACCATTGTGTATGATGGTTTGCAGCTACTTCTCGATGTTGTCACTTTGTAAAGGAAGCAGACAAGTGAAGTACATATCCACGATCTGTACTGCCGTTGATGGGCTAATGTATAAGTATTTCTGGATCACCCTGTAATTTACTATTTTCTCAGTGAGTGCGATTTATTTTCTCTCTCGGATTTCAATGAAACTTGCCCTATATATTATCTTGGTCTACAACTACCTACAACCGTTGTATTCTACAAATTTAGAACTTTTATGACCGGTTTCACAAAGCTTGAATAAGTTCTAATTAACTTAATCATGATTAAATTTGAAATCCAGAAATATAATTGGATAAAATTTCAGGTCTCTTAAATCTCAGCCAATGAAATTTCTGGAGTTGAAATTTATTCATGATTAAGAGCAGAACTTCATCAAGCTTTGTGAAACTGACCATAAAAGCTTTAATTACCAGAAGCCACAAAAGGGCAAAATCAAGATACTTCTTGATCCATGGTAAAATGCACATGGAAAGGGAATTTAACACTGATTCCATTAATCTCACAACAGATGGGATTGATACATTGATAACACTACTTTTTTATTAGTCTTATTCATTCCGTAACTTTTGAGCTACTATTTCAACGCATTCGTATTAAGCTATTAAAGTAGAAAAAGTGATAGTTGGATATAAATATGCTTGTGGGAATAAACAGAGAAGAAGGGCAATTTCACACGTCTTACGTATAACTAAAAGTTAACTATGACGTATAGTTCAGTTGTCAGTGTGTCAGCATCGGACATGTACTGTTGATTCAAGAAGCTTCAAATTTTAAAGATACATGTGTCAAAGAATCAGCGTTCTTGGGATTTGATGTTTCACTTGCATATTATTTGTTGTTTATATTTGTGATACGAACTATATAAACAAGTCCAAAACAATCAGAGCATTATAAGCGGGCATTATAGTTTATAACGCCCGCTCGGCGTTTACTTTGCAATCACAGTCGGCGTTACGTTCAATAGTAATTTGGAGTAACGTACGTTATAATCACACTATAGATAAGATCATATTACATTTCATGATAAGATTATATTATCTTTCATGAGAACTGCTTAGTATCGCAAACACACGATATCATATTACATTTTCATGATAAGAGTATAGTTTCTTTCATGAGAACTGCTTAGTATCGCAAACGCACGATATCATATTACCTTTTCATGATAAAACTATATTATCTTTCATGAGAACTGCTTTAGTATTAACTCTCTCATGAGAATTGTGTAGGCAGGTAAGATTGTATCACTGTATAAATACCTCTATTTTAATCTTAAGAAACTCAGTCATTTACGAAACTTCGACGTAGAGTCTTCTTCAAGCCTTCTACAACTCATCTAGGTGTGGACTTTAAAATTGTCCTACTAGAAAAACATAAAGACTCATTCGAGTATTAAGTATTTGTGTTTTGTTTAATATCATTTAAATGTGAATTCTAAAATTGTTCTGTTAAGTGTGTTAATTCAAATCTAATTCTTTAAACTCGTCTTAACTCATTAAAATAATTACTTGAGTAATTACTATAATTACAAAGTAATATTATACACATTTGTATTGTGAATGTAAAAAGAGATAAAGTTTTCTCTTCATTATAAATAATAAATTATATTCTACGACTGCAGACGAAATATAATTTTGTTTTATTATATTAAGTAAATAAATAAAGTTTTTAAAAAACCATCGGCCACAGAATATAATAAAACTTTGGATCATTAGGCCAGAAACTATATGTTTGCGTACGAGTGTGCCAGGTTAGAAATAATTTTGGTTTTTGAAGAAGACGTGATCTCATGTAAATAATGTTTTTAATAATAATAAACACCTTTTACAGGTGAGAAAATCGAAAATCTTTCAAGACGATGAATAGATTTTATCTATTATATATAATTAAATATTAAAACTTGACATAAAGGGAATAGAACCCCGTCCTTTTTAGAAATTATAATAATATCCTTTATATTTCACTAAAGTTAATTAAAATTTAACAAACGAGAAAAAATAATTAAATATTAAATTATTTTATTCAAAGTTCATACACGTTATTTTATAGAACAAGAGGTTGGAGTCTCTCTATAAAGATAAAGGCTAAAATATTACTAAATACTATTATTGTTATTAAGTAAAATAGATTACTTGAAATTTCATTCGTCTATTTGAAACAAAACGCATAATTGAGTTAATTACAAGAGTTGGGCAACTAGACACATAAATAAATTTAAACGAGTGATGTAACACCTTACTCATTCATCACAATATCTTCTACAGTGCCCAGGTAGCTTTTAGATTAAAAAAAACTTTTTGGGTTGATTACCATGTCGACGCTACATTAATTATGTCCTCATTCGAATCAAAACGTTCTTGAATGGTCTAAAGAGATATAAGTTCAAATTTAAATTATAATTCAAATATCGCGATAAATGTAAGAAACAAGTTGCAACTTAGTTCAGTAGTTAACTCGTTTCAGTACTTTGGTTTGTTTGGCAACTATGAGTGAAACCAAAGTGCATTCAAGCATCGAACAACGCATCATTGAACTACTGACACGATATGAAAAAGATGAAGATGCCTTTCTAGAGTCTAGTGTGACTAATGATGAAACCTGGGTACACCTTACCCCTGAAACCAAAGTAACGTCGGTTAGGTTTAACCTAACCGTCCTAAAGTTTACCTAAGTTCATTGTTTCAGTAGGGAAAATTATGGCTACATTTTTTGGGACATAGGGGGGCACATAGGCCTTACACATATATTTCCTAACCGAACAGCGGACGAGAAACGTAGAGTATTACTCAGACTTGCTAGAAGGTCCAGTGAAAACTGCCATGCGGAACAAGTGTAAAAAAAGCCAGAAGTTGTTCTGTTTCTTACAAGATAATGCTCGTCCTCGTATCGCTGCGGATATGATGGTTACATACATTCGCCTTATAATCTGGATCTTACTACCTCAGATTTCCATATGTTTGGACTTTTACCAGAGTTTTTAGGGGGAAAGAAGTTTAATTACTCGAATGAGGAAGCCGTTGAAACTGTTCGAGAATGGATGCGTCTGTAGCTAAAAGAATTTTTTCGCTATGAATACGGAAGCTTCCTGAATGATGGCTACAGTGTATTCAAAAGAAGAGAAACTACATTGCAGAATGATGGTATGTAATTTTAATTTCATTAGTTAATTTTTGTATAATTATTGGATTATAATTTAAATTTGAACGCTCCTCGAATGTGTTCAGCTCAGTTTGAAAACGTAGGCTTTTAGTACCAAACGTGAATTATTAACTATTAGTAATTATAAATTATTAGAAGTAAATAATTGCCAATAAGATTTGTCTACTTCAATCAAGCAGTCTGTATTTGTCAAACCTGCAGGATAATAATTATTAACTAACAAGTTAAAACAAACTGCAAATAATGATAAATTTCAATTCTGTTAAAATTAATAAGTTAAGTACAATTTCTTTTACTACACAATTTTGTGTATATTAGGTATACATTGAATAACTGATTTGGCAAGTAAAAAGCGTTTAAAAAAGTTATTTGTATTCGGAATAACAACGAAATAATAAGCGAAACTAAATAACTTTATACAGGAAAATTAATAGTCTGAATGCTAGAAGTCCGTAATAAACTGGAAATAATCGGAAGTTTAGTGATGCAAACCACTTTTTACTACATATACCTACAAAAGAAAAGTGAGCGGAAGAGAATTTGCAAATTAGTAAATACTACGCAATTTATTCAATAATCTTAATTAAGCATTAAGAAAAAAAAATTGAAAGTATTATGTTCTAATATTTTTAGTTTAATTCATTTTGCTCCTTTTTTGTTTGTATTCATAATTATAGTTTTTGAAATATAGTGTATATGTATGTATACAGGCTGTTTTTTATATAAAGGGTTTTGGCTTAATGGGTAACGTATGAATAAAGGAAGAAGGCAAAAATGCATGAAATTTCGCACTTTCTCGAAAATAAATTTTCATTAAAAATTGTTGGGCACCCGGAAGATTAATCAAACTGAAGACGGCCCTGGTGTCTGGAGAAGCTATTATTTCTATGCTGATCATTCATTTAATTTATATCAAACAAAAATATGTTTACTATTTAAACCGTTTATAGGTAGTAATAAATACATAAATTTGTCAAGTAGACTAAACAATAACAGCACCCAAAATAATTAGGGGGGTTTTTGTTATTATTACACTGCAACTACTGAATAAAACGAATTATTAAAAGCATGACATGTCCTTATCCCGAAATTATCTTTTACATAGCTGAATTAAACTACTAAAAACGTACAAGATCATTCATTTTAAAAATAACAATGGCATGGTAATGGTATACGATCATTTCTATCGATTAAAACAGCGTAATAATTAATTACATGACGTAATAATTAATTCATTCTAAAGATACTTAATAGATGTAAAAACTACCGCTTTGAAAAGAACTTTACTAGCATTGTAAATAAATCTAACAAAATATTAAGAACTCGCAGAAGGGATAGTACCGCATTCATTTGAAAAGTTTTGTGATCTGTTTATTGAATTGCCCGTTTTTAGACACTATTGTTATCTGCATTTTTATAAAGTTCCTTAAATGTTCTCCTTCAGGCAGGCATTTCTAATCTACGTTTAAATCGTTGAAGAAAATATGACAACACTTGTGCAAAAATTAATTATACCTGATTATTTAAGTTGACGGATTGACCAAAATAAAATATTTTGTGTAGATAAACGAATAACCCATATACTGTAAAATAAAACTTCCATAACTAATAATTATCGTTAGGTGTAAATGCCCCATGTTTTATTATAACGTCTGTTAGTTAATATCAACACAAATGCATATTTAGTAAAAGTTTTTTCATGACACATCCCTTTCATACTAACGGATCATATTTCTAAAAAAAGTACTTTCTTTAAGTTAAGACATTCAGACATCGATAAATTACTTTTTTATGTGACATACAATAACAATTTTTAAAAGGCACGTAGATCTAAAAAAGGTATCACATTTTTAAATTACATTTGTACGCATTAAGGTAGGTTAGTGTTACAGGATCGGACTTGAAAATCAATGAAACTTTAAAATTTATTTTCTCGAAAACTATTCATTTGAAGAACAAACTTTATAAGGAAAATTTGCTCTACTCTATTCCACCTATCTACCGTTCACCCAAAACCTTCAATTAAATTACACCCTGTATATGTATCAGCTCATATGAATTTTGTACACCTAATTGCTGGAAAACCTAACAGTGAATAATGCATAGCATTTCGATAGCCGGTAACAATTCAAGCCTATGCCAATGCGAAAGAAGTATTATTTATGACTTCATGATAAATCACATAGCGATATCATCAATAGCTAATTTTGAGGCTCAAACACTCAGATGTGTTTTATTACAATTCGTACATAAAATCGTTTATGGTCTAAAAATAAAAGTTTTTCTTTGCTTTATCTGTTACTTCGGATGAAATCCAATTAATTGAAAAAGCGGTTTGTGTTTTTACGATACAAACGCGGCATTCAGCTAAACTCAGAGAAATCTAACCAATTTGGTGTTATAGTTTTGTGGCATTAAAATCTTAAACAAATTGGCAATCACTAATTGTTATAATTCCATTAATATAAAAAAATTAAACATTTTCAATATACATAGTAAATACAGTGCAAGTGAAAATTTTAAATTATGCACGTTAGCTCATATAGAACTCAGTAATAAAAAAAAACCCACAATAAAAACTGAAATACAATAAGAAGCTCTGAGAAATGTGTGAGGTTCATTGTGCTTACTAAGCCAACTACTGTTTGCAAAGTCTGGGATGAAAGAAAGCAGCTCTCGTCGCTTTTGAAAAGAACATCGACACTCCGTGAGTGTTTTTGTTACTGGGAAAATCCGATGCACTTTAAAAGTCAACCAATGTGGAAACGTCAACACAAAAGGATGCATATTATAGTTTTCTCTTATGAATATTACAATAGACCTAGCCGCATTTCGCACTGGCGAAGTTCATTATTTAGTATTCCAGCTGTGTTCAGTATACCATAAAAATTGAAAGGTGCGAAGGAGGAAAATCCCAGAGATGAAACGAAAACATCAAGAAAAGGCTAAAAAGATATGCAGAAAGCAGGACATGAAAGGAAAATGTAATAACACATATAATGGGAATGCGGAAAGGTCCTTTTCTAAAAACAAAGATAAATGTATATAAATCCTGTGTGTAAAATCGTGATGCTTTATAAAGTTTGCACTGGACAGTCGTGATGAAGGAGGTGGATAATAAAAATAACAGAGTACGATATAACTTCCGTGCTTCGTTTTGAATTATGGCATAGATCCAACAGAAGAGGGGTCAGTGGTTGTGAGTGGTGAATGTGTGCGGTCATTAGTAACAATTTGCCAAACCTCTGTGAACAATAGCATTGTTTCATGAGCATTGTGCTGGACCCAAAGGGTTTGTAACAACTAACTTGTTGATGGTAACAAGAAGTACTCACCGGGGGGATGCGTTTAAAGGGTTGTTACGCTTGCATTGCCCAATTATTATTGACTCTCTAGTTTAATTCTTTCATTAAATTGTTATCTATACACAGGCCTAGTGGAAATGACAAACAGAATTGTTAAAAAAAATTATTGCATGATTAAATCATAACGGATAAATATCTAGGAGTTTTCTTGGTTTCTAAAACGTTTCTGAACTTTCTTTGGAATGACTATTTTTGTACAGGGTATCTATCACCGAATTATAAATCGCAAAATATGTTACTATTTTGTCGCAATTTGTAAATACCGATCCTATTTATCAAATAATGAACACATTGTTTAGGGGCTATAACGTTTATAAACAGCGTCGCTGCAAAAAATTAAGTTATCTAGATACACTTTCAAAGTCCGTTACGTATAGATAATCTTTTAATACTTAATTCACCCTTTTTTCCCGATTTGATTTCCATGTGGGTACTTTTTCTCTCGATTATTTTTTAGCAATACCTTTTTGTTGCAGGTAAGCTGTTACAATTCTTCTAATCTTGGAAAGGATACGTATTGGTAAGTGACTGATTCGAAGAACATAAATTGTGAAACTTTATTTTAAAACTAACTAGAGGTTAGCCAGACATTGAATAGCCGTCGCTTAGTAAAATAATATAATTGAAGCTTTAGGTTATAATTCAAAATGATTCTGGAAATAAGAAAAATTTGTGTAAATCATATAAAATATTAAATTTCACAAGAATGTTGCAATTAAAAAGTTTGAATACGTTTACCGAAGGAAAAAATAAAATTACTCTGGCCAGCTAACTCGTCGTAAGGTCGGGATGAGAGTGGGCTTTACGTAAACAGATAGAAGCATGTCAAAAAAGTGCAGTTTTTTGCACACAGAACACTATAAGTATTTGTGGTTGAATCTTTCAATAAAGTATATATGAAGGTCTCAAAAGTAATTACCCCATGTATTATGCCTCTTACAGTTAGTTGCAAATATATATTAACAAAATGAGCTCGAATTACTTTATTATAATCGGTAGCGTGTTAGTATTAAAGTAAGATCTGTTTTATTACCAGAGGTTATTATATAGGACGATGTAACTATTGATACTAATAACTTATCATAACTGGAGGAATTTAATTCATAATAACCATTCAGATAAACAATAAGATAAATAATAAAGATATTGCAAAAGACACGTAATAATGTGTTAAAATAAAAATTTCGTTCAACTGGCAACAACTTCGCAACTTGGAGAACAAAATTACAAAGAGTTTTTGCAATTTTTGTTTATAATATGAACCTTTAAAATGTGATTTTTCATACCAAAACGATGTTTTTCACTCTTTTTAGCGATAATCACAATAAATTACTCAAATAGATAATTTAGAATTAACATATACTTAAATTAACATTTCTGGAGAGTAAGTTTGTTTTAATATCAGGTTTGCAAGGTGATATCTAAGCTTTCTAGCTGTATATTATGTGAATTTAAGATATTTTATTTTATAGTTTTTAATACTAATTAAGATTATAATTATGAAGTGATATTGCTAACAATCGATTCAAAACTTATCGTAATTTATATTTATTGGTTGATTGAAGACAAAGATTTTTTAAAGTGTTTTGTTGATAAAATGTAATTTGAAAACTGGACTCTAGCGTTGGTTGAGCTCCGGCCCGTTGTATTAGTGTTCATCACGTAATTATTGATTGTTCTGTTTTGACATTAACTAATGTCAGGGTGTGTCCGATTTAGCACGTAGATATTCTGGATGTCGCTTTGAGCGATGTAAACTGCAGTGTCAGCTGAAATATTCATAGTCAACAGAAAATGGTGGTCTCTGTTTAAATAAAAAATTGTACTATCGAGAGAGGGAGGTCTTAAGATTCACAAGAAATATTATTGAAGTTGTAATATAATAGCGGAGAATGGTGGTAGTGATAAACACTAGATAAATGCAAATATCATAGAGTATTGATTACATAACTCGCATAATTTTCTTAAGTTACATAACACGTTTCTAAAAATAATCTTTTATCTAAGTTATATTCTAAGTCTAAAATCCTTACGTTTTGATTGTCAATTCTATAATCCAAATTATTGACATGTACGTTAAGTGTCTTATTTTTTATCGGTTTGTCCAAGGCATGTTTAGTCACAATATAGACAGTTAAGTTTGTACATGACTGAATAAGTCTATAACTAAAATTTTATTTTTTTATTATCACGTCAATAAATAGTGCACACCGAATTATGCGATTACAAATCGTCGTCGTTATCGCGTTCTACCGATTTCTCTTTAAGTTGAAATTAATAAGTGTAAAGGGTATTCTCACTCACTATTCTGTCAAGATTGATCTGCTAAACATGACAAGGGATGAGAATGCATCATCTGCATCTCTATTATTTATATAATCGTTTGCTATTAGTTTCTTTAAATGTGAATATTTAGATGATATCCACACCAACAGCTTTGCTGACTTCACAGGAATAATTGTAGCTATTAGCATGTGGACCTCACTATCGAATAATGATTATATTAGAACTTAATATTAGAACGCCATTTTTCTTGAAAAGCAACAAAAAAACACACTGATCGCCTTTTGATAATGAACGAAATATAAAATTAACATATTGACAACGGTACGGAAAACAAATATTTTAAACACAATTCCCTGCCAGACCCGATATCTCACAATAGTTTAATATTTAGCGAAGGCAGCAGCTGACTAGAAGTAACAAGACCGCTGAGCTTTACTTTAGTGACCGTCAGCGGTGACAGTTTAGCGACAGCATCAGCTGACAGTCACTCAACATTCCTACTTCATCATCTAAATGTTGTCAGTAAATCTTCTCCCATTTACTTGAGCCGAGCATTTATGTCACAGACCAGATGCCACTGGTTACTGATTTGGAGTACAGCTGCTGTATTTTCAAACAGTTCATCCTAGTTCAATTTCAGTTCTAGTTCAATACCAACTAGTTCATATGTTAGTTCAATATCCAGAAGTGGAACACATTATTCTAGCAACTTGCCATTTTGTTAAATATTCCGGAATAAAATTTTCATATTATTTGTGGTATCTGAATCATACATTTTGCAAAGAATATAATTGGAAATTTTCTAGTTTAGTGTCAACATTTGACAAACTCGAATCGCTCTCTTTCGAATATCGTACGATACGCTCCTGCACGCTGTGGAACAACTGCTATACGCGGTCATGTGGGCCGTGGTACCTTTTACCAGTCAAAAACAGTTTCGTAGAATGCAAATTATGCGTTACCGTAATGTTACTACATTTTGACACACTCTTACTTACACTATTTTATAAAGTACTGTTCTATGGACTAGTCTACGCTTCGAGTCCAAGGCAGTCCTTGACAATATTTATTTATTTAGAATTCTTTAAATTCATTAAAATCATGGAATGCATGGTAATAGAAAAGCAAACTGTCTTTTATTATAATGTAGGTTAGACTAAGTTTAAGATACGTATTAAGGTCCAAAAGTTTCCGGCCAGGTCAACTTCGGGTGAGTGAAAACGGATCCGATCCTGCCCAATCACGTGACATATGTTGCTATTGTATGTACCATCCCATCGTACTTCAGTTAGTTTGGTTTTGACCTTCATTCAAAGTGGGCGCGTCAGCAAGTTTTTTAATATGTTTAAAATCAGGTGGTGATCAAATTCTCGACATAAAAAGGTCTTATACCGGCGCAAATTGAAAACCGCATAGAGAATGTGTATCATATTCAACTGTGAAAGAATGGGCTGAACTATCAAGTTAGGTGAGAAACTTTGGAAGACGATCCTTGCCCCGGTCGGTCTGCCACTGACCTTGTGGAGGCTGAACTGGAGTTCCAGTGATCGACGTTTGAAGACTAAACAAATTTCCGCAAGGCTAGAACGTTCCAAAACAACCGTTATCAAGATCATTACACAAGAACATACACATGAATAGGGTTAATGCAAGATAGGTTCCGCGATTTATTTTTTACATGAATACAACTTCCCAGAACAATTTTTGGAATTGTCACTGGAGATGAGACTATGGTCCTGTACAATGACCCTCTGTCCAAAAGGGAGTTAATGGAATGAAGAAAACCAGGAGAACCCGCCCAGATGGAAAGGCCAAGGTCGCGCAATCAGCAAAAAAGATTATAGTCACCATCTTCTGGGGTTCTCGATCAAATCTGCTCATTGACTACGAAGAAAGAAACACTACTGTGAACGCAGGGCACTATGCAGCTCTACTGCGCGGTTTGTGACACACTATTAAAGCGAAGAGACGGGGAAAGCTGGCTCGGGACGTTCGTTTACTCCACGACAACGCTCTTGCGCAAGGTTGCTTTGAAGGAATGCATTTTCAAGAAAATCTCAGAAACAAGTTCAAGGTTCAGTTATAATTAAGACATGCATGTATTTTTATTTTTTTATTTTCCGATTTGAAATATTTATGGCGTGATTCTCGCATGATACCTTTCTTTTATCGTATATTATTTTCACTCTTACATGTGTTCTAACTGTATGTACGAATATAAAGTATAAAAAGTCCCATGGAGTTTGATGTTATTTTCAACACAGAAGTTTTATATCAACATTACATATACTAGAAGTTGTCACATTTCATTTTAGACGTGACAGACGTGATGGACGTGATTACAATGCAGTAGCACTAAAAGTAAACAACGCTACCTATAATATAATACCTGAACTATTCTGTCATTGGTGTCAGAGTTGCAGATTCTTTTTCACAATAACATGAATTATTTACCAAACACTCAGACTTGTTGTATAATTCGATCTTGATTGAACTATTATATGCGAGTATTGACTCGATTTTGATAAACTTGTAGATCGATTCAATATGCTCCTCCCCACCTCATCTAGTCAATACTGCACAATTCAAAAAACTCTTTTTACATATTATCTGTACACTAAGTTTTGTTTGTTTTCCCACTCTACTTGTGAGTGAAAGAGAAAATCTAGAGAATAATCCTACTATAGTACATAACAATTCCTTTTCATATAATAATTCTTGTCCTGGGTTTCCTACCCTACAGCCTCAACGTTCTTTTTTTCTTACACTCTAAAGTGAAATGAAAATCTGTTTAAATGCAGACTGCGATAAATCATCATTCACCTCTGTCCAACTCTCCAACTTTACATGAATCGTCGTTTTTCTTCATAATTGAATCGATATTCCTACTTTCACCGTGAATAATTATCATACGTATTTATATTTTTTAATGATTTCGACCTTTATTACGACATAGATTACTTTTGTCACTTTTATCTTGTAACATTTTCACACTGATTTATTTCTATGTTTTAACTACAACTCTAAATTCACTGGAAGATTAATCTTATCTTTCAGATTTTCAAGGCTATATTTTATAAAAATCAATAATGCTTATGGTTTAATTCTGTTCACAATGGTACGATCTATAATCAAGTTTTTGTAGAGATTTCCAAAGATTTTGCATTTGTATCTTTGACTGTGCTTTAATACTCGAGATTAATGTAAAATACTTACAAATCGCAGTAAAATCTAAGGACGGCAGTCAAGCTACCGTAGCATCTGCCTTCTTCACAATATTCTTTACAACAGTCGAATGTGAATTACGAGGATAGATGAGTTTCGGAAGAATCATCACTAGGAGGTAACTTTTCTTAAAATATTTTTAAGTGGTTGGGTTACCAATTCTTTAATACGAATTGACTGTTGGTATCCAATGGATCAGTCAAACAGTTTGTTTTTGAGAAGCATTCAAGTGAAACAACTTTGGGCGTTTCAAAATGTGGATTAAAACGAAATTCAGGTGATCATCAGATTTTTTATTTGGAAGGAAAAACCGCAACGGAAATTAAATCCAGTCTGGATGCGGTTCTTAGGAATTTGTCACGTTTATTTTCCAACGTGAGTTTTTGAGTTTCGATATTGAAACGCGGTCCCATACACATATATGATGGACATCTCTTATGAAGGAGTAACTTGTATTTTACATAATGTATGGGGCCTAAAAAACTGTCTGAAAGATGGGTGCCGCATTTGCTCAATCCGGTGCAGAAACAAACACATTCGAGGACGAACTTCGGCCAATGATTTATAAGTATTTAAGAGGAATAGAAACAATTTCAAGAGACACTTTGGGACTATGGGACACCATTACACACGAGAAACTAAAATGCAATGAAGGCAGTGGATTGGACATGGCGAATTGGTTCCAAAAAAAGTAAAGTCCAATTAATCAGGTGGAAAGGTGTTAACATTACTATTTTGTGACGCCAAAGGAATTTTGCTGATTCTCCTTCCACTGCGACAACGTATTGACCATTCAAGTGCAAAAGTTAACGGAATTGACGTTCGAAATAATCAGTATTCACCTTATTCGCCTGATTTGGCCTCCTTCGACTTCCACCTATTCCCAATAACTCAAAATATTTCTGACTGGAAAGCGATTTCGGTCAAACGAAGAGGTGATTGAAATCGTAAGTGGTTATTTTGACGATCTTGACGAAAGTCACTTCCAGGGAGGAATTAAGAAGCTGAAGCAACCACAAAACCAAATGTGTTGGAGTTCGAGGGGATTGCGTTGACGAATAAAATACAACATAAATCACATTTATTTTGTTTTCATTGCCATTTCGGGAACTTTTCAGTTTGTCCTCGTATATAATTAAATTTCAAATTAATTGTAAATAATAACCAACAATTGTGTTTAAAATTAATGCTAAAATACTGAGCATTTACATACTTAGTTATATTATCAATTTTCTTCATCTCATCACTTTTAAAGAGGGAGATACGCCTTTACATATTTTAAGTGGCGATCTATAAGCAGCATATCTGTTATTTGGTTCTGTAATGCATGCATGCCAAATGAAATGTTCCATGAATGGCAAGTCACCATTCAATTAGAACTGGTCGTTGTCTACCCAATCCCAGGCCTGTCTGCGTAACGGATGACTCGATCAGAAGGAAATGTGTGGTAGAGTTACGTTTAGGTGTTTCTCGACAATGACTCTGAAACGTTGCTGAGGGAGCTCTGCTAACAAGAGGGTCTGATGTCGGTGGATTGAATCTCACCTGACGTCAGGGTCTTTTATGGACTAAGTATCCAGCTGTCTGACCTAGACGAATGGAGAAGATTCAAGTGAGGTTCCGTCAGGGAGTGCGCTCGCTGACCTATGAGAAACTGCAAGCCACCAGGTAGCGTTTCGGAGGTGACAGTATGTTGTCCGGCAATGACTGTCAGTTCCAGCCGTCGGATTCTAAGAAGTCGTCTAGAGATCTACACTTAAGCAACGTTGACGCGAAGATACATAGCATCTCACTTTCAAGACAACTGCACCTTAACGGGTACACACCGGGATGCTACTTTGATGGGCCCTATAAAGTAGCCTCGAAGCTCTGTCAGGTGCACACCAGGCCTATAACTAAGAGATCGGGGTGGCACAACCGTTTAAAAACCAAGTCCCGCTCCACTTGAGGTTGGATTCGATCGGGCAGTGGCCCCAACCCTGGCTCGGTGAAGGAACTTATGAAGGTATGAAAGAGGACTGGAGGGTTCCGATGTACTGACCTAGGTTGGGGGAATAGTCCTAATGCTGAACGAGGCACTTGGTCCGGTATAAAAGAGGACGGGAGGGTGCCGGCGCGTAAGCACGTATTAAGTTAATCGCTCCGGTACCAACCTGGATAGCTAGTAGAGGGTGGATAGGCAACCTCGCTCCGACCAGTGAGTAACTGGGAGCAATTGCTATGCAATTGCGCGCTGATTGAGAGTATCTCAATTACTTCCTCCTCGGGGAAGGAACGTGGGGGTATGTTAACATTGGAACCCCACGTAAAACATTCATGTAAGTCAAAGGGCATGTGAGAGATATTAGGAACGAATTATATTATAAAGAAAGTGGCCACTGTTATAGAAATGGTGTCATTATTTATGTAGTTTCGCCTGTTTGCTTTTTGATAGTTACAAGCAAGGTAGTGAAAAATTAAGCGGAAGTAAAAAGCGCGTTCCAACCCATAGATGAAACCACGGCCTCTTCGATTTGAGAGACGAATGTCTCTTACACGGCCGTTCGCGTTTGTAATTCCAGGCACTTTTTGTTCTGACAAATAAATAAATAGATTAAGATATATTAAACCCTCGCCAGTTGACCGATCAAAGAATGTTTTTCTTTATGAAAAAATGAGGTCTTGAAAATAGATGTTTCCTTATAAAACTTTAGGAAGGAGCACAATCATCTACCACATACGACCTGGATGGGGTTTCAATATGGCGGTGTAGGTGTTTCCGATTTTGTAATTAGATATTTTCATTGGCGGTTCTGTCTCGAAATGCATACATAAACTACATAACCTCAATTTCTAAACAAAGTTCGTTAAACGGAAATTTCGTAAAACGGGAAACATTTAAAATTATAAAATTTGGATCTTTTTAAAACAAAAACAAATTTTATTTACATCAATAATTTTTCTAGCCAACCGGCACTTGAAAATCGTCATATCCGAACATAGCTGCGAATTGTTGTGCCTTTTCGTGTATTAATGTACCCAACAAAGACACATTCTTTTCTTGCCCTTACTATTTTAACATAGCTTCGTCGAGATTTGCGTACTTGCACACTTTTGCACGTTTCTGTTTAAGGTCCATTTCACTAGAACACGCCGCAATACGTTCCCGATTTTTCAAAAGTGTAGATAAACTATTGGGAGGAATACATCTTTCTCTTTGCATCCACTATCAATTTCATTTAAGATTTGCATTTTTTTTCTAAACACAAGCATTTCCGCGTGCTTTCAGACAGAATGTAATTCCGAATTCAGATTGTAATCCCTTGTAAGTTGGATTATAACGGTATCAGTTGTGTTAGTTTGAAAGCGATGTTCCAATGAATGAAATGAAATTCCAAGAATTCAATTTAGATAAAAAATCCCGACAGTTTTCATACATGCTCATATTTTACTTCGCTAAATAGAATTTTATTTCGTAAAATAAGGCAAAAATTGTATGGTAAATTACTCAAACAGCAGTATCCCATTGAAAAAATTGTTAAATAGAGAATTTCGTAAAACGGAAGTTCGTTAGAAAGAAGTTTTACTGTATTTTACTGTAATTAATCTTCGAATATAAGTTTTATGTTTAATACTTTAAACAAACGAATACTTACTTATGAAATATAATTTCCTTCTTCGTATTTGTCGGAGTTTGAGAATAACCACTGAATTATTTGCAACAATGCATACCATAGAAACCGAGCTTTTCTAAAAAGCAGATTTATGAAATTTGGATAATAGATCTGGAATGTATATACCATTAATTAGAAATCATAAAAATTAAATTAAACAACGCCAAACGAATTTTTTAAATTTATTAAGCTTATTACTTATTGGAGTAATTATTATTACAGGAGTTAACAGCTGGTGTCGCTACACTATTCCACAATTTCTCGAACTCTATCGGAAATGTAAGAGACGTTTGTCTCTCAAATCGAGGAGGTGGTGCTTTCCTAATATCTCTCTCTCTCACTTCCGTTTATTATTTTGAATGTGACATATTGCACGGTGGGTCTGAAGCACCTTCAAATGACGAAAATTTCCACCAAAGATTTTCATCCAAATCTCATTCAAATCCAAAATTTCAGCTTTTTTCCCCGAGCCGTTTTTGAGAAAATTCTATTTTTAAGGTCGAAAATTACGAAAAATCAATGGCGAAATTTCAGATGTCGTTTTTACTCATTTTAATGGGCTTTTCTATACGAAGATTGCAGGTTCCGTATGCATATGTTTATTTTTCAAGAATTCAACACTAATTTAAGTATTATCATATTCGGCCCGGGGTCGATTCCCGGTGCCGGCAGATCTGGTTAAGGTTTTCTGCAGTTTTCCTTAGCTGTGACCCAAATGTGGAATTTGCGCTGTTCCATCTGTAAGTCGGCTGCAGCCGCACGTAGGGCCTACGTAATAATAATAATCGCTCCCTCCCTCCCGCACAAGCTTATAGCTTCTGGGGCCTGGTTTCCAGGCTATGGGTTGTAGCAATTATTATTATTATTATTATATACATCTATATTCATTTATTTATTTAATTATTATTTTCATTGAAATATGCATTTTCTACGAAAAATTAAATGAAATATAACTTTAGAGTGATGTATAAATGAAAATAAAACGTCCAAACTTATTTTTAATTTTACAGTCAGTACGAAATTATGAAACATTGAAAATATGAAAAATTATATAAAATATAGAAAACTCTATTCATTGCATATGTCTAGCATTATATTCCTGTACTGTCCGAAGCAGTCTATTTGCATATACTGGATGCTCCTCTGGGACTTTGTAATTACTCCAGATTTTCTTGAAATCAGCAGGTACCTACAGATTCCATAGCTTTTTCACTATAGAACCCAAGAGTTTGTTGTCTTTCTTTTACAAAAATCGGGAACATGAAAGAATACTGCATGGACCTTAGTTAGGACTGATAGAAATCCCTAAACCCACGAGAGCTACATTAAATGTTAGGTAGTTTTTTCTAACCAACCCTCTCAGTGGCAGATGTACTTTTCGGCATGCGGTTTTCATCATTCAATAAGGGAGTATTTCTTGTAATAAGAGATATTGGGATTATGGAACGAAATTCAAACCACCTCGTCTATCTTATACCATGACGTAAGTAATACCTGGATGCTGCTGTAGGAACTAAATGAAAAAGTTGTTCTTTCCATTAGAACGTATGGAATCTACGAAAACTGATTTTCCATTCATTGCTAAATAAGTCCATTTTGATCTTTTGCAATTCTTCATTCAAGCATTACTTGCAATTTTGTCTTTAAAAATTCTCTCCAAATTGTCTTCAACGCATCGTGTATTCAAATTAACTGTTGTCTTACACACATAGGTTTAGATTAGTATACATCACTCTAAAGTTATATTTCATTTAATTTTTCGTAAAAAATCGCATATTTCTATGAAAATAATGATTAAATAAATAAATAATAATTATAATAATAATTACTACAACCCATAACCTAAACCAAGGCCCCAGAAGCTATAAGCTTGTGCGGGAGGGAAGGGGCGATTATTATTATTATGTAGGCCCAATCTGAGGCTGCAGCCGACTTATAGATGGATTAGCGCAAATCCCACATTTGTGTTACAGCTAAGGAAAACTGCAGAAAACCTTAACCAGATCTGCCAGCGCCGGGAGTCGAACCCGGGCCGCTTGGGTGAAAGTCCGGCACGCCAGACATTACACTACCAAGGCTGTTTATTTGATTTAAATGATTGTAGATATATATCATAATACTTAAATTGGTGTTGAATTCTTGAAAAATAAACATGTTCATACAGAAATAGTCCGTACAGAAAAGCCTATTAAAATGAGTAAAAACTACATCTGGAATTTCGCCATTAATTTTTCGTAATTTTCGACCTTAAAATTGAATTTCCTCAAAAACGGCTCGGGAAAAAAAGCTGAAATTTTGGATTTCAGCTTGTTTCAATAGACCGATTAGAAATCTGCAAGAAGATTATTGGTGCAAATTTTCGTCATTTGAAGCTGCTTCAGACCCACCGTGATTGATCTTTGAAAAATCGTATTAATTGCCAGCACACTTTAATTACGCATAAAATAAACAAATTTTCATTTTATCAACCTCCGTATTGATTAAAAGATTTTATTTCAATTAAAAGTATGTCTGATTTCTCATTAAGGTTAAACTAGTAAAAAATGGAATTACATTAAAATAATTAAAATCAAATTTTCAATCAGATAAAGTGAAATACGTGGTCATTAGTATTTCTACATAGAATGGTTTTAAAAAATATTAAGGACAAAGTAAATGCGCTCGGAAAGTTTGTAATTAACTGTAATGAATTGTAATGGTAACCCTGTCCAATGTATGTACTATATTATTAGCTGCCTTTAAACTAGTTACATTAATAGCTTTCTTTAAATCTTTATGGTTTTTAAACCCCTCAATTTATTGTTGAACTGTTTTCCTCTCTACGGAAGTAGTTCATATTTCTTAAGTAATAGGTGGCCCACAAGAGCATAACCATTTTTAAATGCTTACAAAACTTTTTAAATTAAAGAAATCTTAGGAAACTATATTAGAACTGTAAAGTGGAAAGTTTGAGATCTTTTTTAACCCGAAAGTCAATTTCTCCAATGCTACCTTTTCTTCTAATACGCCTTTCAATCTCAGGAACATTTGAATCAGTTTTATAATTAGACTCGACTTGACTTGACTTAACTACGACTGTCAGTAAATGTCGGTAAAATTGATTTGAATAATAATGTGTTATACTATGTTATGCTATATGTGCCGTCGCTCCATTCTGTTAAAAGTGTTAAAAATGGGTATAATCATGTGGACCATTTTATATAAATGGAAGTGTCTATCCCCCCGTGTCAGTTCATCTGTCTGTTCGGAATGATCTCCGAAAGTATTGGGTAGATTGATGGAACTTCGGTTAAACGGTTACCGGGTAGTTGTACCTTCTGTTGGCCAATTTCCAAAGTAGGACACATACCCCGAACAAGCTCGTTATATTATACACCGTGTTCGTTGTAACATTTGCTATAGGAAATTAATATGGGGAATCTGAAATATGCCAAATAGTTCGTTCTCGAATAAAAGTCGGTGAAATTAATAGTTGCAATCGATAGATAAGATATTCTAACGTACTGTCCAAAAATATTATCCTTAATAAAAATCCCAATTCTTCAGAAATTATAAATTCAGGAATTATTTTCAAAACATTAATTCAAAAGCCGAAAACTGAAAAATCGACGCGACTTGCCTCCGTGGTTCAATGGTTAATTCGGCTTGCTAAACCGCACGAGCTCGTGGAATGCAAGATCGAACCCCGTTACAAGCAAGACTTTTTTTAAATTTTATTTGTCATTAATCTATGCATTTGCATGTTTTTTCTGCTTATAGCAAACATATGCAGAGTTATATTTTTACATGTTTAAGCCACATATGAATCACATATGTCAATTTGAAAGTGCATATAAATGCATATTTAGGTGTTTTTTATAAATGCATGCATATTTTAGCATTTTTGAACGAGTGTGCATATTTTACCACTTTTTGAACGTTTTACATGCTTTAATTATGAAATTTCTCTTATTTCTTAAATAATTTTAGACAACCAACCAAGGGCGGCTTAGTTGAGTCTAGGGGAAACCCATAATTTAAGCTTATTGTTAAATACTAGGCTTTAAAATATTTTACTGCCTTAACCATCTGTGTACTTGTTAATATTTTCTAAGAAAGAAAAAGTTTCAACTAAAATTTAAATACTTACATCCTGCGGTATTGTGATAAATAGGTATTAGGAAATTCCAACGACCCTTTGACAACTTCCTGTTCATAGAAAAATTTGCCTGTACTTTTGTTTACTAATCTTGTAATCTTTCAATTAAGACAGTTCAGAAATTGCAAACTGCATTTCAGTTTGAAATTTTAGAGTGTAAAGATGGGTAAAGAAAAACGGTATGTGTCTGTTACACTTCGAAGTTATGTTAAGGAATTCAGTGTTGTTACAACTGACGATAAGGTGTTGTATTGTACAGTGTGCGACGATAAAGTGACTGCAACAAAACGCTTTCAAGTTACACAACATCTGAACACGGTTCGACATCAAAAGTGTGTTGTCCTGAAATCAAAAACAAACATTGTTACCGGGGTACCTTAATAATTCGCGCGGTGAGTCCAGAAAATCGATCGAATTTAATAAAAAACTATGTAGTGCATTAGTGGCTGCAGATATCCCGTTAAGTAAAATTAATCACTCAGCATTTCGTAATTTTCTGGAAGAAATTTCAAAAATGCCAATACCCGACGAGTCTACACTCAGGAAAAATTATTTACCTCGTTTATACGAAGAGACCATAAAATCAATTAGAAAACATGTAGCGAATAACTACATATGGGTTTCCATTGACGTATCTACTGACACTACTGGAAGGTGCGTAGAAACTTTATTTCCTTCGTTTTGTTAGTAAAATTTTACTAATTAAAGACAGCAGAGAAATTTACGGATGTTTTATTTTCTATTTTGTTAGTTACATATATTTAATCACAACAATATTTTTGCTTGATTAAAATATAATTTCTTTTAAATAACTGTTTCGCGCTAATTGTTTGTAACCGACTAATTATGTAGTTCGATAAAATAAAAATCAAATTTTTGTAGTAGCAAGTAGCACAAAATATTGGCAAATAATTGGGGCAATATTGAACCTATATTGCATAATTGGGGCAATATTAGCAAGATTGAACCAATATTGGTTTTTGAGAATATGTTTTAACAATATTGTAATAATATTGGCGGAATATTTAAATGCAATATGGTGCTTTACAATAAAAAACCAATATTGCAGGATCATTTAAATGCAATATCCCATAAATTTTTACAATAAATATTTTAACAATATTGTTTTATAGCATTTATTTTTAAATTATTGAACCAATATTGGCACATTACTGGCAGAATAACTGTAGCATTTTTCTTTTAAAAATCGTATAGCAATATTAAACGATTATTTAAATACAACATCGCATACATATTTATAGTAAATACTCTAACCATATTGTTTTATAATATCTATTTATATTTATAACATTTTTTCATATTTATTTAAGTCTAGTGTTCTCAGTAAACGATTTAAACTATATCGAGGACAATAACCCCAAACACAAAGCCGAAAAAATCTAAGCCTGGTTAGTTCGTAAATGTCCAAAAGTTATTGAAACTCATTTCAATAACTACCTCAAACTTCAAAGTCCGGACTTGAATGTTATTGAAAATTTATGTCAATTGAAAATTGCAATAATGATTATAAGGAATCATGAAATCTTAAACAAAGAACAACTAAAACGATCGCTTAGAGAAGAGAGGTCAAAAATTTTAAAAAGATTTTAGAGTTAGTTTTAGTTATTTTTTTCTATTTACTGCTTTACTAGGTAGAATATTTTGTATGAGTGTTAAAAGATACATATTTGTAGTTAACTAAAAAGGACAATTCGTTCGGCTACCTACCCCTACTCGGAGAAAGCTGCATTTCCAAGAAGTCCGTTCCGGGTGGATGTTCACAGGTCAAGCCACAAGAATTCACAGTATGTTTTAGGATGCAACGCAACAAGTTCAACATAAATGAGTGCCTGTGTGTACGATTTCATTATTTTGTTTAATAAATAAATTTGTGAAAGTGTTAACATGTGTGTGATGATAATTCAGATTATTTAATTCAATTTATTCATTTACTGTGATGATTGAACATTGGCTGCTGCGAACATTTGTCAGTGTTGAACTAGGAGGCCAGGACCAATGCCGTTATTTTGTGTAACACCATTATTGTATGCATGTATTGTAGGTAAGTTTAGGCACAGTCATAAAAGGGTAGTTACTGCATCGGTCAATACCCTACTTATTGAGACGTTTCTCATGCTGTTTATCTTTTATTACAGGAACGGACCAGTCAACCAGTTTTGGTGTGAATAGCCGTCCTTACTTTTATTAGATGTTTCTTCTTATTATAAGTTCCAGATTATTGTAAGATTCATGTTCTTTCAGTTTAGATATTTTATTTTGTTTATAATTTCATTTAAATAAGTTTCCGTCGTTTCTTTTATTATCTTATGTATTTTTAAAAATTAACATTTGATTCTTTCGAATAAACTTTTGTATTTATGTATGCAGTTTTTATGTATTAATAATAAATATGATGCAATTAACTCCTCGTTTTTTATTTATATTACCTTTATTTCTCTTGTTTTCTAATACAGTGACAACATTATAAAGCAATATCTACAATCAACATTTCGCCAACATAGCATACTATTATTGAGCAATGTCTAATGACCATATTGGACCAATAAAGTAGAATATTATTGAGCAATATTTAAAATCGACATTGCACCAATAATGCAGATTATAATTGAGAAATATTTAAAATTGTACCAATACAGGATACTATTATTGAGCAATGTTTAAAACCCATATTGGACCAATAGAGTAGTATATTATTGAGGAATATTTAAAAGGATTAGGAACATTGTACCCTTATTGCCGCAATTTCTAGCCAATATTGCACCAATATTTTGTGCTACTTGGGTAACGTTATAATTGGAGTTTTAAATTCGGAGAACAATCCCAAATCCTATCTATTAGCAATGGACGTTTTCAAGAGCACCAATCATTGTTCTGTGGCAAAATTGTTTAATGATTCGATGGTTATTTTGTGGCCGGACGGCATACGTACAACAAAGTACTCCTGTTCGTCAGCGACGCGGCATCGTACATGATCAAGGCTGGAGCAGGCTTACAAGTTCTGTACGAAAAAATGATCCACTTAACTTGTCTTGCCCATGCAATGCATAGAGTTGCATAAGTGCGGGAAATATATCCTAACGTAAACTCTATAATTTCAGATGTAAAAAAATTGTTTGTAAAGCTCCATATCGCACAAAAATATTTAGGAAAACTGCTCAAGAAGTGCCTCTCCCACTTGAGCCTGTAATAAAAAGGTGGGGTACTTGGCTTTCTGCAGCAGAATATTATGCAACTTATTTTGATATTATTGAAGCATTTCTAAATAAACTTAATAAATACGATGCACTATGCATACAAAGCGCACAGGATGCTTTTAATGCTAAGGAGGTGAGGGCAGAATTATTGTTTGTTTTGACAAATTTTGTGCGTTTAGCTAAAGCAATTCAGAAATTAGAAAGTCGGGGAAATTCATTAGATGAATCTTTTGAGCATGTAAAATTGTTAGGTGTTTCTTTGAATAAAGTAAAAGGGCCAAAGGGTTTGACTAAAACAAAAATTTAAATCCGTTATAGACAAAAATCCTGGTTTTCACTTAATTAAAAGCATAAACGATGCATTATCTGGCCAAGACATTTTAGACGAGCTAAAACATTATTCGCTTGTAGAATTAAACAATTTTAAGTATGCCCCAATTACGTCTTGCGATGTGGAACGGAGTTCCTCAAAATATAAAACAATATTTAGGGATAATAGGCATATGTTTACTTTTGAAAATTTAAAAATGTACATCATTGTGAACTGTAACGCTCTATGTTTAGAAAATATAATTAATTAAATTATTGCATAGGATGTCTAATTAAAATAATTTCTGTAAATAAAATGTAACTAACGCTAAACAAGTGTTTTTTAATAATGAAAGTGCATATATTTATTAAAAATTTCTAATAAACGCATATTTCATGATTTTTAAGTGCATATTTCACGTTTTTATAGTGCATAAGTGCATGCATATTTCAGCATTTTTAAGTGCATACAAATCCTATACCTAGTAATAACTCTTGCTAGTTTGAACATATTCACATTTTCTTAACGTCCTTGTGGTATAATATATTTTTTTGTTGTTTTTTTTGTTTCTAGCAACTTTGAATATAATTTTGATACTATAACACGCCTGATTCTTTTCTGAGTCTGGAAATTTTCCAACTTCTCTGCCTACCATTAATATTCTACCATAATTTCTAAAAGAATTTAAAATTAAATGGCACTTTACACTTTCAACTAATTTTTGCACTCATATTTATACATTGTGTGCTGTAGAAGCCTTATAATATATCTCGCTTTAATAACTGTTTGGCTCTGTGTTTTATAACATATTATAAGTTTATAAAAGAACGAATATTGATTTTCCAACAACAATGCAAGCTAACAAAGTAAATGGATTTTAAACACTTTCAGTTAATTGTAGACCGGCACTAAAAATTAAAGAAGAGTGAAAACGGTATAGTTCCGTTGTCTAAAAATAGAACGTTTAACAAATTAGCAAGCTTTCTCTTCGATTTTATTAAGGTGATAGATTTAAACACTATTCTACCCTTTAACAACTTCCGCTGACCTGGAGTTTAATTAAAAGGTGTGAAAATACTTTTACCTTGATTGATTAAAATAGTACTAGCTTTACTTTTAGAAACGTTGACCTATTGAAAAGGGTAAATGGCCTGACAAATAGTTCTGTTTATAATCAGTTTAGAAATAAAATAGATCTAGTAACGTACAAAATAAAAACATAAAGGAGATAGTTTTGTAGAAGAAAACTAAAAAATATTGCAAAAGTTATATCAACGAATTTCGAACTTCCTGAAAAAAAAGTAGGTTAACAGAAAAATCTATAGAAGCGTTTTTATTGAATATAGTGCTGTAATTTTATGTTTTTAATACAGTAAAATTAAATAACTACGCCAAAGTGATAGAAGATAATAATACTGAATCTCTAATGCACATTCAAAGTATTCGCAAAGTTGTAGAAGACGGAAATTCTTGTAATATTGGACACCCCGAAAAAATTCCTGAAATAGTATGGAAAACTTTTGAAACTCTCAACACCCTGGACGTATTCGTCATTTTAACCCTAATTTTTTATCGTAAAGTAGAAAAAACAATTCTTCTTTACCATGTTGAAAGGTTTACTTACAAAAATTATGTGAAAGAAAAAAAAGGACAAATCTTTTGTAAGAAGTAGCAAAAAAGACAAGGCAAGACAAAGAAGTGTTCCATCTTCCTGAAAACGAACTTAAACTTTACAACTTTTTCAAACGAAACACGAGGCTACACTTTGTCTTTTCTTACTTAACAATAACGCTTCGTCATTATTAATGGAGATCTAATCCTAATAATAAATTGAATAGAAAGTATCCCTTAAGACCTCTTCTCAGCTTACGAAATCGCATCTGCATAAAGCTTTAGTAAAAGGAGAAAACATCCATTTAAGCGATTTTTAATTAGTTATATATTATTACTAGTTATTCTAAATCTTGGTTGTTGGTAATTAGCACCCTTTATAAAGGGCTACGAATTGTATATCGTTGAACGCCTCTCATCAGATACGTACAAACTCTTCTCTTTTAATAATGTCTACATATTTCCCAAGGTACAGGTTCCCCGAGCTTTGCTCGAATATGATTCACCCTGTATAAAGCGTACCCTATGAATTGTGTATGTTGAACTCATCTCACCACCTGCTAACCATTGGTACCATTCATAATGATTTGGGAAGTTACATTACAGAGGTAACTGATACATATGCACATATGAAGTGGGTGGTTGCGCGGTAAAGAGTCCAATTCTTACTCAGATTTGATCCCCGGAGCCTGCGAGAAGATCTTTCTCGTCGATAAAGCCTCAGTACACTTCGTCGTGCTGTCAGATGGGCACGTCAAGCAGTCGGTCTCGACAATCACATAAACGTCTTTCCGTGCTGGTAGTTAAAAATAACCGCCTTATACCGTCCTTAAAAAATTAACAAAAAGATGTTTAAATTTATTTTATTTATTTATTTATTTTTGGGCGAGGAATCAGGATGGCGGAGCATCCTTCGTACCTCATGGCACGGATTACTATGATTATTTGGCCGACCCTACTAGAATTTTGCCGAATCTGGGGGAATTCCACCCCCAGTAGTGATCTTTATCGTGCCAAACATCGCATTGACACGGGACCTACAGTTTTACTTCCTATCCGAAACAAGGGCATGTTTTCAATTTTTCTCCACTATGAAAAATTACCAACTCGGTCGGGGATCGAACCTGCGATCTTTGGATTATGAAGCAAACATGCAAACCACTAATCCACCGAGACTGGCATGTTTACATTTGTTTTATTGATTATGAAAAATCATTTGATCGTGTAAAACATGACGAGTTAATGAGAAATGCCTTGACCAAGAAGACATGAAAGCCATTAGAAATCTTTACTGGAATCAAAACGCCACAATGAGACTAGATAATGAAAGCACTGACGCAATCTCTATCAAAAAAGGCATAGGACAAGGTTGCGTCTTCTCACCTTTATTATTTAATATTTATTCAGAGGCAGTTTTCAACAAAGCCTTAGAAATTCCAAAGACGGCATTCTAAATAACTTATCTTTTGCGCAGTTTCTTAATCAGCTCTTTCAAAAAGCTTTCTCTTAATCTGAAATTATTGTCGAAATCAGGAGCTTAAAGTACATGATGGTTAAAGAGTTGGTTTTCTAATCCACTGAGATTTAGAAAGTATCGTTATATGTGCAACTAGTGAAAAGCCGACCGAGCAATTACTGGTAAAACTTGATGTATTTGCCGTGACAAGGAAGATTTTTGCGGCGTTTTACAGTTTGCTTCAAATTATAGGTTAAGAAGTACGACATTTAATCTTGACTAAACCTATGACGTCGAAATCGTCATTCTAAATAACTTAAACCTTAAACAGCTCTTTCAAAAAGCTCTCTCTAAAGCTAAAATTTTTGTCGAAATCAGAAGCTTATCTGCTTATCAATAATTAACGAGTTAGTTTAAAACTTATTGGTGTTATTTTGTAGGATTTCTTTAACTAAGAGTTTGTTTAAATATCAAGCAATTATAATTATTTTCTTGCATAACCTTATCTAATTAGCATATATCTTTATCTATTTGTTAATTTCGTTTTTATTGTTTGCAAATAAATTTTTATTCTTTATTTAAATATAGAGGAAATTGAAGTGATTAAGAGATGATTGCAAACAACATTCAGAGAATGGATAAACATAGTTTTTATTAATAACATTTATAATAATTCCGCTGACCATCCCTAGAACCACAGCCATTGAATCTGAGCAAATCTTCTCACAAGATGTCTTCTGCAACGGGCACCAAGAGTCGTCTAAAATAACTAAAATAGAGTCTGCCGGCAACATTTGTAAAGAACTGCACATTTGCGACTGCTTTCAATGTGCTAGACTTCCCAATAAAACGTACCTATATAGCTTCAAGGTTTCTTCGCAAGAAACAAACCAAAAATTATACTTCATAAATGCCACCAAATAAAATATAAAAAGTTTTTATTACAATGGTAAATAATGTGTAAATATATTTTAAATGAAGGTCAAATAACCTTAGCACAAATTAGTAACGCATTTAATTAACAAATATGTACCAAAAATAATTAAGGAATTTATGCGTGTGGGACAATTACTCTTAAAATTTCTTAAAAGCAAATATTATATCAGGGTCACAAAAGATTACGGTATTTTAACGCCACTACGGGTTCACCTTATATTGTACAATCACCAATGCCCGAAGTATATAGTAATTAGTTAATACACTTTACAAAGCAAAATAAATGGGCATACTCGCAGGGATCAATTCTGACAAAGTTTACATATCTAAATTAGCTGTGTTACTTCTTGGGGAAAAATCATTTAAATTAGAAAAACTATATGTTGTTTCAATTAATTAATTTACATTTATATAGTCATGTCGTTGTTATAGTTTGACGTACACAGGAGCCTAATAACATGTAACTCACGTTACTGTCACGTTTTTCAGTTATTGTAGACTGTAGGAGTCCTATAGTTGGTGCATCGAAAGGAATGCCACCAAAACAAGCGAGGCTTTGCTTCAGTATGACAACAGCAAGCAACCAAATAATTAAAGAAGAGCGAGAGTCTTCAAAGAGAAAAATAAAGAAGAAAAAGGCCTGTAAAAATTCACCATATTGCCAAATATGCACATTAGGGTGGCCGTTATTCTGCAAAAGTTAAAATTTTGTAGCTCCCCCACACTAGATATCTTTAGAATGTCAAAAAAATAAACTGTGCAAAATTTCAGCCAATTTGGTCAATATTAACCGCACTGAGAGGTTAAAGTTTAAATGAGATTAACATAAATTAGCATGGATTTGGTGCATTTCTGGAGACTTTCTGGCATAACTTTTTATTTTTCTGTTTTAATTTGAAAATTTATATACTTATGTTGTTAGAACTGCTGAACACGAATATCATAAAATTGAAACTGTCAGAAACCCATTTGACAGTTGACAGCTGTGAAAAAACGGTCAATTTCACTAAAATGAGCCTTTTCGAGGAACTGCCAAGGTCTTTTTGTCATCAGATTCGTGTTAAGCAACTTCAACCGCATAAGTACACAATATTTATACGTTAAAACATAGAAAGATAAAAAAGTTATGACACAAAGTCTCTAGAAGTGCTCCAAACCCATGTTAAATCCTATTTGAACTTTAACCTCTCGGTGGCACGCGTTAATATTGACCAAATGGGATGAAATTTTGCATAGCACATTTTTTGACATTTTAAAGAGATCTAGTGGGGGGAAGGAGCTACAAAATTTTAACTTTTGCAATATAACGGCCACCCGAATGTACATGGTAGGCATCCAAATAATACCTTCGCTGGAGGGTGACCTCGAAGTATTGTTAAATCGCTTCAGAATCGAACATCCACTATCGAAAAGTCCTGCTATTAATAAGAGCTTCCTGCATAAAATTAATTCAACGATAAGAAGTGAAACGTACTAAATACAATAATTTCTATGAACTTTGAGAATGTGTTCCTAATTTCAAAAGAAGTATAGTATCTAAATCCGTAAAAGGTATCTATAATAAATAGAAATCACACCACCGAGAACCAATTAAATCCACAAAAATGAGTTTCCAATAAATTTAACAAAAGGAAAACGTAGTTCACAACGGCGATGCCATTAGAACATTCTTGTGCAGCTAATCATTCAAAATGGAATAAGGAAGTAAGTGTCTTATCAACACAGGAAATACTATTCAACCAATTCAAAACGGCAATTAAAGTAGGGAGAATGTGAAAATCCCCTTACAGACTATGCAGGTGGCTGATAAACCAAGCAATACAGGGTGTGACGAAATCAACACTAACAAGTGATATACTGCATTTACTTTGTGTGAATCTTTAAACTGATTTTTTGTGTTAGTGCGCTGTCCATCGAAATTCTCTGTTACTTAGTTTAAGAGTTTATCAAAATTTATCTTAACAGGTGTTTCACGTAAGATTCGTATCCTCTGGACACGTGATAGTACACACATACACATGTAACAAAAAGCTTAATATCATTAGTGACTATCTTTCATAATAACCGAGAAATAAATTGTTTCTGAATTTTTTTTTTTTTTTTTTTTTTTGTTTGTTTGTAAGGTGTCGTTACAATAAGTAAATCTTATAATATCGTACATGAATGACATGATATAAATGACATGCGTTGAATCCAATGATTACAACGTGGAAGCATCTACAATATTATGTTTGAGTTACATTTTGAGTATAATAACTACAATGTTACAGGTAAGTTCACTTAAAATCTATATGGCAAGTCCAAAGGTGTATGTCTGTTTAATCTTTGAGTTTGAGTACTATTGTCTAATAAATTTAGGGCCAATGCATTCGAGTGAGATTCCAATTTACTTAAGTATTTTGCACTGTATTTAGTAATCACACTTTTCACCGATTCTACTTTTAAGTCATTTAGTATATCCACGTTTCTCACGAAATAGGGAGCGTTGCACATGACTCGTAGGACCTTAGATTGAAATCTTTCAATTATCTGTATATTTGAATTTGCTGCTGCACCCCATAGTTGAGCACCATAGGACCACACTGGTTTAAACACTGTGTTATAAACTAATAGTTTGTTGGAGAGGGATAAATTTGATGATCTACCAAGTAGCCAATAATGTTTTCTAAACATTTCGCCGAGTTGTTTGCGCTTTTTCCAAATGTGTGTCTGCCACGTCAGGTTCTTATCAAGGTGAATGCCCAGGTATTTTATCTCTGTTACTCGTGTTAGCGGGATGTTATCAATAAATACTGACGGGGTAGTACCCCTGCACTTAGTAAAAGTTATGTGGAAAGACTTTGTTTCATTAAGTTTTACGCGCCATTTTTTTGCCCATTGCACAACGGAGTCTAGGCATTGTTGAAGCCGGATTGCCGCTACCACAGGGTCTTTATCCGTTACCATAAGAACTTTGTCATCGGCAAAAGTTGCAGTAAGGAATTGTTGATTGGTGGGCATATCAGCTGTATAGATTAAATAGAGGAGAGGACCGAGAACGCTGCCCTGTGGTACTCCTGCTTTACATGAATAAAGAGCTGTTGAATGTTGGCCAAATTTCACTTGGAAATATCTTTCCGACAGGTAGGATTCGAGGACGATGTATACACTGTGAGGCATGCAGTTTTTTAGTTTGAAAAGCAGGCCTAAATGCCACACTTTGTCGAATGCCTGGCTCTCATCAAGGAAGACAGCTGTACAGTATTTCTTGTCTTCAAAAGCTTGATTGATGTCATTTACAAGTCTATGAACTTGTTGTATAGTTGAGTGGTCTTTGCGAAAGCCAAATTGATGGCTAGGGATAATTTAAGCTTTTTAGTGAAGCTATTTCCCATCAGATTATATCAATAAATTTTTTGTACTAAGCATTAAAACCACCGACGGACGTCTGTTTAAGATCTTTTCAATGGTAGTATAATTAATTTATCAATTCAGCAATGTCCTTTTGTTTCTTGAACCATCGATGACAGTATCCTCATGCCTATCTTGCCATCAACTACATTTCTATTTTTTAAGAACATTTTCAAAGGAACCACACTGCGTGCGTGAGTGCGCGTGAGTGCTGCTCTTTTAACATTTTGAGTTATGTTTTAACAATAATCGGGATTTATGGAAGAAGATAAAGGTTTCGAGTTTAGATGGTAAAATTACAAACGTGATATGACCACTTTATTTAAATACAAAAAGAACTAGATTTTTATTTTTTGTAATAAATAATGAATAGTTTCTTTTGATGTCTATATAGTATTTTCAGTTTCAGTCTGAACTTCAAATCTGAATATGATCATGAAAATACAGAAAGAAATAACGTGGTGTTTTTTGAGGTAAACCGAAATAAGTTACCACTAGGAGGTGTATATGTTTGGCTTCCCTGGAGTAACAATTGTAATAATAGGTTGCCTGATGAGTCATGCATTTTGTTCTAACTTTAATGGGGGTAACACGCAATAAAGCACCAGAGTGTAATGTAAATTGTCGTTGTATTAACTAAGTACCGCACGTGACATGCGTATATTTTCATTTATGTCTCACGAAAAGCGACTTCCACATACATTCCAATTTTCATCATACCTCGCGAAATATAGTTATTAACTGTTATTGTTGCGTGAATACAAATAGTGTAGACACCATCTTCTTGAAATTTTATGGCTTACTAATAAACAAGGAACGTTCTTGGCACACGATAACCACAGCGTGCGATTATTCGCTTGCTACCAAAATGGAATAAGAAAGAACAGCCTTTTATGTAATTCAATTTTCAACTCTACAAGCGTGGAATATTAGTTTCAATTTGCAGTATATTAGGATAGTCTTAGCCATTCTTTATTGTTACATGCTTACTATTCAGCAGCTGAACCATAAATTTACATATCTGTGGCTGGTGTGATGCTATGGCTTCTGGTTTAAAATCATGTGTAACGTGCTCGTACTTTCAAAGCAGATCACGTTTTCCCAAAATAAGAAGTTATCTACGCTCGAAAATGTTCGGTTAAACACTTTATAGTATCAAACGAACCATTTTTATTAGTAACCATGAAATAAATATAAGTCTCACTTTTTCAGTTTCCAAAGGAAATCTCTAAATTTACTAAACGGGAATTAAAAATTTTTAATTAACGTTTTTTGAACAACACCCAGAAACGCGTTTTTATCAAAACAGAGTTGTTCATGAAATTAATTGTAATTTTATTACTCTTGTAAAGAGAGGCAGCCGAGGAAACTTTGCAGTCGTTATAAGAAGAAAATGAAAATCTTTTCAATAAAAATAGCGTTGAACTTTCTTGCGGTTCAGCTAAACTTCTGAATACTTTTCTAACTGAAGAAGTGTAAACTTTTCGTTTGGAGAATACAATGACTTTTCCTTTTTGTTCTTATCTGTTTGAATTGCTAATGGATGTATGATAGCAACAAGAAATTATGCAGCAAACTTACATGTTTTATTTTGCTAACGTCTGACTCCCTGTGGCGTACAAAGTGTTAAAGTAGCAAATTATAGAGCACTACGTTCTTTAAATTGCCAAGTAATGTTTATGTAATTTACATACATACATTTTAACAAGATATAGCGTATTATTGCATTTTAAATTTTGCCTTTTTTTACCTAAAGCAATTACTCCATGGTGGAGGAAGTAATGCTAATGCTGGTAATCGGTGCCATGATAAAACAGTACAAGTGAGTTTTATTTATTGACAAATCATTTTGGATGAAAATTGGCCATGAATTATCAGTTTTTTCTAAACATAAAACCTATTATATAGTTTGCTACCCTTCTTATATTTACTAAATGTGTATGATGAAAGATTTTTGGGAAAAACACTTTGCTTGTTAAGGTAAGTTCACAGATATTCGTTTATACAATTGCGTTCGTCCGTTCTGCCAGCCAACTTCTCCGGTCGACAGATAGAATATAATAATGAACTGTGATTGGTAAACGTATAAACGCATAGCTGCGAACTTACCTTAAATCTTTAATATTTATAATTGTCAGTTTTATCATGTCAATGTCAGATTTATTTAGTTGTCTCATGGTGTAAATATACAGGTGACGTGTTGCGCATGTAGAGAGGCTTATAGAGGACAGAATCCGTGAACCAATGAAACTTCTTCTACCCTATCCTGCTGACGGGCAACGGATGAAGCTATCAGAATAAAGTGTGTGGTAGAGAAATTCGTGAGAATTCTCGACGGTTACTCATACCGATCAGGGGGAGCCCTGGTAGATGAGACCGGTGTGGGCGGATTCGAATCTCGCCTAAGGGACAAGGTCATTTATGGTCACCAATGGAACCGGCTGTTTGACCGAGGTCATTTATGGTCACCAAGGAACCCGCTGCATGACTGAGGTCATGCACGGTCACCAAAGGAACCCGCTGTTTGACCTAGGTCATTTATGGTAACCAAAGGAACCCGCTGTTTGACTGAATCTCTAGTGCGGTGACTAGAAGTGAGGTTATCCCGCTTTTGGGCAATGGGAAACTGCAAGCCGCCAGGTAAATGTGCTTAGGAGCTATCCTGACCACCCTATGATCCGGACTGCAGCCGGGTACAGTGATGGGGAGAAGCTCTGAAAGCCATTACACTTAAGGATAGTTGAAGCGAATACATAGCCTCTCACTATCAAGACAACTTCACCAAATTCGGGTACGCACCGGGAGTCTATAACGTGTAGACTTAAAAGAAGCTCTGTCGAGGGCCCACCAAGCCTAAAATTGGTAGATCGGGGTGGCAAAACCGCTTAAAAACCAAATCCTGCCACATTTGAGGTTGGATTCGATCGGGCAGTGGTCCCTCTTGATAACAGCGTCAGTTGGGGAATAGTCCTATTGCTGGACGAGGTACTCCGGTGCCGGCGGGTGAGCAGCGTGTTAAGTCAACTGCTCGGTCACTATGCGCGACTTAGCTAGTAGAGCGCGGATAGGCAACCTCGCTCCGACCAGTGAGCTGATCTGGTAGCAATTGCTCGACTGCCGGTATGCAACTTGCGCGCTGATTGGGCGTATCCCAATCACTTCCTTCTGGAAGGGACGTGGGGGTAAGTTCACACAGGTACCCCACGTAAAACAAACTTGACATTCATGTCACTGTAGAAAAGTTTTAGTGAACAGTTAGGCTAGAATATGTGACACAAGCAAACTTTTTTTGTATGAAGACAAGGTTTGCAGAGAGACTGATAAGGTCTTCTTCAACAGGCGAAACGTGACTAAAAATGCTTGTAATACAAGTTTTGAGCAATGATGTCGTTAGATTGAGGGACGTGGGAGATATTTTCTATGTGTGAGTGAGTATCAGTGTGTATCGGTAGCACTCGGCTAACCGCCACGTCGTTGAGCCGAGCGCTACCGATACACACACACACACACAGATACTCACTCACACATTGAAAATATCCCAAGTCCCTCGATCTAATGGCATCACTGGTTTTGAATACCATTTTTACTAATCCTCAATGAAAACTGTAACCGTGTTATTTTAAAGTTAGGACATGAATGTCAAAATCTATCTCTTTCTAGGTCAAAACTAAGCTGTCTGAAACAGAGATACTTTTTTCTCTCTTTTTACTTTAGTGACAACATTCAAGCTGTCAGTTATAGATTTTAGGTTATGCTGTTGTGTTTATTTTTATTTACTGTTTGTAGAGAATTTTTAAAACTACTATAGTACATAAAGTGTGTATGTGGTTTGTTTTCCCACCTAGAAAACATTCTATAACATAAAATAAAATAAATGTTTTAAAGAAATATGTATATCAACGGAAACTGAGTATATATATTGGCAATTTTTAAACAGAAAGCCCATGGTCCTTCATTTCCTGCTAATCGCAATTTGGATTTGAACTTGTCAAACGGATCTTTTCCAGATCTTAATGCAACTTCTTTGGATATAGATGGTCACCATCATTTAAAAATAGGAGCATTTGTCATGATTTTATTTCCTCTCATCATTTTGTCCTTGCAGAGCACCCTGCATCACTCTGTTGGACGAAATTGAAGCACATACGTTGGATTGTCCGTCTTGGCTACATATTCGATATGATTGTCTTTTTAAAAGTGTATGGTAGTTTCTTGCATAATGCGATGTGGCCTTGTCAGGTCAAAAAATAATCGGCTAAATGACGTTGAAGCGACGCAACCAGGGTTTTAGTACCCCCTCCAGGTACTTGTCTCTGTAGATGAAGCTATTCCTTGTATCACTTGACACATAAGCTAGAGAAACTCACCCGTCTTATGCAATTGCCTGCCAAATAATCTCACTGCCTTTTTTACCTGTTTATCGCTTGTAGCTGTAGGTTTTGGGCCGGGATTACCGGGAAGTACCTTTACTTATTTTTTAAATGTCAAATAAACAACATGCTTCTATTGTTGCGGTGCCTACTGCGTTCAACTAAGTTTACGTTGCGTATTAAAAGTGGGAAAATAAACCACGTAAAATATCAATTTTTCGACAGCTTTTAATAAAGTATTAATTGTACCGAATTCCAGATCTATATAATTGTCATACTGACAGTTTAATTTATTAAATCAATTTTCATGATCAGCAACCTTCTAATAAATAGTTTCAAAATATGAAATGTCACTAGGAAAATTTGACATTCGCGACTAACTCTAAATAACACAGAGCTCAGTTCATATTTAAGAACCCTAGTTCTCAATAATTTGATTTGTTTGATAAAAAAATGTTTTGTGATTTTTTTGGTTACATATTTATGTTGGCAGTTCTGTTAGTTGACATCTGTATGCAAAGATTAAAACCTCTACAACAGTATCGAAATAGTATATTGTACAACTAGTGTTACAATGACGATGTTTGTAATACGAGTATAAGTTTGCTTAACGAGCCGCGAGGTGGCGAGTTAAGCAATATACGAGTATTACAAAAAGGAATTGTAACACGTGTTTTACATACTACTTTGTCTATTTCACCTTAATTTACAATTTACTTTAAAGAAATGGGAAAATGTACACACGGGTATTTTCGATGTGGTAATGTTGGTAATAACTGATAACGCATACAATGACATTCACTGTCATTTTGAAAAAATCACGTAGGCAGGAAAAAATTCAAGTTTAAAAAAAGTTGACAGCTTAGTTGTTTCTTCTGATATAAGATAAAAAATGTTTATTGTAATAGAAACAGTAAAACCTTGATTGAGTACATGATTGTCTTATCAAAATAATTATTTATAATAAAAATAAGTATGTTTCATTATTCTCGCTGTTATTTCTGAGCATCATAACATTCAAATTTTCAAAACGGCGCCAGTTAATGAATACTTATTATACCTAAACCAAAAAATGAAGGATCTAAACCGAGTGAATCTAGCAGGCGCAGATTAGCAGTCGGAGTTGATTGTGAGCGAGCCTTGTTCCCAAATTGTCAAATTTAGACAGTTTGAAATTAAAAATTGTCATTGCAAATCTGTCAAAGTTTTGAAAGGTTTTTCACAACTCCAATTGTTACTTATTAAACTACTATTAATAAATATGAATTGGAGTTGTGAAAAATCTTTTAAGTAGCAACTAATGTCGTACACACTTTTGCTATCAGAATGTTATTTATTAATAGTAGTTTAATAATTAACAATTGGAGTTGTGAAAAACCTTTCAAAACTTTGACAGATTGCAATGACAATTTTTAATTTCAAACTGTCTAAATTTGACAATTTGGGAACAAGGCTCGCTCACAATCAACTCCGACTGCTAATCTGCGCCTGCTAGATTCACTCGGTTTAGATCCTTCATTTTTTGGTTTAGGTATAGTACCTATCACAGACAGACTGACAGAGTAGGCTGGCGGCAAAATTTACTTACTGCCAGCCTTACAAATAAAAAAATCACTACTTCCAGTTGTACAAAGTAGCACTTTGTGTAACTGTTTTTCGCAAAAACAGTGTCACAAAGTAACCTTTGTATACGCGAAATAGACAAAAACATTTTTTCTGTTCTGTCAAAAATAAGCAAAAATCAAAATGAAACAGTCTGACCAGATCATTCAGAATGAAAACTATTGCTGCAGGCTCAACCGATGTATGTCTGGGAACTTCTAGTCTTTGAATTGCATATACAAGCCACACAGTTTAAGTTTGATACACATTTAAAATTATTGTATAATTCACTTAAATCGTTAAATTTGAAGTATGCACATTTATCCTCAATTTAATCGTCATATTCTCATCTATTATTATTACAGAAGTGTACATTACATACAACCATGAATTTATCATAATTTTGTTATATTAAAACTGTATAAATAGCTAAATATTTTACTACAAAAGTCCATAATGAGAAAAATCATAATACACATAATAGACTGTGCAGCAATATTTTTCTTGCTGTGTAGTCCAATCCTTTAGATATGTTATATAAAAGATTTCAGCCACATATTTTTTACAGTGACGGACCAAGCAGTGGTAACTCCCATTTAATGAAATAACTTTACAGTTTACAAAGTTTTAAATTGTAAAAATCTGGAGAAATTTCATATCTGCTATAGCTAAAAATGAGCGACAGTAGCATTGTTAACCTTAATAAATACACATTCACAAATAATGGCTTAGGTCTCCAGTCTTAATAACAAGCAATTTCAATGGATGTTCGAATTATGTAAATTACTAAATTATTAACGCGTTTATGTAAACTGAAAATTGAGCTAGGTCGTGCAGCGTTCAAAATGGAAAGTTATTTCATCATATACAAATATAAAAAATAGCCCACTAAGCACCTTCATAAAGTTTACTTATATTGAAACTGAGCTGCTGCAAATATACTTTTAGTTTTAATCTGAAGTTCAAAGATGTAGAAACTCGAGTAAGTCTTTGTCCATTGCCATAAGCATGTCCTTTTCTTTAATATAATATTTATTTTATAACTTTTTATTTCTTACTCTACACTTTGTTACGCCCTAGTCGTGTTAATTATAACGTGACAATAATATCCATAAAAAGTAAATTATAATAAACAAAGAATAAAATGCAGTTTAGTATAGTAAACAAATCTGTAAGTAATATGTTAAAATGTGGGGTATTTTTGTGTCAATTAAGTTATTAACTCCCGGTATAAAAATACATTATTCCACTTTATTTGAAAATTAAGTGGATATTTTAAATATAAAAGGTTTTATCGTCGAATGCAGGCAGCTGTATTTAAATGTAGACAGTCCAACCTCATGTATGCCTTGGTGTCAAATTTTACTAAATTCAATTTGACAGGAAAATAGGATCTTTCTCACGGTTGAAGCTTTGCTTTCAGGCACGTTTTCTCTCAGTTCAATATTAAAACTCCCTGTTAGATAATATTGCAGTAATAAAAATTAAACTTTGATAAAAATAATTTAATTTACGACTTCATTTTAGTTAAAAGACTGCCTTAAATCCATGTGCGATTGCAGTTGGGAAAACATTTTGTTGATGTTAAAACTTTTATACAAAGAACTAAATGCTCAAAAAGATAATAATTATTTTTAACTGACAAGCTTTTATAGTTTTAAGTTACCATGATCTACCTTTTAAAATTCATATAAAAAAGAATTCTGGGCAATTTTGTTATTAGTTGAGTCTGTCGTCATATTTAAATTCGAAATGTTAAACGCATGCTACCCCACTTAAAACCTATGAAATGCTATGTAAAAGGCTACCCTTTTAGACAGTTTCAATCAGGCAGCAGGTTTGCGGTTGTCTCTAGTGGATGTTCCTTCACGGAACGTCCTCGGTGAATCTGCCTGTGTCCCGTCAACTAAGTTAAGTTCCACCAATAATTAAGTTGAAAGTAGGCTGCCGTTTCGGTGTGTTTTGATCTAGTTCGTGTTAGCCATACGGACAAAGAGATGTTATTTTGTGCCCAGTTAGAATTAGTAAAAGGGGAACAAATAGTTATTGTTCCTTGTATCGTTTCGAGTGGTTGTGTATTTGTGCACTTGATTACATGATGACACAAATTACTGAACTGTACTTAGAATGGGATCCCAGCTAATAATAATAATGATTATGCTTGAACATGACTAAATAATCTGGTTGTATGTAGTGAATTCAATAGAACTAATTTTGAACGAATGTATTAAATTAATTTTTGCTTGAACACTCGAAACAATTGAATCTATTGAACAATTGAAATCTATTTAAACCTATTTCGTATGTTGTTAAATCGGCATAACCAATCTTTAGTGTTTTATTCACAAAATAAAATTCACTAACTTAAACGAACATCAATTTTTTGAGAAACCTCTTCACAGTCTTTGGATTTTTCAAGTTTTTTTCATATAACACCTAACAAATGGGTGGCGTCCTTAATATTACTTATTAATTCCTGCTTCTTTTTTGTAACTAAGCCTTGGTAATTAGCACCCACGATCGCTAAACTCTATTAGAATAAGAAAGACGTCTCTACCGGGGTATATGTTTTACAGCAAATATACTGATTTCTGATGAACTGTTTTTTTGTACTTGAGTTATTTTAAATTAATGACGAGTTAAAAAACTTGCAAGTATCGTTGCAAGTAACGATATCATTAATATCATAGAAGAGTGATACTCAAGAAATTAAAAGTAACAGATACGATAAAGACAAAGGAAAATTCTTTATTTCCAGTTATCACTGCAGTAATGAGAAAATACTAACACAAAATGGAAATATTTCTTAATGTATTAAAAGAAAGATTTATTTACTAAATTATTAATGATGAAATTATACATTACCGGATTATAGAAACATTTTTATTGAATTCATCTGCCCCATAATATTGCATTTGGCTGTTGTGATAACCATAAAAAGTTATCAAAGAATAATCTCATGCAAGATATATTATCTTAATCGATTAATTGTGACACTCAATGATTTTATTTAAAGATTATTATTTCTTCCTACTACAATACGCTGCCCTTAAGAAAACTTTAACTTCAAGACCCATATAAGTAGTACCTACAATCTCAACCGGAAATACCACTAACCTATATCTTTCGAAAATAGTTAAAATACAAAGGCATTTAATTAAAACAACATAAATTGTGTGCAGCGAAAAAGATATTCAAACCTGATTATTATCTTATTTTACCTCATTAAACTTTAAACATGACATGATTAACATCGTGACATTTAACACAAACATGAAACTCATATATACTTTTATAAATATATCAATGCTCGAAAACTAGATAACATTTTTTTAAAAACAACCTTTTAAACGAATATCAGATGTAGAATTATAATCAGTAATCACAATTAAAGGCATAATCGATAAACAGCTATTTATATAACAACTGTACAGAGTGCACGTTACGCAAATTGTCAAACGAGGTCGTAGGCCGAGTCGTAAAAACACTTTTTGCACGTGTTACACACAGTATTTTGTATACAATCGAATTCTATTTAATTGAATATTGTAAATGAAGTTAACTCCTATAGATGGTCCCTGCAGTGTTTGCACTATTGTCATTCTTCACAGTCAGATATACAGAATCTACTCTTTTATGAAACACGGGCAGATCTTAAAATTGCCCTTAGTTTATTTTGTAATAAACAGTCATAAGTAAGTAACTAAAACAAGAAGTTTAATAAAGACTCCCAAACTTGTCTTTGAATTACAATACATATCAAAAATTAATGCATGCGCGAAATACTTAAATAATGTTGATTAAAAACGCAAATAAGCTACCACAATTGAAATATTTTTAAAGGAAACTTTTGGAAATTCATCATGTTTCACAATTCAAAAAAACATTGTACAGAAATTCTTTCCTGTTTCAATAATATAAACAGCATAAACGTACGAGTGAAAACCTAATTAAACCCTTGATTGCTATTGATTTTAAAATGGATGTTTTAATAATAATTCTAATTCTATTCCATTTCGTTTCTATCAAATTCACGCAGGATTTGCTGTTGATAACATCCGGGTGCTGTTTATTCCCGGCGTCTGGTTCTTAGTAACCACCCACGCAGACCAGGGGTTGTTTCAGCAGTGATTAATAACCCAGTAGAACTAGTGATTAGTACGACCAGGGATAATCATAGGTCAAGAAAATAAGAGAGAAACAAGACAAAACCCCAAAGGAAAAATGAAAAACACGGAAGTCAAGCAATTTACATCAATTTACTGTGATTAGCTATAATTTACTAACGACATGGAAAATAAATCACTCACTCAAGATTGTAAATAACTTAAACGTTTAAAAGTGGTTGTAAGCGGAAAAATGTAGTACCTACTCCCGATAAACCCTGCCAAAACTTAAACCAATAAAAACGCCAGCAATGCGATTCAATTTCCCAAAACTAAACATTTCCAACCAGGGATTTTTACACATCCATAACTAGGCCGTAGAACGTAAAACTTTTTACTAAAACGAAGCCGGAAAAAGGAAGGACTTGTCTCATCTAAAAATTCACCAAATTTAGCCAAGTATATAACAAAAGTAACCTCAAAAAAAACTGCATTTCTAAGGGAGGGCATTTGCAAGTTGATACAGGGTACCAAAAACAGTTGAAAATTCAAGCTCTTAGAATATGTTAACCAAAAGAGAAAATATATTAATCATAGGCGAAGAGTATAAACCAAAGTTATCGTAAGAAACGGCACTAAAATCTCAGTTTGGTCTAACAATTCCAAATAAATAAATTGGACGCGCACACGCCAGAACAGCACAAACGCCAAAAAGTCGAAGATACACTGTTTGGTACGGCCCAGTTACACGACTTAAGCTGCATGTAATTGTACAAATGGCATATCCGACAAAAAATTACACATCAAAGGAAATTGAATTAAAACTCGCGCAAACGCCATTTCAATCACCTTAAGTACGAGTCACTTGGCAGAAACGCCAATCTCCCATAAGGAACACACACGGTATGTGTGGATTTTATTATTATCACAATAAGTTTAAATTAAATATTTTTAGTATCAGTTAATATCAGTACTATCGGTAATTGCATTTCCTGTACGTACTTGTTTGATATCCGTAATGTTTAAATCCAATTTCATTCGACCAAATTAGCTTTTTATTATAAAAGAGTAGTTGTTTGTGCCAAAAAGTGCCATGTACAATGTGTTTGGCATAAACGTCATTACCCCATTGTTTTCTTATTGAAACTTTTTATATTGAAAAAATGGTTTTTATACTTTGTTTTTCAATATCTTCTGTGTTTTGTGAAAAAATACTTTCTGAAGATACTAGCTATTTTCAGACATAGATTAAATGCATTTTTAAAGGAGTAAGACACTGATTATTTTTGGCGCTTATACCATTTCATTTTTTTGCAGATGAATGCCTGATGTAAAATAATTTTAAATGAAAATAAAGAAAACCTATTTAAAAAAGAAGATAATCAATCCATTTTAATAGTACATGAAAAGCTATCCACATTGCAACCAAAAAGACCGACTGATAACTGTAATCTGAGTTGTGACGTAACTGAGACTTGAGACAATTATTCGAATAATAATGAAAAAGGGAAAAAAATTGTTAAACTGTAAATTAACTTTTCTTGACGTTGAAAAGTGTTTTTAAAACAATTCTTTATTCAAAAACACGTACTGTTAAGTACAATAAGTATTTATTCGTTGTTAATTATACAATATGCACTTGCATAATAATTTAAACACCATACAGTTTCAACATTAAACTGGTAATAATGCTCAGAGACCTAGGTAAACAACATCCCTGGATGCTAGTTTCTAAGCTCTCCGTACTGTCGTCACAACTCGAACTGAAGTATCTGACACAATGCGGTGTTTATATACCATGCGAATCCTTTGTCTGGATTCCCACTTGGCGATAACATTCGCCCACATAGCATACATGAAGTCGAATTAGAATAATATTAAGATAAGGTTTCTGAGTACAGCCATGCATTCGCATACATTATTTAAATTAGTATAATATTAAGATACGGTTCTGAATATATTACCAGCGTTATCTTATAGGCAGCGATAAGGTTTATACGTTGTCTTATATGACTGCATACAGTTTATAATATTAATTAGCATGCTGTTTTATTAGACCCACCTGATTTGCAACAAGAAAATTTATCAGATAACGATAACCGTAATATAGGCTGTGATGCAACCACAGAGCAACTACAGCTTTAGAAAATTGCCCGAATAATAATGAAGCGGAATATGTTTCACTATAGCAAATAATTTTATTAGAAACAGATAATACTGGTAATATTGGCTGTGACTCAACGCTACCTTTAAGCCAACGTATTTCAAGACGTAAATAATTCAAAATAAAATAAATCATTCATTTTGTAAAGATAGTATTAGACTAGACGATGAGGAAGATTTGAAGGAAGCGGAAGTTAACGTAGAAGCTAATGTCATGAACGAATGCGAAGAGGTAACACATAATAAGATTTATGATAAGAACTATTTGAAGAATAACTCTAGTAACAGCAGTGGATCTTTTTGGAACCAAAAGAAGAAAATATATCTTTAAGCTCAAAAAGGGGCGTGAGTCACGGCCAGCATACACAGAACTAATTATTATCAAACCGGAATATCCTCTTGAATATACGTCTCTCAAGACCCACTCTTCAGTAGTTCAGTTCCAGACCAAACGGATATTGAAGACAATGTGGGGGAATAAATTGTTGTTGTTTATTTTTACTGATACCAAGAAAATAACCTATTTATCTTAAGACTGCTTACTTTGTAGTTTTCATAACAATATATGATACCAGTTACGTTGATTTTCATAAACGAATTTTTCAATATTTTCAGTTTTTATTTTAGTATTCCTTTTGTTTATTTAATAAAGCTAAAGAAGTTTTGTATATTATTAATTTTTTCGATTTTCATTTTGGCACAAGTAACTCCACCTCCCCAAAGGTAAAACATCTTAATTAGTTATTAATGTCATATCCACCTGTTTAAATGCCAAAATGACCATTGTTTCCAAGAGCTGAATGATGTAAACGCCACCATCCATTTGGCATATCCACATAAGCGTCATTATTTACCTATTATTCAAACTCCATGTTTTGTGAACCGCATTAAAAAACCGTAAATAAATCAAGACTCTATCTCCGCTATCAAACTGTGCGACAAAAATTGTAATACATGTAAAATAGTAGTTTGTACAACATCAGTGGAAATGATGCACATATAGCACGAGGACGAAGTTTGAGGCACGACGCCGAAGACTGAGTGCCTCAATCGTTCGAGAGCGATATGGGCATTCCACTTAAGTTGTACAGTATATATTTTTTTCGACTAAGCAAAATAATTAAAAAATAAATTGCATGTCTCCTTCAAAAATTGAATATAGGGATTAACATGTGCCTTTAAAATATCTTTTTCGTCTTTCTTGTAAGATTTACCAAATTATCTGTACATGCCGTTGGATACGCGTCGAAATACCTAACCGATAAGTCAGGGTCAAAATGATCAGATTTTGCTCGACATGCAAATTCTTAAACGTACAAAGTGTGGCCTATCACTAAAGAGATTGATACATAGTAAAATGATAGCGAAATAGAATACCCGTTTTATAAAACGGCAGATTTTGTAATCTGAATGGACATAAGCATATTGTAATGTCTCAGTTACTAATTAAAGCAATGATAATATTTTAGGTGTTTAGTCTTTATAATATGATGTTAAATCTGAAAGTCTTACAATAACACCACACACAACATGACATCTCTAACGCACTTTCCACTTGCCAATTGCTCTTTGGGATTTTACATTTTTAAACAATAAATATATAATTGGAAAAAATAATTTTTTATACCTAATTTATGCTTCTAAATTCGATTATAAATTAAAAAAACTTTCAAATGGCGTAGCTAAAATAGCTATTGTTCATAACGAGAAAACTACGCCCATTGGATATGTTTGAATTCATAATAGCATTTTGGAGCATAGATTAAATAAAAAATATTTAATAATTAAATATTTTTTCCATTATTTATTTATTGTTCAAAACTTGAGTCATATAAATACCAGATGTAGTAGCAATTCCAAGCGTTCTTCATCATGGGAATCTGAAGTTTCATGCGCCATATTAACATAATCAAAAACTTGATGATGAAAATGCATTATTTGGTTATTATTCTAGAATGAATCAGCTTTACTTTGAGCTATATAAAATAATTTCAAGATGTTTTGTTTTAAAAATATAATGGTACATCTTTCCCATAACACAGAAAACAATGAGGCGTTTGTCCAAAATACTTTTGGGCATTTAACCGATTTAATGTACAATTATTGCCATCTAAAAAATGCTAGAATAGACTTACCTAGTTATCATTGTGAATGAAGCACGCGTATTATTCGATTGAACTCACCTGTAACAAAAAGAAGAAACAGAGTTAGAAACTATTGTCACAAACGGAATTTAGAATATTTAGAATTGAATAATTTCATAATTCCTCAACTTGCATTCCGTCCAGTGCAAACGTTTAACCTTGGCAACAAGTTTGTTCAAGTCAGCCTATGCTATAAGACCACCTGCATGCTGTATTTATATGACAATATATCCTATTATGATAGTATATTCTAATATGCATTTATATCTAGTGTTTTTTTAAATTTGACGTCAACGTAGGCTGTGAATAGTCGATTGTGAATAAACCAGAAAAAGACATCTAACCTCACTTTTGTAATTTTAATTGAAAATTGGACAGAGGTTGGATTTGAACGTTTTGACAATGACATTTATTAATACGATCAAGATCCATTCACAATCAACTACCCATAGCCGGGTCAAATTTAAAAAAACACTCGATATATTCATCTCATTATAAGTAATATATTCAATTATGCATTAACAGCTTCCGCGATATTCATGAGGGTAGCATATATAAACGGGCTTGTTTCAAGTCAACAGTCAGTCATTCCATTGACTCCATCAAACCATGACCTTGAAGCAGGCCTAGTAAGAAACTTTATATTAATTATTGTAGGGGTTTCTAGAAGCTGGCGTCCTGGGATGCCGCTTACCTGGTCTTTCTAAAAGCTTAGTTGTAGTACATAGTTGCTAGGGTGGTTTCGACTACTCTAATGTATAATGTTAGTTCTAAGGAGAACTCGACCGTCCCAATATTTTGTGTAGTTTGTAATCCAACTTGTTATTTAGTATATTGTTAAGTTGAACCTTGCGTTTTATTATCTACCCTTATCTACGTCCCTAGTCACGACAACCTACACGTGACACTATCCTGGATCAAACGTCCTTGATAATTACTCTATATGTAGTGTCTTTCTGTGTGAATTGACAAAGATACTTTTGTTACTTTCAAGTAGGCGTGCCAATTAAGTCCATCACCATCAATGCGTAATATTATGATGCTAATAATATTGATTTCATTGTATATCTAATAAACACAATTTAATGTCCTTCTTTTATTTATTGTAACAAATTACAGCAAATATAAACTGTGCGTTTTGTGTGATTTGTTTTCATTTTAACAACTTTGACTGATTCTCATTCCATATCGCTTTTATTTTTGAATATTAACTAAACGAAATGTTTTGTATAGCGAGAACGAAATATTTGATTTTATGAAAACTTGTTTCAAATAAATATTTGTTTACGACAATACATACTGTTATATATTTTATAAATTCCCTGCATCATATCCATTTCACAATAAAAATCAATGAATAAGTTTTATTCTTGCATGCTTAATGCGAATGAAAAGCGAAGCACTACATTTAAAGCTGTTTTTAAAAATAGCACAATAAGGAGCTATTCAGCTATTACTTGAAAGGTTCAAGCTTTCCTTACAGCAACAATAAAATCTAATATCCAGAATCTAAGAAAGAAAATATCATTTTTCTTTTATTTGACTAGTTGTTTATGTTCTCTTGACGTTTGCTATTTTATGTTTCTCAGACATAAGCTTTTCCCATCGAATGATAAAATTTTAAACGTCAAAACCAATAGCATAGTTTACTCCTTTTTGTAAGGTGATTTATACTACTTCATTGTTTATTTGAAAGCTCGGTTGGAAAACTTGTAAATTGTAAGATTTATGTTCCATTAAAAAATCTATTTTTAAAAAATAAAAATAATCAGAGCAGAAATGATAACAAGGTAAATATTAAATTATGAATTCAAAAATTGCTTAATTTCTCATTTCATTTTTTGCTCATTTCCAGACTTTATTTCCAGCAGATTCTAAAATTAAATATTTGCCAGAAGAAAAAATCTTAATTAGAAACTGCTGGCGAGTATTCGTTAATGCATTATAGGTGGTACACTTCAGAATAAAGAAAATGCACCCTTGAAGTGAATATAATTAGAGAAGTTCTTTAAAAACTTCAAATTCCGGGCTTTGTGCCATTGTATGTCGGAAACCGTCAGAGTTACTGACGCTTCTTTTTAGCGACGAAGACGATTGCGAAGAAACAGGACTAAAGTGACGCTGCCGCTATGCTCGTTTCCATCTTATTGAGTTAATAGCAAAATGTCCCTCCTCATACTGAACGGTAGAAGGCTTTGATGTAGTTCACACCCATCACTGCTTATTAATGCATACTAAATGCTATACATTCGAGGGGTGGAATGGAAAACTAAAGAACCTTAGCATTTTATCGCCTAGAAAGGTACATTACCATTTTCTAATGACAATTACAAATTAGAGCTTACAAAAAAGAAATTACCTTTTTATTCATTGAATATGTCACATTCTCTCAACTTGAATTGTACTTTGAGAAAGTTGTATACTATTTTAAAATATACGACGAACAAATTGTAGCGCATTTGAAAAATCAAAATGAACGGTTGTACCAGAGCCAACTACAGCTTACGAGCCTACGCCTAGAATTTGTGACGTCACAATAGTCGCCGTGAGAATTAACTGAGAACTCATGGAATTCAGGTGCAGAACAATTTTTTTAGGCCATAAATATTCTCGTATATGTATTTACCAATGCGGACTATTTTGTAACAATACTAACTAATAGTAAGATGTAAAATAACAATGGTAAATGTAAGTTTAGACATAATACACTATAAATTTTGGTCTGAATAATACAGTTATATACATAGAAAATAAAACAAGAGCTTCTCAAACATTATAATTAATGGATGAGAACGACATTGATAAAAACATAAATATTTTCTTGCAGTTTGGTAATTGAGAATTATAGCACTGCGACCCAATTAGTTATAAAGAGAAAAAATGAGATAACCAATACAAGAAATTCTTATTAGTTGCTAAATTTCTCCTACTTTCTTTTTTGTGTTTTCCAAAACTATATTTGTTATTTTTCTATTTTGCTGTAGTTATTAGCTAAATAAATCCCTATTACAATTTGACAATTATTTTTACCAAATATCTTAGAATATAAAACTTTAGGAAGAAGCATAATCATCTATACGGTCTCAATACGGCAGAGTAGATGTTTTCGGTTTTGTAATTAGATATTTCCATTGGCGGTTCTCACTGTCCCGAAATGCACGCATAAGCTACATCACCTCAATTTTAAAACAAAGTATTTTGAAATTAATCTTAGAATATAAATGTTATATTTAATATTTTAAACAAACGAATACTTATTTATGAAATGTAATTCCCGTCTTCGTATTTGTCGGAGTTTGAAAGAAAAGTAGATTTAGGTGGCGACTAATGGCGGCCAGTGTGATATCATATCCGTCGCTTTTAAAGCTCATTGCGTCGGATAGTTATGCTCCTTCCTACAGTTTTATACTCTTAATACTTTATACTTCTAAGCCAAATACCAAAATATGCTTTCGATTTTTGAAAATTCTATGCTGTTTATTCTTTTCATGGAAATATTGGAATGGACTACGGGTTACTTAATTTTTTGCATTTTAATAATTCAAATAGAAGTCCTGCGTACATTTCCGTCACTATTTGCTGCTCAGAACATCGTGTTTGATTATCCGCTTGTTCTTTGTGTTACGTTTAGCTTATTTTGTTCATAGCTTTTTATCCGTTCGTTACTTTTTTTTTGTTATTTGCGAATTTTTATTCTGGATCAATTTTGTTACTTATGTTACTCAAAACTCAAAGCCATTATTCAAGAAGGGATTGATTATAATCATGTACAAGAAACATGGAGCTTGCATTCCGTACAGTTAATAAAGTATCAAGTTTCATTAGTCTTCTGTCCTGTTTTTAAGTTTAATTAATAGTACAGAGGCGTATTAGGTCTCATTACTTCTATCGCATAGAAAATAAATAAATATGACTATTAGCAATTGTACCTAATCTCATTTTAAAATCGATAATTCTGGATTACTCCCCACTTTCTCATGTAATTATTGCTGACATACTTTAGCATGCGAATTTCTTGGTACATATCTTAATCACGTTTCTCTAAAGCAATGTAATACCTGGTATATGTAGGTAGTGTATTGATTCCATTAATGTCTAGGAACAAGAGTGATTCCATAGAATCTTCCCTTGACTTTAACTAAGTATATATTCAAAGATGCTATAAATAAAAAATAATGGCACCCAATTAATAAGACATGAATTCAAGAATTCTCATTACGTATTTATTTCAAATTAAAATAAATAAAATGTAAAATAAGTACTTGTCAATACTGAAACTTTAAATGTATTTAAATCTTCAGGATTTTGAGTGTTAATTAACTAATATTGTAAAAATTGGTTTTTGTAGTATGCAGTATGAAAAAGCATCGTCAGTTTTCATTTCTAATTTATTATTTCTTGTACGTTTTTCGAATAAAAGAATAATAACAAATTATTTAAATTGTTATTAAATTAAAGATTAATGACAAACAAAATTTAAAAAAAAGTTATGCTTGTAACGGGGTTCGATCTTGCATTCCACCAGCCCGTGCAGTTTAGCAAGCCACCGTTGGCATTGAACCACGGAGGCTTCACGTCAACTTTTCAGGTTTCGGCTTTTAAATTAATGTTTTGCAAATAATTCATGAATTTATAATTTTAACTAAAAAAATCTACAACAAAATAGTTTTATATGTACGTCTTATTCAATGATTGTTGGCCAGTTCAAAAAATCTGCCTTTAACTTCTTTGTAAGAATGATCAAGCAACTTCGAATTACACTCTAATAAGAGCGATACTGTTCGACACGAAGTTTCGCGACACTTCAAGTGTCACGACCACGAACAGTATCACGACACTCGACACCCAAGTTCCCATCACTAATGCTAACATTAATTTGCTTTTATTTTTTGTTTATTAGAGGAAGTAATTATTAAATAAATGGAGAATAATTTTTTAAACTAATTCGCCTTTGATATTTCTTAAATTAGGTACTTAAGTTATCCTTTGAATGTACCTACACAATTAGATGAATCTAATCAAGGATTGAAACCACATACATGTTTAATGTATTGGCTCAGATCCAAGCACTGGACATTCGAAGAAAAAGAATCCAATGTGTTCCTGTTTGTAATGCTTTATTTTTTTTACTTTGTACATTATCATTTAGATTGACCTAATTGTGGCAATTGCAATTCTTTTCGAACTACAGATAATTATTTACTTTACTACCTAGATTGTAGAGTATCCTTTGATGAGAGAATTTAATGTTTACTTTAGATTTCCGCAGGAATTAGTTTGATAATTGCTTCTATAATATCATAATTAAGTTTGATAACTTTGCAGTTACTTCAATAAGGATCATACCATGCAAGTTAACTTAATACCGTTAGTTGATCTAACTTAAAGTAATAGGTAACTACGTGTTTGTCTAGCATTCTATAAAACATTATTAGTCGGTATCATGTTTTATTATAGGAGCAATTAAGATACCTAGTTAAGAAGTAAAAAGAAAGATTAAAGCTTTGCAGTAAACACTGAACGATATAATTTGGCCATGTACATGTTCACTTCACTAACTACGTTTGAATAGACTAATTCGTGACTTTTTTATAATTAAGCATTGTAAAGTATTAAAAAATAGTATGTAGAATAAGTGTAGGGTCCAGTGGTCTAGAACGACGTCGCAGCTCAAGTATTATCTAGTAGACAAAAAGTGTCAGTAGGGACATCCCATGCAGCTCAATTGAAACGCTAGCTATTTTTCCGCAGAACTAAACAGATTACTTTAACTTCTTATTCAAAACTGTACAACACAAAATATTTAATACTTACTGTGCAACTCAAGATTGCCTCGGCTTGAGATCTCTACATAGCAAAATTAAATTCAGGTCACAGGTATTATTTCCATAGCTCACTAATTATAAAAGAAAGGGATATAGGTTTAAAGACACAAAAAAGGGAGAATGGGCGCCAGTTATTTGAAATTATTCTATCACACCCCCAAATAACAAAGAGCTAGATTAAGTTGATTAAAGATTAGAAAAAACTAATTTAACATTAGTTTAATTGACGTTAACACAAATTAAATTATTAAATAATTTCAATTAATGTTAGGCCCATTATCATTCAGTATGGTTAAATTCAAACTTAAGTTTATTTATAAATAAAAAAATGAAAAGTTTTCATTTAAGACACAATTGTAAATTTAATAAAAAAAAACCTACGCAAGAATTCTTAGCGACGGAGAAAATATGCTTATGCAAATAGTAATCAAAAAAATATATAAATAACACTGTACAACAAAATTTCCAGGTTCTAATACACTTTTTCTGGAGGTTTTTAAGATGCAGATCATGAATCTGCTATGGGTTTTTTCGGGTCAGGTCAAATTTTAGTTATGTATATTCCAATTTGTTTTCAAATAAAACTCGTTTTTAAATGCACGAGAGAGGTAGGCAAACTTTTACGTTTAACAACATCCTGTATAGCTAGCTACCTGTATCTGCAGGCACATGTACAACATCATACCTATACTTGCCTTAGTAGATATGATTTGAAGGTTTATGTACAAATATATACTAAATACCTGATACAATACTCATGTCTGAACTTCCAGATTAATGTTTTGTGTTAAAAGTGTGTCAACTACCATATTTAACAATTTTTTTTACTTCTGTTCTCAAAGGCTTTTCAAAATGAAACTTACACCAAAAAGAGTCTACACGTAGCTGTATAACATACTGTATTTCTAAAAAAATTGAAGGTACACTTTCTTATATATTCAAGCTCAAAAGTCACATCATGTGATCTAAGAATGAAGAATTCAATATTTTTTATAAAACAATTTTTTATGAAAACTATACTCTTTTAGCTTTAAAACAAGCCTAAGATAAAAGTTCTACTATGATTAGCAGCAAAGTAATCAATTGTTTTTGTTTACCTTATAAGCGTAAATTTTTTGTCATATTTGCAACCCCGCTGTATGAATACCGTATGTCACTGAGGGCTATAATTTTACATACGTAAGTTACTTGATGTCCTCTACCATCCTACTAAATTCCACGAAAATCTGAGATGGTCGGGTTGAAAAGTTCATTTTTTGGTGATGATTTGGCATGGAATGACATCGAAACAACAATAACAACAGCTGACCCGAAAAAACCAATAGCAGATTCGTGATCTTCATACCAAAAAGCTGTAGAAAAACTATATGAAAACCTGGATTTTTTTTGTGTTGTACAAAACCTTACCCAACAAAAACGCTCAATACAAAGTAATTATAATGCCCCGAATACCATAAACTTCTATACACGCTTTATAAACCTATCAGATACACAATTCAATGACAGAGAAACACAATTTCTTAACAAAGGCTTCAAATTTTGTCCTTTTCCAAAATTCACTAACAAAATTAAAGAAATCTTGGCTGTTGAATGTGAAACTATACTCAGAAAAGATCACAACAATTATGCAAAATTCCAAATCTTGAATCTGATAAAAGAAATATCTTTGAAACAGAACAAAACACAGAATAAAACATCTAACTTGTCACTACTTCAATCTATCAGACATAAAATTACAGAAAACAATTTAATTTCTGTTAAAGTAGATAAGGGTAACACTGTGGTAATCCTTTCGAAAGATGTTTACACACAAAAGGTGAATGATTTTATTGATAAAGAAAATTTAGATGTTTTAAACAAAGATCCTACCACAAAATTTCAAAAAGAAATAAAACAAGCTTTAGCAAACTGCAATATCTGCTTTAACGAATTAGAAAAACAACAAATCATACATAAAAACTCACAACCACCAAGACTATATGGACTGATTAAAACACATAAACACAACATGCCTATACGACCAGTAGTATCATATATCAACGCACCTAATCACACCTTGTCCAAGAAACTCAAGAAACTCAACCATATTATTAACATCATAGGATATAAATCGAAATACTCTGTCAAAAATTCATTAGAATTAGTAAAAAACTACAGAACATACATCTTCCAGCACATTCAAAACTTGTAAGCTTTGACATTTTGTAACATGTTTTCAAAGATTCCACAACAAGACTGTATATTCCTTTGTTAGATAATTTCCTAGTTAATAGTAATGTAGAATTAGTAAAAAGATTGGAGATAATTCAATTATTTGATCTTTGTATCAGTCAAAATTATATCACTTTTAATAATATAATTTATTTACAAAAAGATGGTTTACCTATGGGTAATTCTCTGAGTCCTCTATTAGCTAACATATTTATGGATAATTTCGAAGATCAGATATTTGAATTAGATCTTTCTAAACGCATTATTTTTTGGTTTCGTTATGTTGATGACATTTTAGCTTGTTTTGACAGTTCTTTTGAGGTTATCAATGAATTTTTAATTCTTATTAACAGTCTTCACGCAAACATCACGTTTACACTAGAAACAGAACAAAATAGAACTATTAATTTTTTGGATTTAACTATTACAATCAATACAAACAATGAATTTGATTTTTCCATATACAGAAAACCCACAAGCACAGACGTCACTATTCCTAATGATTCATGTCATCATAAAATGCATAAACTAGCGGCTTATAGATCTTTAGTACACCGAGGTTTAAGTACTCCAATGAAACGATCACATTTTGATAAAGAAATTTCAATCATCAAACAATTAGCACATGCAAACCATTATAACCATAACATGATTGACAGTTTAATTCAACAAAAAGTTTATAGGTTAGCTATCAAAAGAATACGAAAAACCACCAGTTACAAAATAACCTATAAAACTAACACCAACACCTTTTCATTTTTATTCAATGCTAAAGACAAAACACAAGATATCATGAAATCCGGCATTTACCGTTTGAATTGTTCTTTTTGTAACTCGGTTTATATTGGCCAAACACTTAGAAATTTCGACATAAGATACAAAGAACACGTACGCTCTTATAGACTTAAACATCCAGAAAAATCGAATTATGCCAAACACATTTTGGAACAGAACCACCCAATGACACCTCAAAACAACATTAAATTCTTACATTTTTGCAACAACAAACACAAATTAGACATTTTAGAAGCTTTTGAAATATACAAACATAAACGCACAGTACCTTTAATGAATGAACAAACTGAACTTAGTAATTCTCCTTTATTAGAAGTGTTAGATGTTTAGTGTTTTTCTGTATTGTGTCTAGTTACCTATTTTCTGTATGTATTTATCCTTAGCAACGTGTTTGTTTATCAATCTTATCTACCTTTGATAATGGCATTTTAACGTCGAAACAATATTGTCAGGTTAAGATAAACTAATAAAACTTGTGAAACTTTAAATTAATCTTTTAATTTGATTATATTTCATACCGTGTAATTATCCAACTTACTTCAGTTTTAACAAAATAAGAAAATTCATCAACCAAATACCCTTAATGTCTTTGAATGCGGTATTAAGATTTTACAATTCTTCAAAACTTCACAAACAACACCTTACAATAAAAAGACCTTATTCACTAAACTTTAAAAGTTTGAATTTTGGTAAAGATGCTGCAACGATGAGCTGAAATTTCTTGAATGATGTCGCAAAAAAATTATTTCTATAACAATTCGGTACGAATCGACGATACCAAAACTTCCAAACTGCAGTAATTCCAGTATTTGAATCATTAATTTCAAATTTTGTCTTTAACTGCAGTTGGTTATTAGAAGGTTATACTTTCAAATACTTTAAATTCTCTTCTTAAATTGTTAACTAATAATCCGCCGAATTATTCTTCGAACACGTTAATCAAAAAACAAACCTTTAAATTCAATATTAGATTTAATTTTCACTACAACTTTTAACGAACGAGAACGGGATTTGATTAATTTTATTAACACCGCGAAATTACACAATGAATTAAAACAGTAGGCTTCTTTTTCGTAACGAAACTTTACAACTTTTAAAGAACGGGAAGCTGTATGGTTTGGTAAATTTATTAACCTTGAAAAGTCGACGATAAATTGAAGCAAGTGTGCTTCCGATACGATAACGGAACTAAACACACAAAACGGTAATAGTACAACTTAATTATACTCTTAAAACGGTAACTTTGTTCTATATTGAAAACTGTAATGTTAAAAACAAAAATTAACATAAACTTTACCGGGCGCTTCTCTGAAGAGAGAGCCCCAGGACAACGCGAGAAATCATGCTCCGCTCGGCCCGCCTATTCTCTTGTTCACTGTATGAGATTCTATTGTAAACTGTCCTAAATTAAAAATATTTTGACGATAGAGTAAGTTTTGAGAAGGTTAAAATTTCAAATGAACCAGTAGAAGAAATGGCGGGAATTTTCTTAAACCAATGAGGGATAATTACGTCATATTATTCTAGAACATTTTCAACGAAAACTTTCGGGCTAACTCAATATTTTGCAGGTGGCTGTCTAGACAATTTTATTCTAGAAGATTCTGTTTGTCGGTGTTTTATTTACTAGAAAATATTTCATCCCAATGTGTTTTAAAGCTGTAAATTCGAAGTTTCATGCATTTTAACCATAAGAAAGCTTTTATTAAGGTGAATATTATATTTTAACCCTTATAGGCACGGAATTAAAAACAGCTTTGTTGTGGAACATTCTGTTCCATTTTAAAACGAAATCTGCAGATTTTTCTAGAAACAAATTTTATTAGTCTAGGAATGTTTCTTTTGAAAGTGACCTTTGATATTTAGTAAGACTCATTTTATGCAGTATACCAACGTAATTCTAAATCAAGAAGAAATATACAATAATATGCAGGACCGCACTAAGGGTTTTTTTATCAATTATACAAACAAAATGATTTTTAATGAAATTAAAAAAACGTTACACAATCGGCATCCATATCACTACAACCAGTCATTCTTTCAACAATAATTATACTCTTGATACCCACCTTCGTCACCCGAGACTCAAGAGAAAGTAAGAGTCAATCTGACAAACATTGCTCTCCAAAAGTTGCGATTTTGGATCTTGTCGCCGAAATTACAAGGTTTATGTAGATCATGAGGGTCCTCATAAGTGACGCTACAAGCACTCTATACTGGAGTTGTACCCGTGAATATCCTTATGATTGCGAATACTCCTTTACGACTGCGAAGGATATGTAAACATATGAAAGCCGAAAAAAAGGTTGGGTGGAGAAGTAGAGGTTGCTGCGGAGGAAATAGAACATAATGTAAAAGAGGTCCTGCATAAAATAATTTTAATTTAATCGTTTGGTCATGGTGTGCTGATAAAATGAATCTGAATCATGAATAATCGGTTTTCCGCTTCTTTCCTGTGATCTGACCTTGTAGGTAATGCATGTATATTTAGTATATTAAGATTAGAGTGAACACGATTTAAGAGATACACACCGTCGTAGGTGAAGCGCAAATAATTGTGCATTTTAAACATCTTCAAAGGAGCTTTCAGTATTATGTTTAAATCTAAGTAAAAGTCGAATAAATTAACTGTTATTATTTCTACCTTAACGGAAAAGAAAACTTTAGAATCCAATTTATAGAAACTAGTGTAACCTTCAATGCTATATTTCTTCTAGCAACACATGTCAACATTTTCTCGGACTTAAAGTATTTTCAAGTCGCTAGTGCTTTTAGTTTTCAATAAAAAAAGATTAAACAAAAACTTTTTGCGTAACGATGCCAAGTGTTGTCTGGTAACCTGGTGAATCTCAAAATGGAAGTAAAGAATTTTTTTGAATTCATATTCCGAAATTTAATTTTATCCGATTTCGTAGGGTTCAAATCTGGTAGGCGTGGTTTTTAACTTCGTCAAAAAGTGATAAACTGCTATTGTTCCTGAAGCGAGCCAATAGAATTCACCTTAATAGTTCGATCTTTTACCGCAACGCTGAAAGAATAATTGTGTGACGGCTGACGGTGATGACGAAATCTAATAATGAAAGTATATAAAGGAAAAATTTATTTTTATCCTATAAGTACATTTCCGACTATCATAGGAATATAATCAAAAATATTCTTCTAATAGCTGAAGAAAGAAGAGCTGCGTTACGTGGGGAAATACCAAAAATTATTGTTAATATTGCGTTAAAAATTGTTTTTGTTTACTTTAGTACAGCATAAAAAATTAAACAACAGATTCACTTATATCGGCATATCATATTATTATCGGCACGTATAGTTTCGAATATTGCAATCACCACGATCAGTTCGTTGAGGATTGCCGATCGTTTGCTAGTAATAACTTATCTGGTAATAACATCACATCACATAACTGTTGTTCAGTACAGAAGGATAGAGGGCACTAAAAATATTTGCGATAGTGCAGCGATATAAAAATATTTATTCTTATGAGGGCTTAGAGATGCGTGAATCATCGCCGAAATACGTGTAGTTATATTAGACTACACGTCCGCACATAAAGTTGTTTTATGGAATTATTTTTTGCCTTTTAAGCTATAAGACTGAAGTTTTTCGCGTTTCTCCTTTTTTAAATTACTTCCATTGTTTTGCCGGGAAACTTTTTTTTGTACACGTTTATAAAAAAATATATACAGTAATTACAATTAATATTTGCTATCATCAGAGGAACTCGTATGAGATATACCTATTTGCGGGGTTTTATTAGCTACATGCTAGTTTCACATAAGTAAAATAAAAGAACGGTTCACGTTTTTATTGTTATTGTAACATAGTATCATCCAACTCTTATAAGGCATAATTGGTATCAACGCCATTCAGATAATACACTGGTGACCTATTTTATTTTGATGGCGTAGATTTATTTGTTAGGCGGTGTGGTTTATTTGGCGAACTGCTTAAGCTAAGCATAAACGAAAGAATAAATTAAAAAAATTCTATCACCGCACCAGTTTGAAACTTCCTAGGACAGACGCCAGCGTTAAGCTACTATACTTCAACCATAAATACATGAAATGAGTCATTTTCGTAATCACACCGAAATAAACAAATACGACCCGAGGTGAGATAAGATAAGAGTGCAAATTTCACGTTTGCTAAGAATTTAGTGACGTACGCTAGAACAAACAGATTACAAACGCTAGAACACTTATTTTTTTAATTAAAAAAGGGTTTGTTCCGCTAATGAATCTTTCTAGCTCATTTATTGTTTATTTTATCATTTAGATTACAGCGTGGCCTTCGCGTAATTTTAGATGCATTTTAAATTTTTGCCCACGTGTTTGTGATGATTCATTTCTTGAAACTTTGGTTGAACTATAGTAGCATTAAATACACATCGAGCAACCATGCGCAGAAAAGGAAATTCCACCCAAGGTCTAATATGCCAGCAAATTTGCATGAACAGTGGCGTCCCTATTTATTCTTAATTATTCATTCATCAACCACGGTTTTTGCGTAGATTTTAATGGGTTGGTGTGACGTTTTGAATCTGTTTCAGCTTTAGCTACACTAAAAGAATAATAATAAACATTGATATTTAAATATTACAGTTTAGGCGAAAAATAGGTTTCACGTAACATACATTTAGCTGACACAAAATTGAACCTGAAAATCGTTTTAGCCACCAAAATCCTTTATCGAAATATCATGTTAAAGATGACCACAGATCAAGCCCGTTGGAACTAAAGTGCAAACTTGACTTTAACCCTATCAACGTGACATATAAATGGATTATAATGTAGCGTGCATGTTTGTCCCTTAATTTAAAAAAAAAATAAAAATATATGTCGGTAACCTAAGTTTATAAAATTTGTGTACATACAAACACAATTGTGTTTTTATGAAGAAATAGTTTTTATGCGCTTGATATGTTAATTATTATTGGAATAATTTGAGTTATTTTGAGAACAGTACAATAGTGTCAGTAGATTTTAACTTGCCAAGGGTATCATTTTGCTAATATGACATTTTTATGGTTATAGAGAACAGAAATTCTTGGCAACTCTATCCGAAAGACACAAACACGTCTAATAAAATTAACAAACAAAAGCAATTGAGGTTTCTGTTATATCCCTGAAGATTAATTTATCAGTTGTTGATTATTTTATTCGCTAAATAAGATTTATGTAATATTTGCACCATTATGTGATCCAAAAATACTGAAATTTAATAAACGTTTTAGTGCTGTGAATCTTCCACGGTTTGAAAGTCTCACATTTTTAAAGTGAGTGTTTGAGAGTATGAAACACCGAAATTTAAATTTTAATTATGTAAAGTTTATATATAGAGGTAACTGAAAATCTCAATATATTGACGTTTTGGGACTGTTGAAATTATAATTGCTGATGCATCGCCTATAAGGACTTGTGTAATTACCCATAATTAATGTAGCAATGATTAACGCTGGAAGTCGATAATCTATATATTTAAAACGCAAGGCTTATTTTTGTTCCAGTTCGTTTGAGAGACCCCCCAGGCCGATTTACGCGTTTCCTTTTTTTATATTAAAGCTTTCGCTGTGTATGCTACATAACAGTTTTGTGGTAAATTTAAACTGTGTTTATTTTAATGGGAAAATCAACAAGAGTTTGTAATTGTCTTGTAATTTGATGTTCAGGTAAATATTCAGACTGTAACTTGGAATTTAGAATTTGAATGTTTTCGGTATAATTTATACAACTTACTTGTACATAATTGCATTAATTATATATTTAACATGTAGATAATTATATAGGTTTAATTATAATTAAACCTATTGCATCTGTGCATGATTCTAATTTACTCACCAGTAGTTTAATTGCATCAAATAAATTGTATGCATTTTGCTTACAAGCATTTTTGTTTGTTTATGTTATGTATCATAGCTCTCACTTTGACGTTTAGATGAAGCTAGGTTCATGCATACTGTACTTATCTTGACCTAGATAAGAAGGAAGTGGTTAGTATACCACCCAAGTATTCAAATCTCAAATTTATATTTTGTTATTGTTACTCTTAACGCAACTGGGATTTGCTTTATTCGTTTTATTTTTCCCTGCGTCGGTCGTTGGGAACACTCGCGAACTGTGCGCTTTTGTAACCTGCGGCTGGCTAGTTTCGTTGGGGTGCGTAGCGTCGTGGTATTCTTGAATTATTTTGGGGTTTTAATGTTCAAGTTTTGCGTTGAGGGATTCATTACGTATATAAACATTATTTCAGTATTATTTTTCTTGCAATACGAACACTACTATTTATGTTTCATATCTATGTATACATTATATTTTTAATATTACATAGGGTCACGAAAACTTGGGTTTTTTATTTTCACCCCGTCATTCGTATTTAGGACAGTGGTGCAAGATATCTTTGGCATTAGCACTGATAAATACGTGGCGCCTTATTATCTTCATAAAGATTAATGCATTGGGAATCCCCCCCATCTTCACTGGGTATAGCTAGGACGGTGCTTATGCAAGTGGTAGGGCTCCTGACAAGGTAATATTGGTAGAAGAAGAGTTATAGCGTCACAGTAGATTAGTCAACACTACTTAATTTTTATATGTTTTTAATGTTTATATTTTTAATTTGAAAAATTCTAAAATGTTTAATTTGAGACGGTCGAATCGGACTTTCACTAGGGGCGCCCTCTCACCTTCCACGGTGGTGAGTTTCGTAAGTACTCGCGCTTATAAATATAAAAGGGTGATGCAGCGATGCAGCCGTCCACTTCCATCATTAATAAGCGTAGACAAAACTCGCATAGTTGAAAATTATGAACAGGCGAATTATACAAATAATAGCTGATGGCAATTGCTTATTCAGAGTAGTTTCATATTTTGTTTGTATAAAACGCAGGAAATTTGCCAACACTATGTGTATGTCATGTTTTTGAAATATGTACTAATAGACGTTTTCAAGAATGTTTTAAACAAGAACAATTTTTGATTTTATTCTTAACATTTCGTAAGGTAGAATTTCCGTATGTATTTATGTAGAATAAACCGGCAGAGAGGGGTAAGCCAGAGAAGAATATATGTAGGATTAGAGGAGGGTAAGCTGAGAGAGAGGAGTGTTAGGCTTAGAATTTTCAACTGGTTATGTTTGGTTGCGTTTATTTAAATAATCACTCATGAAAATCCAAATGATTGTAATCACACATCGAATGCTGTATATAGGGAAATCCTAAATCCTTTAATGCTTTTGACCGTCATGTCTTGACGAGGTTTCCCTAGTAGTTATTTACGCAACAAGGCAGGCAAGCTGGAAGAGTTGGCATGCTGAGGAAGTTAAAGAGACTGTCCTGGTGACTTGTATGTAATAGCTTGCTTTAATAAACAACAAAGATTAAAAAGGTAAAAACTTTTAAAAAGTCTTGATGTTCCGAGGTGATCATTTTTATTACTCTGAGCTTGAGGCAGGAAAGTAAGTCATTGTTGGACTAGTTAGGTAAAATGTTTACCGGACTAGTCCAGTAACTAATTTCACTAAGTCCACTAATTTCACCGCCTCGCAGTGTGATGAAGGTAATCAGTTTCCTGGCTGTTTTGAATTCTTATGACCGATATTTTGTAGATTTAACTTTGGCTGCATCAGAAAAAAATGTAAAAACCCCTCCAAAATTTAATAATATATTGTATTATTAGGATTAAAGAGTGCCACTTTGCTTGGCGTGCATTTTTTGCGAAAATTGCTAGTCAAACAACACTTTCTTACACGATCGAGCTTTATTTTACTTACTATATATAGCCTTCGATATCTTGTTACGTTTCGTCACGAGTAGTATTGAGCAGCGGACGCTTAGTAAGTGCTGTGGTATCGGTGGCAAATAAAAAAGCCCGATCGCGCAAAAAATATTATTAACTACGCGAATGTTAAGCTATGCAATGTTAATGCTATGCAATTGCATAGCAATTGCTACCAGTTACTCACTGGTCGGAGCCAGGTTGCCTATCCATCCTCTACTAGCTCACCAGGTTAGTACCGGAGCGATTAACTTAATACGTGGTTACGTAAGCTCATCGTCCAGCAATAGGACTATTCCCCCAACTCAGGTTACCTAACCTGGGTTGGGGGAATAGTCCTATTTTAATAGTGTTGATGTACTTATATCAGGACATCTCTTTCATGCCTTCATAAGTTCCTTCACCCAGCCTAAGTTGGGACCACTGCCGGTCGAATTCAACCTCAGGTGTGGTGGATCTTGGTTTTTAAATGGTTTTGCCACCCCGATCTCCCAGTTATAGGACCGGTGTGCCCCTGACAGAGCTTTGTTTCGAGATTACTTCATAGGGCCCGTCGAAATAGCATCCCGGTGTGTACCCGTTAGGGAGAAGTTGTCTTGAACATGAGAAGCTATATATCTTTGCATCAACGCCCTTTAAGCGGAGGTCTCTAGACGATTTCTGGGAATCCGACGACTGGAACTGTACAGACAAAGCCGGACCCTCATACTGTCATCTCCGAGTCTCTACCTGATGGCATGCAGTTTCCCATACCGATACCGAAGGGAGTCAGGAAGAGAGGATTAGGTAGACAAGTGACTCAACGGAACCTGAGCTTTTATCGGACATATACGTAAGTAGCTTCTATTTCCACTCGGACCAGGCGACGAATACAAAGCGCAACATTTGCATTGGTAAATTATATTACGCATAACCTCGCGGGAAGACTTTCGAATTTGGGATAATTTGAGCTATCCTTCAAGTATGCTTTTTCGTTGATTATGTGGCGCAACACTGTTTTTTTGTACGTTGTAAAAAAATAATACGATATATATTTTTCTGTCGTGCATCTATTTTTTTCTTGTTAAAAGCTTTATCCGGTTGGATAGCATGTTTTGTTGACGTCTTCTCAATCTTATTTTGTCGCTGATTTACTTATTATTGTCGTGAAAAAGTTGGAGTGAATCAGAATAAAATGTCATTATTTTACATATTGACTGCCAATAATAATTACTCATAGCTATTAGTACATACTTGGTATAGCCTATACATGTATGTAGATTCTAGATTATTTTCAGCTAACATACTTATGGCTATTATTTTGAGTTTTCAAAAAAAGTTCTACTCCTACGACGCTTTGAAATTCCAAAGCTGAAATCTTGTTTTGAAACTACGAAGATAAACGTTTCAACGTCCAGATTAAGGTATAAGTTGGCCTTACACCCTGAAGATCTGAAACTCAGCAATTCTGAATTTTGACTTTGTAAAATTTATCCGTTTAACACTTTTAAATTTTGTATCCCAAAGCTAAGACTCTTATTTTCCAAAATCTTTAAACTTGAATTCTACACCATTTCTTGACACTGTGAAACTATTCAAAATTTAAATTTATTGATATTGATATTTACGAACTGGGTCCTACAAATCTCGGGAAATTTAAACAGTTTTACACGCATGGTAAAACAGGGCATAATCTCAAGCAGAACTTGCTTCACTTACTGTTCAAGACACAGCTTCCTACGAAAATGTCTGCAAACCTGTCAAGTTTTTAAAAATTAAAGAAAATGCATGAACAACGTATCCAAACTGTTTGAAACAAACCACTTTAATGTGTATATGACACAAACTCTTTGAATAAGTTTAAAGATGCAAATCTCTGAAAATCTCAAATTTAATTTTAAAAGACTGACTCTTTGAATACTGCCAAGAGGGGATTTGCTGTCATGAATTAAAATAGGATTTGGAAATCGAATTTATACGTAAATATTTACCGATCAAAAGATTTTGCCGTTCAGAAGTAAAAGGTACAATCATGAACAACATAAATCCAAAGAACGCATGAGGGTGCTATCTTGTAACTGGTAAGATACTACAAGAATGTTCAACTACAGGATGTAAAGCTCTGCAACAGGTTTACAATGCGGTTCTGAGAGTTGGGCACTATCTCAGCCAAAGGAAAGTCTCACAAATTGTTATGATACCAAAAAGTGGAAAAACCAGAATAATTAACATCATATAGGCCAATAAGTATTTGAAAAGCTTTTGCTAACACGACTAACTTTAGCTTTAGAAGATAATAAACTTATCCCAGACCACCAGTTCGGATTCAGATTAAAGCATGGTAGAATTGAGCAGGTAGGGTATTCGATGAAGTTTGGCACGAGGGCCTGCTTTTTTAATTAAAGAGGCAACTACCACATTCCTTCTTTTTCCTCGTAAAGTCCTACTTGACAGACAGATATTTCCTGGTTAAGCAGTAAGATCAATATACGTCACTGTATCCCATTAGAGCCAGTGTACCACTGGGAAGTGTATTGTAACCCATTCTTTATCTCCTCCATACAGCAGACCTCCCTTCCAATATGAACATATAAGTTGAACGACGCTGCAGTCCTGTCTTCACATCCAAACCCAGTAAAAGCATCAGAGAATCTCTAAGACAATCTAATTAGGATCGAAAGAAACTAGTCAAAACTTAGATTTATTGACTCATTTATGTTTACGGATTTCATACGTGCAAGAGTTTGGGGCTTACAAATCTCTGAAGATTTAAATTCCTTTACATTTACATTCCTGGAATTATAAAAAATTCAGCTGTAAGCCCAGGTGCAAGGTGATAAGAAAGGCGACGCAGAGCACATAACACGGGTTTTTGTATTCAATAGGTTTTAATCCACATACACAAATAGCGACACAGGGTAGAACAAGGCAAAACTGTCTCGCACAGAATTTGCTTTACTCAGTGACCGAGACACAGTTTTCTACGAAAGTGTAAAAATGATTTCAAAATAATCAATTACGGGAGTGTATCAAAAAATATTAAAAAACAAAATTTTCCTTATGTCGGAATAACTCGTTCAAACTCGGTATATGGACGTGAAATGCCATTAGAAGCATTTTTTCTTAATAATTTTTTTTCATATTTTAACAAATAAAGTCATATTTCGCCGAATTTAGAAAACAATGGCGAATTTGACAGGTACCTAATGTCACATGTCAACAAAGATTTTTTCCAAGCAGAATATTAAAAAAAATTCCCATATGGATCCAACTTTATGGAAGACACTGTATTATGCATTAGACACTCTAAAACTCACGCCAGACAATGGCATGAGATTCATATCTAAGGGAGAGCGCGATTTTCCATATGTCCATTCGAGAGATATCAGATTCAAATAACATTGCATTTGCTCGTAGATTATTGATGGGCGAAAACCACCCATGTCCAGTTCATAGCATATTCATCCTTTCATCATTTTCATCCTATTCTCTCCCTTAGTGTATAATGTACTATTTATAATTTTGAAATAATCTTGTATGCAAATGACAATAAATACTAGACTTCTGGATACTTTGAAATTCTGAATCTCCAAAATTTAAAAGATTAGTCGCTTTAAAACGACCTATAATACAGGTTTCATTATAATTATGTGAATCACTAATGTTTTATATCAGCCAACCAATCAAAGGAAGGGTATGTTTCGTTCTACAAAGGTTAGATTTCCAAAATTTGGTCCAGTACCGTCTAAACGTCAAGACATTGGAGAAAGTCATAGAGAAATTTTATGGGTTACCAAAATGTAAATTATTACCCGAATTAGTATGAATGACCCAATATGCTGGTAAAGAAAAACAGGAAGCTGCATGAGGTTCTAAATGTGAAAAAGCACATTTCTGTGTATATAATATCACATGGGAACGATCGCTGAATATTAACAAAAAAGCATTAAGTCACTTTTAAGACCTGAGCTGTATCTAATTAGAAGTTTGATGCGCACTATCAATTGTTGTACAGTGCTGTACAAAATAAATGTGGGACAGTTCGTATAAAGCAACGATTTAACTTCTGCATTTGAAGAAAATTCGAGGCAAGAATTTTGTTCTGTGGTGAATTGAGTATTAAAACAATGCTTATACGTATTTACTATCTTTTGTTATATTGTTTAGAATACCACTAATAGTCCGTGGATTTTTGCATAGGGCCTACTTGTGGGTTGTTAGATAACCCCCTAAAAATCAATACCTGTAGGTGGTGAGCTCGAAGAGATAATAAGAGTAAACCACGCTCCCTAACGGTTTTTGTCGTATTTTTCGGAAACTATTAGGTTTATCGAGATGAAGGAGGTTAGGTAAAATAAAACGTATTTAAATCCCTACCAAAAATGTTCAAATGAGTTTTCATATCTTGCCTTCTTTTTGTGTTATCGAAGAAAGAAGATATCTCATACACGGATCAGCAATTTGCACCATTATATTTGCTCAAGGAACTTTCGGGCGTAAGTTTTTGTGGTCTCATATTCGTCAATAAGTAGCTAAGAGAAATTTGCTGGGAGCCGGACGCGATCGTGTTCCAGACATCTTAAACCTTAGCTTATCTCTTCAGCAAGATCCATCAGGCGATATTATCGATATTCTTGGTTCCAGTCGGCTGAAAGATTCGTATTAGCAAGTTAATTATAAGAAGAGTACACTCTACTACTCAGTCTTTGTGTCCAACCCAGTACGTACAGGGTGTTTCACCTTTTTTGAAATTATAATTTTCTTTATTTATAAAACATTGGTCTCGAGTAAATTTTTGATGTAAAATTGAAATACACGATTAATTCCTGACTTGATTTAAATTGTTCACAAGGCAACAGTTTCGTTTTAAATCGTGTATGTCAACTTTACAGCAAAAATCATAGAAGAAAAAAAATTACTCGATACTAAAGTCTTATAAATAAAGGAAATTAGAATTTCAAAAAAGATGAAACACCCTATACGTATTGAGTTGGATATAAAAATTGAGTAGTACAGTAAAGAAATCTATTATAACAGTATATTATAATACAGTATAAAACTATTATACTACAGTAAGAAATCCTAAGAATCAATTTGCCAATACGAATTTTGCAGCCGAATGGCACCAAGAATATCGATAATATCACCTGATGGATTAGGCCAAAGAGATGCTAAGGTAAAAGATGACTGATGCACCATCGCTTCCGGCTCTCAACGATTTTTTCTTAGCTACTTCATAACGAATATGAGACCACAAGAAGTTACGCCTGGAAGTTCCTTGGACAAATTTAATGGTGCAAATTGCTTATCCGTGTATGACATATCTTCATTCTTCCATAACACAAAAGGGAAGCGAGGTACGAAAAATCATTCGGACATTTTTGGTAGGGACTTAAATAAGCTTTATTTTATCTAAGCTCAATCTCGATAAACCTAATAGTTCCCGAGAAAAACGACAAAAACCGTTAGGGAGCGTGGTTTACACTCATTATCTCTTCGAGCTCACCACCTACAGGTGTTGACTTTTAGGGGGTTATTTAACAACCCACAAGTAGGCCATATGCAGAAATCCACGGACTTACTTCAACTTTCCACTATTATTTCTAATTTGACTGGACTAACATTTAAGCTTAATTTAAAATAAGAACATCAAACCGTCCTAGATTTAGCTGCACATGACAGAGGCGTATAAAAGAGAGGGACTACTGCAGGGGACGAAGGAAAATATTAACAAAAAATCGTTAAGTTTTTAAGCCCTGAGTTGTACTTAATCAGAAACTTGATGTGGACTATCAATCATTGTACAGTGCTGTACAAAATAAATGTGGGACAGTTCGTATAAAGCAACTCTCAATTTAAGTTCTGCATCTGAAGAAAATCCAAGGCAAGGATTTTGTTGTGTGGTGAATTGAGTGTTAAAAACAATGTTTATATTACTAACTTTGTTACATTGTTTAGAATACCACTAAATAAACAATTAACATTTAAGCTTAATTTAAAATAAGAAAATCAAACCGTCCTAGATTTATCTGCACAGGACTGTACCTATTGATGTATGTACCAAACTTTTTTTCTTGTGCCAGAATCCAGCCCTATGAAAACTAAATTAGGTAACTTTTTTTCTTTCTACGCCAATTACAATGTCAGCGATAGTCAATAGTCATAGTCAATTTTTTCCTAAAAAAGTAGACTACTTTTATAAATTCAATCATGTGTTGCAAATTGTGATTGCTGTCATATTTCTTTGAAAAAAACCGGTTGTATCAGTATTTAGTTAGATTTTTCAGAAAATTTCTAAGTGTGCCATAAAAAATAATGATAACTGTGCAGTTTTTGTTGCAATTTCTATTAAAGGAAAAAAGTTGACTATAGCTGACATTAAAGTTGCCGTAGAAAAACAGTTACACTTATTTAGACTGTTTTGTAGTACTTATGGAACCGTTTTATTTGGTTTCTGTTTTATTAAAATCGGACCATAAATAATCTAGTTATGACTTGCAGCATTTTTTAGTAAACAGCCTGTATAAATGACTTAATAAAATAATTTCTTCAAGTTAAATTGTTGTCCTAATTTGAGTAAAAAATAATAGTTAAAATTGCTTCATTTGCCTTTTTCTGCCAGTCTTGCAAAACACACCATTCTGAATTAATTCAATATAATTAGACACTCGTATTTCCCAATAATTTATGCGTTGTACCATGCCGGTCACTATTGATTTTTCCTTTGAAATTGTGTTTGACTTTTTCTCCGCAGCACAACAGTTCTCTTTTTCAAAGCTCTAGCGAATGCGGTTAGTTCTCAAGTATGTAATTGGAAATCTGATATCTTTTTCCTTTTTCTTCTGCAAGATCTTTAACGGTGACATTTTGAGATTGGTTTGAATTATGATTTATTATAGAGAGCTATAAATCTAAAGATACATATATTTCGTTTTATTTCAGCACAGTGGCCTGCAATTTTTCATAAAAAGAATTATTTTTATTAAAAACAGGAAATCTAAAGTATTACTTTTTTATCCTACAAAAAAAGAGAGAAAAGGTGGAGACAAATTATGATGTTATCAATATGGTTTATAACGTTAAAAAACTGCTACTGGCAGGAGTTTTATCAAAAAGAATCTAAAAAGTCTTCTGAATAAACAGCAAGCTAATCCATCAATCTATTTTTGACGTATTAAGTATCACAGGACGGGAATGTATTGAAATTTGAGAATTTTACAATATTATGCGTAAAAATCTCTTGTGTTCATTCTTGATAAAAATATCATCTCTATTACAGCTTTATCAATAAAAATGGGAGTTGCGTCAAAATCAGATATTTGTTGCAATAATGTTTAATAAGAAATGATATTAAAATTGTTTTCGTATCGCCACCCCATTGCTTTTGTGAAATACCTCATACTACTGGTAACAAATCTTCCAGTTGTCGTGCAATGAAAATAAGATACTTCAAGCAAAAAGGAAATTCAACAAAAGAAGAATTTTTCCCTTCGTATTCTACTTTAGGGTTCTTTGAACTTATGTAAAAATACCCCACTTATCTTATATACATATGTAACACAACAGTTTTTGAACTATTTCCGCAGAATGAAATGAAATTCTACGAAACTAGGATTTAGGGAAAATTCCGTTTCTTGTTTTATTGACAGGAACAGTACAAGTGAATATGAAAATTGTACTGAACACAGTAAATAAGAATGAAATCATATTCTACATATTGAGAACTCCCAGACTTCGAATATGTACGCCCAGTAGGTAATTATCCATAGATATATGATTTGAAATCTAAGCCACTCTAATGTGTATAACAAATAAAATCGAATAACGAGCTCTCTTTCAAATCCGTCGATAAATAATAATATGTAGATATGTAATAAAAAAACCTTACTGATATAAACCATATATATTACCGCCACGTATGTAATTGGACGTAATTATCCCAACAATGCAGCTTCAACATGGTATACTTCTACCAAACAAGCAAGAAATGAGTCATCACAAACACGTGGGCGAAAATGTAAAATGCACCTAGAATTACACGAAGGTCACTCTGTAATCTAAATGATAAAATAAACAATAAATGAGCTAGAAAGATTCATAAGCGGAACAAACCCCTTTTAAATTAAAAATAAATGTGAATGAAGCAATGAAAATGTGTTGGTTCTAGCGTACGTCACTGAATTCTTAGCAACGTGAAATTTGCACTCTTATCTTATCTCACCTCAGGTCGTATTGCTTTATTACGGTGTGATTACGAAGATGATTCATTTCTTGCTTGTTTGGTTGAAGTATAGTAGGCAAGGCAACGTTTCGACGGTTCTATAAAATTGTCATTTCAGTAAACATTCGATCCTTGAATATCGTTTCATCCGCCCGGAGTTCATAATTATTATACAAAAACCGAATAAGTTGGTTTCTGGAAAGGAAGGCTCTCCAGTTTGACTAAACCCTAATTTCTTTCAAAGCGAAACGTTCAATCGAAGAAATAACAATATGGGCCTTCCTTCTATTTTGTTACTACTCATACCACTACGGGGTCTCGATCTTCATCAACAACTTACCTTGTCTCATTGTAACATGTTAAAAATACAAGATCCATTTTAATACATTTGAAAATGTATTTATTGTAAATAATCTTAATACGTCCCTGTATATTAATAAATATATTTTTAATTTATTAAGCTAAATTTATGTATCCTCTACGTGCTTATTTTCGTTTCTGTTGAATAGATTCTTCGAACATATATAGTATATATATACAAAAAATAGTCTGTTAAACATCAGATTTCAATTCTGTTGCTGTAAATCCCGTCCCAGAAGAATTTCTTCTGATTGGCGCCAAATGTGTCATCTTGGTGCCTGATAGGATGTTTATGTATTTCCCTCTCTTAGTTTAAAATAAGTGGAGGTAGTTTTGCATCCCCAACTGGTCAGTGACTCTCAGACAAGGGTCAGAAAAATACAGTAAGCCTTGGTTAATTCGCTAGCCGACGCGAGGTTGTTACGGGCCCCCAAGTAAAATTTGAGTTTTCCCGTTGCGTTTACCGAAAAGAAATTATAGGGCTTTAGATTAAAGTTTAGTACTTTGTTCTAGTAAAATTAATAAGTAATCCAGTGTCCCGTGAGTTTATGATTTGTGAAGTTTATTCAATTGTGAATTGAAATTTAAAGTTTAGCAATACGTATTAACGATTCGACAGTTAATGCAGTGCCTCGTTAATCAACGATTTAAGAAGGGAAATAAATAACAAGTTGAATTTTTACGCTAATAATCGTCAGCTCTCTTTGTCCTTTGCAATAAATATATTGCGGACATGCAGAAATTTGTACCAGATCAAGACATTACAGTGTTGAAAAATGCACCCTTTTGGCAATCAAATTTGTGTTAACAATACAAAACTTGTACACTAGTGATGTTACTATTGGAATTATGAGTTTTAAAAAAAATTTATTATTGAAAGGCAATGACCAAATTATTAAAGCCATTATTCCAGCAAACTTCAGTTCCTGAATTCAGTTATTATCTTTAGCATCTTTACCAGGGTTCACAATTCTACTTTCAGCGAAAAGTATGAGGTACTTTGTACCTAAAGTTTAGTGAAAATAAAAAAAGGCAATATAGTGTTGTGAATTTCATGTGTTTAAAAAGGTTTTACAATCTATTTCGGATTTTCTGATGAACATCTTAAGTAAGTTGTTTTTAGTTACTAAGATGTTTATACTTATCTATTGCATTAGATTCATAGTAAAAGGGATCTCTCTTATCATATTAAATAAATTATGGTTCTATTGTTTTATAAAAACAATATTTTTTATTTATAAATAAATGAGAATTAAAACTAGTTATGGTTGTGATAATGTTGGCTCAAGCACTTGTTGAAGTGATTAAAGTACATTAACTTGTTTAACATTAACCTGTCTAATCACGAGTAGTTATTGAATTCAATCAATTTAATCAGAATCCTTTTTCACTTATGGAAAATCAAGTATTGTAATGACTTTATATTAAGCGAACGGCGCCCATATTCCTGATTATGTTTAAAGCCTTATATTTTCTTTACAATCTATAAACTTAAGAAACCAGTACCTACCCCCTGAATGATAACTTGTAAACAAAAAGAGATCTTTGGCTGGTGCATCAATACAGTAATTATCGTTCCTGGTTTTAAGTAAGCAACGTCTGTAAGTATTCAGTATTTTCAATTTAGAGCAATTTCTATGTTTATGTTACAATTGAAGCCCATGTATGGGACTTTTCGGTAGTGTAATTTTAGTTTGTTACAATTGACGCTGGATCATAGGCATCTGTTTTCAGTATTTTTTGTATGTTACATCATATATATGGTAAAGTTTTCGCGAAATAAGTGCTCCAAGTAAATATCACAAGTGCACGCCGATGTCAACACACAACAACCAAAAGCGTGGCCGTATCTTCAACATCAACCGAGGCCACTGCCGACCATCATCGAAAGTGAAATCAGACCGATATAAATTTAGTGCAAAATATTAGTTAATTTCAACAAAGTCAAAAACTTAGTTAAATGAAAATATTAATAAAAACTTTCATAATTATATGGTTCAATCTTACTGGTTTTAATTAACTTTAAAATCATATTTATTCGAAAAAACACCAGAAGAAATATAAAAAGATTACAAATTTTAAATTCAACAACATTCAAATAATGGTCCCTACCTAAGAGCTCTTTTACTAATGAAGTTTTAATAAATAAAAGTTGTATTGAATTACATATAAATGAAAACAAACTGTAAAATTATTACCAAGATTCAAAGAATTTACATAAATGTTCTACACTCAATATGTACATAAGTCACAATACCTTTTGTTGTCAATAATTCACAAATCAAAATCAGCGCTAAACTGCACAAATTTGACTCCAGCATACATCACGCAATCGCCGCAAATGGAAACTGGAAGGTCCGTAGATTTTTCTTTTCCATTATTCAAAGATGCAATGGATTAACCCTCGTAATATCTGTATGTGGTGAACCATTATTTACGAATTCACCCCCAAAATACAATAACTGAACACAACCATAAACTTTCATAGGATTTGGTTATTAATTTAATTTTGATAACCATCACAAAGGTTCGTTGTTTTTATTAAAACAACCCACTTATTAATTAAATCTGAACTGGATTTAGAAGGCACATAACTCAAATTTTTTTATTAATCGAAATTTCGATCACTGAAGAGAAAGTCTGTAATTATTAATTTGTTTCGGTACGTTTAAACGAGAATACGATACAGTAACTGTGTTAACATTGTTACACTTTAATAGGAAAAGCTAGATTTCCCATTCTTCAAAAGCACAAACATCCGGAAAAGTATTTAACGATATAACGGTACTTTTTATTAACCGCAAATTCTTGATTAATATCCGGACACTTAATTAAACGGTATGATTATTAACTGTAGATTTTTTAATTAACATTTGCACGGCACCCGATACCGGCACTTGTCTATACTATACGAGAACTAGATTTAGAATTTTCTTTAATTCTAATTAACTAAAATGAAACGGTAATTCTGTAATGTCGACCGAAGTCGACTATCTTCTTTGAAATCTGGATCGAAAGTGTCTTATCTGGACCACCAACTAAAGGCTAGTGAAGTTCTGGACCGCGCACACATCTAAAAGCAAGATGTGTTCCTCTTTTTTAAAACTAAAAAATTATGGTACTGTGAGTTTAGGGTTTACAAATCTCTACGCTCCAATGAAAAGAGCGCTAGCCTAAATTTGTCGAATAAAAACGGGGCAGCTCACGTGGAATACAGATGCTATTTTTTAGTTAAGACTGCAGACCCTGCAATTTTCAATTTTAAAACGCAGAGGCCAAATTGAATTTGTGAACACGTGTAAATGTCACCTTCCAGACAAAGGAGAAGTTTGTTTTTTTTTCACCAAAGTATTCTCAGAATATAGACAGGAATATTTTTATGAAGCGAGATGACTTAAATACATCATTTGATTTTAACAAGGTCCTCTTTTTTAACAACGCAACCATTTCTACGGGTAAACAAGCAAGGCACTAAAGACATTATTTATTACTTCAACGTCCTCTAGTTTTATAGAAGTTCGAAAACAATCTTTTAAAATATTCTTTGTCAATATGTTTGTACAACAAAATTTTAGCTACAAGTAAAATATAGATTTGCAGGACCGAACTTTAAATTTTTCAGTAGATATACATACAAAATTACACATATTTGAGGCCGATCGAAAATATACCGTTACAAGGTGCAACACAAAGAAACATCTCAACTAATAAATCTCTTTCAAAAAGCTCAAAAGGCACGATGAGCCTAAAGCAGCCACCCAAAAAATCAAGATTGGTCAATCAGTGCCTCAAGTAGTATTGTAAGAGCGAAAGAGTTAAATGGCTGTGAAAGACCTCCACTCTTTTCTTTTACTTTTGTAGATTCCTACAGGAGTAGATTTCAACAACGAATGTAGTCGAACATGTAACCTACTAAATTTCTATCAAGAAACTGTTAGCAACACAAAAGCCTGGCGTTTTCTTTACTAATTACACAAACAAAAAGCCCCGTACTTTGACTTCAATCTAACTGACTAAAGTTAACAAAATCAAATAAACACTTAAAATTATGATTAATCGGAAAGGCTTACTGATTAGGAATACAAGAATAATTAAGAAGAATAAAGGGCGTCATCCAAATTTCTTAATATTAATAACAAAAGTTGAGAAATCTACAATTCCGGAAAATATACTCCACTAATTTACATTACATTCATTTTGCCTAATCTTTCTTTTATCTTGAAATTTATGTTATGAATTGAACACCAACAATTTGTCGTAACAAACTATAGCATTGCCTATTAATTTTGAAATGAATTTGTATAGGTATTGAAATAAGTATGAAAGTAAATCGTAGACACAATACAAAAATATACACCACAGTTGAAAATCATAAAAACATATACGCATGAATCTTAATTTGGGGTCCTATTGTAAATACATTCTTACTTTAAATTTTGCATCTAAAAATCAATCCCAAGTTTTCGTTATCAACAAATGAAATTTCGACAAAAACAGCTACAACAACTTACATAATATATGTGTGGCATTAATCATTTATTTCTATTACTGCTTGCAATTCTTTATTTCGCTTTTAACTTAACAAACAAATGTTTAACTCACTAAAACCATATCTCAATGATCACACAAATAAAATACCACTAACACTTATCCGAAAAAACCTTGTGGAAACAAGCAGCTGAATTCTAAACGATTTGTATTAAAAACTGACCCTTCGAACGTTGCAGTAATTTCCAATATTAACTTTGACTTTATTATTATTGATTTCTTTGAAACCTGAAATGCGACCTAAATACTGATCTGTAATGTTGTTTAAATTCATATTAGCAATTCTTTAAAATGCATGATGATTAGAACGAGTAACTTACCGCGTATTTGCAAAATATAATAATTTTTCTTGAATAACACTCTCATTAATCTGTAAAACATAGCTAGGGCAAATTCTCCATATCCTCGAAGTGCACTAGGTTGCACGATTCAATCGCTTCTTTGATTTAACTCTTCTAGCAAGGGAGCTCCGTGGCAGATTATTATCATACTCAATCTCTTCATAAAAACTGGTCTCTAACTAGACCCACAATACGAAATTTAAAAATTCCCTACAGTCGTATTTAAACTTCGTTGATGGGAACACGGCCACATTTACGGCGAACGCAGGCAGGGTGAGGCGGCCCTGAAAGGCTATTTTAAGGTTATCTAAGGAGAAAACTAAACTAACCATCTTTTTGTACACTTTTCAGGGAGGTTATATGAATCTAACCATTCAAGTTTAAATATGACAACATGCATAATCAATAATAAAATTGAACCTTTCTTTTATTTTAGAAAGTGGTGCATAAAGCTAATAAACTCAATCTTCGTAGTAATAAAAACTGCCAGCCGAATAAGAATTATTACTTAAGAGCCTTTAAAGATTCTACGAAAATTATTGCAATAAAAGGTGTTATTTATACACAATAAAATCATAAAATAGGTTTTAAGGATAATTTTTAAGAATATTACTTATATTTATATGTAAGTAAGATGCAATCCGTGGGAACTAGATTTCATTCGTGCAAGTTTTTACTTGATTTCAACTGAATGCCACGAAATTCACATTAAATTTGATTGTCTGCTTTCTTAACTATTTGTTTAAATGCAGCTGCTTTTCGCACCCAAAAATAAAACCCTTTACGTTTTATACACGACTTCAAATTCTAAACAAGGCGAAACAATTCGTATTTGTACCAGTAGTTGAAAATTGAAACGAAACGAACTTGAGCTCGTTGCTAACAATATAATCGGTATAGTGTATGACCAATACATTATTTGCTTTGATCTGTCAAACAATTAGCTTTTCACAAAATACTTCAAGCATCTGTGACTTCAAGTACTTAGTAGAAACACCCATCCAATTATTCCACACGCTAACAAAATGTTTACACTACATGAATGAGAAATTGCATCTTTAAATACCATTGCATTATCGTATCACCTTGATGTATGGTGGTCACGAACCGGCTGTACTACGGGGGACTCAACTGAGGAGACGAATCGGCAATGGGCGTTCCAAACATTTGCGTACCCAATGGCCTGTATTTTAAAAAATTTTCGTTAGAGGGCGCTTCGGTCCTTGACAACGCTCAGACCACGCTGGCCATTGTTGACAGTTCGCTGGAGTGCCATATGGGTCGCAATGTTTCATAAAAATTAGCCAGATTTGCGATAAAATTTGCGATAAATCGCATAATCTGTCAACACTGTCAGCGTTGTCCAGAATCGTAGCGCCATCTAGAAGTAACGTTCAAACTTGAATTAACGTTCAAGGTCGGGGACGCTTTATTTGACTCGTTTCGTCTCCTCAGTTGAGTCCCCCGTAGGCTGTACTAATGAATTATCAAAAACATGAGTCATGAAGCCGTATTTCTATTTAGAGAGTAGAGGGTATGATTAGCAATGATTCGTTGTTATAAAAAGTGTTGCATTATCTATGAAGAACCTATCTATGAAAGAGCTTTAGAAATTGGCATTTTCTCTGCAAAACAAACGCTGACAAATCTGGATAACAGTAGAATTAATTTCAATTTGTTTTAACAGGTTATAGTTGCTGGTTGTGGTATGCCTCAATCAAAACAAGAGAATCACGATGTGATTAAATTCTTACTGCATCTCACTGTACAATCCTTGGAGTCAATTGTTTTAAATATTTTAATTCTATGAATAAAATGTATAATATAAATTAAATTAAATTATAAATTAAAAATAAGTAAATTAAAAATTCATTAGGCTCAAAAAGTATACGTATACACAACAAAATAAGCCAGTTAAGTTGTCTAAGTTTAAGAAAGTATTTATTTCGATTGTTTCAGTATCTCTTATATACATGTTTATCTTTTTCAGGTGAGTGACATGAATGGATATTTCTACTGACTTCATCTCAATAATTGATTTACCTATAGGTATGAAATATAATTAATAATAATATAATAATTAGTTTCTATTATTTTCAACTTTAAGTAGCTTATTATTCTGTTTTTATATTTTATTTAATATTAGTTTTTATATTTCAAGAGACGCCATGCAAAATTAATGATTATTTAAATTTTTTGATTATATCCAATCAAATCTTTATTTTTATTATTTTTATTTTTTAAATGCGTATGGAATGAATCATATATTTTTCTAATTTGCTTGTTATATATTTCATTTCTTGTGACTTGTAAAATTGTCCTATTAACAAGTAATTAACAAATACCCATATACGCTAATCTCAAATACCCACTCAAGAGCATTAGGACGTGACGATAAGACCACTTTTATCAAGGAATATCGTTCTCCTGTTTTGTTCCAACATACTTGTACTTCTCACCCACTTCATACACACTTTGTCAAAGACATAATCTTCATTACATACTGTACATACATAAGTGCATCTGTAGCTCAGAAACACGATACAATTAAACAACTTTTGCTATAAATATATATATTGCAATTTGGGAATTGAAACCTTAAAGAAGTCCGCTCTGTTCTTCCTTTTATAATAACGAAATTGAAATATTTTAATTATTACAATAAATAAAATTCAAGCTAACTTTTCATTTAAATTTCATTATTTAAAATATCAGCCATTTTACACAGTACACTTACGAAAAATAACATGTAGCTATATATTGCGACGATCATAATCGGACAGGCATGATTTTAATAAGCTCTTTGTTTAAATTATGACCTTATTAAAATGTTGGAAAGCATTGTTGTTTTATTTGACTATAAATTAATTATTCATAAAAAGGGATTTATTTGATTTTATTTTAGATACTTAACTTGATACTTATTATAAACAAACAATTTATTAATTTTCTTGTTCATTTTGAGTTTCGTTGATGAAAAAATGATTCTTTAAAAGAATAATAAAAGAAAATAAATTCTTTAAACAGTATACCTTTATGTATTCTAATTAAGTGTTACCATTTGCAAACTTCATTTTCACCAAAAGTTTTTATCATTGTTCAAATCAAGTGATAAAATAATTTCCGGCAATATTTAGTCCTGAGCAAAATCTTTGCAAGTGTTCCCAATCCCATTAAAGTTGATTCTACCTGGACGGCAGAGGTTCTCTTTAACGATAAACCATCATTAAGCTAAATATCCAGGACCGCTTGCAGCTTCGACTCGAATCTACATCAAGGAGATATTTTAGTGTCAATAAAGTGAAAGTTTATTATTGTGAAGGTTTCTTAACAGAATAAAATTTTATATTGTAAGGCATTCCATGAAACTTATCAGAGGTTCATGAGGTGAATTTGTCCTATTCGGATGGAATTCATAACTATAACAAAAGTAAGGTTAATAAAATAACATTTTAATAAAATATCAGAAAAAGCTATTTTTCTACTTACCCGAACGAATTTGTGGTTATGTCAATACAGATTCCTGTAATACCTCACCATAAATATATAATTCAATTACCAATCAAATTTTAAGAAAGGGTGATTTTATACAAAAAGAACCTTCATTGTGTAAAATAGGGTTTTACCTTTATTGCTACATTCAAAGAGCATTGCAAAATAAAAACAATAATCTTTCCATAATATTTTATTGAATTGGTTAACAATTCAGGTAAACTTTGAGATATTCAGTAAAGAAATACATATAATTTTAAGCAACAAATAGTTGTAGAGTCTTTTAAATATTGTAGGAGTTCGTGTTATTCATCGCATAAACACGGCTTCCCATGCATTGTTATCAATAAATAGTAATATCACTAGCAAAGTGGGGCAAGTAATAAAATTGTTTGGTCATATAATATTGCAATATGTACTTTTAATTTAATATGTAATAACTTATAGGGCTTATAGCTTGATCAAGCAGTCAAGACCGAAGGCATATCAATGTTGTAAAGCTATGATAAACCGTAAGTATATAAAAGTTAAAACCAGAATAAACAACTGATTAAATTTATTTTCAAGGATAGATTGCAATTACCTAACTAGCCTGTTATTCACATAATTTTAGGAATTTAGAAGAGTTAATGTTTCCATCGATTGCAAGAAAAATCAGCAATAAATTCATTTATATTTAGCTAGCATAACCCTAATTGCAGACTCCAAAAATCCGTTAATGGACATAATTAAAATTAAATTTCTTGTTACGCAGACTTTAAATTAAAAAAATTGTTATGGCTTACATATTCCAGGTATGAAATGAAATTGTGAAATGATGAAAGCAGCAGGTACTCACAAATGTTTAGATTACGCCACTCTAGAAATCCTAAGTCGTTATCTTAATTATAATTATACAAAGCTTAATTATGTTACATTTATGCAGAGATTTACTTAAAATAATAATTTTACAATTTAATAATTTATTGTAATACAATTACTTGTAATTGATCTTTAAAGTAACTAGTTGCGTTTTCTATTTCTCAAGAGCGTACACAAAAATATACAACGGGTAATATGAATGAAAACGAAATACTTGCTAATGCTGCAAGTACTAGCATTTCTCCGTAATAGTTGAAATATCTACTAAATCACGTTGACGAAGAATATTTCAACAATATGAGAGAAAAACAGCAGTGAAAATCACTTTTCAGAGAATAAATAAACATCAGTAAGTAAGTGGGAAAAATTAATTATGCATAATAAATTTTCCCTCTTTTCGTTGCCGCTTGTTAATAAAATTGACTCCTCTACTAAAATTACATTTTTGTTATTAATTACTTGATTTCGATTACGAAAGTGATTACTTATGATGGTAATAAAAGATACAATGGATTGTAAGAAACCCTACTACTACCCAAATAGATAAGTTTAACTTCGCCTTGGTACTGGTATCACTGCTACTGAGAAATTTTACTATTAAATATCAACTCATTTGTTGCTATCTTGTCTTGTACATCACGTTTCGTTTGCCAACGAAAGCCTACCTAAACCCTTTTCGTTTCGTGTGGAATAAAAATGATGGCGTTTAGGACTTATTTGATGCGTTGTTTACCTGCACATATCTGAATATCAAGTACGGTAGTAAATCTAATGTTCTAAATTTCAACCAACACCGAACTAGCTAAGTTATGAAACAATTTTGAACTTAGGTTAGGTATTGCGATGTTTTCCTTAAGCAGTATGGTACAATAGAATTAGAAAAGGACTATTTTAAAGTAAATCTCAACTTAAAAGCTTTATTTTTCAGTTTAAAGATTACATTTACACAAAGACGAGCAAAATAAATCATTAATTCTTTTCTATAAAGATCGTCTCACTATATTATATGAATCTACCTTAAAATAATAAAATTCTGTTGGTTAAAATTTGGGGGTTCAATCCTTTCAATTAAAACTGAAACGGTCGAAACTGATTTATCTACAAACATGTCCTTGTTTAATGGTTGACCACGTGTATTACTAAGCGGTGAGGCAATTCCCAAAATATTCTAGTTTTCCATTAATTTCAAACAGTAACGTTGAATGGAATACACAGAATGAAATATGATTTATTTATAAAGTAGTTTATGCATGTTTAAAAGGTTTCCATGAGTTGTGTATGTTGTGCGCTCACGGTACTATTTGTATATAAGCTTATTTACCAAGCTTCTGCAGTGTTTGTATATTTCTCTAAATTCATCAAAGAAAATGTACTGGTTGTATGTTTTATTGAAATCTTCCATGAATTCAGGTGTATTTATAAAATTATGTTTATTCCTACTCTTAATGCAAATTTCTTGTACGGTTCATTTAACTATTTACGCACTTTATAAGCGGAGTTCCGTGTCATTATTCGACTCTATTAATATTTTAAAGCTTATGCTATAAACGAAACAACGAAACTGAAAGCTCTAATAATTTTCTTAATTGACTGCGAATAATCAGTTATGCTTTGAATATCGCTATATACATTTATTTATAGTATGAGCAAAAAGTAACTCCATCAAAGATACATTTGGAATTTTGGACTCAAGAAAATTATATAAAATAATCAGATTCCTTTGACAGTGACAGTTGTTACAATTTTGATACCATTTTCTGATGTTATAATACACATGAGTTCAAAATTCCAAAGACATCTTTGATGAAATTACTTTTTGTTCATACTATAGAAAAAATGCAATTTTCGTTTTGGGAATGCAATATTAATTATTAATAATGGGATGCTATAAAAGGAAATTTTAATGCATAAGAGCGCATAATGTGTGCTGGGTATAAATCCCAAAGCAGAATTAATTAAATCCATACTCCTTTGTAAATAATAGAGGACTCTGCATACGTTAATATAATTAAAAAAAAGTAATGAGCTTAGAATAATATTTAGTTAGTCTTGTGTATGAATTGAAATAATAAATATTGTTAAACAGCATTATCAACCTGTTGCAGAACATTTAATCCTTTTGCCCGTCATGATTAACTTAAAAACAGTTGAACACAAAAGGAAACTGTAGAGTAACATACTCTTAAGTGCTTTAGTTCGTAGAGTGCTTGTAAAATGTTCCCGAAATTGTAATTAATGAGTTATTTTGGCTTGTAAGAACATATGCTAATATTTATTCAGGCTATTTTTTGTAGTGATAAATGTAAATGCAACAAAAGGTCTGAGTTGTAAATAACATATTATTACATCATGAACTTTCCATTGTTTGTAATAGAAAACTGTATGCTTTTGTAGGTTAATTTAAAATGTATTTAAATATATTTTTTTGTTAGAGATCATTTATTTAGCCCGTGCAATACCACCCCTCGATTGGCGGCACTTTGAAGTTAATAATACGCTTCGCATATCGCACACAACAAACCACGACCAGTTCGCCCAGTCTTGCCGATCGTCATCGTATTGCATGCTGCTACTAACGAGGATTGTATATCACAGCATGGCTGTTGTTCCGTAATTCGCTAGCCTGTTGTTTAACAACCCGAGAATCAACAAGGTCACACACGACGGCTTTCAATATTTGCGAGAGTGCATCTACTGGTTATAACCAGAGGGAGGCGTGATCTTGCTAAATGTACAGTTGATGTTTTTGTATAAATTCGGACGCATGTATAAATTCTTGAAGAACGACCATCAACTTGTCATAATCTTGTAGACACGACTGCACTGAATAGTGTGTACATCTGTACATAACTACACAAAGTTAAGTCTGCTGCGCTCTGGTTATAACTATACTGTGATAGAAGTATTTTAAGCAGAAAAAAGTATTATTTTTATTTGTTTTTTCAGTCATTTTATCATGCATAAAATTTAAAAAGTATTTCGTCCTGGACGACCTGGATTTGAAATAATTTATAAAGCCGTCCGTATTTCCAGGGACAATCTAGATATCTAGATTCCCAGTTATTCAGAATAAAGTTTGGTTAGTTATTAACAAAAAATAATGATGCATAATTCAAAACTTAAAAAGGTTACAGAAACTAAAAAATATATATTCTTCTGTTTAGTGTTACATTGTCTTTTGCTTTTCAACACGAATTAAGTTCCAAGTAAAACGAAATTTTAAAAAACACAAACATGTTTAAGTTTGATCTTTAGATGTCTCTTTCGTGAAAAATCATTTATATTCAAAATAATTGGACTAATTAAAAAATGTATGTTTTTGATTTAAATTGACTGTGACAAAATACTCAATAAATAATAGTAATTACAAACGTATCCATATAGTAACGACAAAAATATCGTGACATTCAAAAATAAAATTACAAACGTATCCATGGTAACGACAAAACCTACTTAATGTTTGGTGGATATACATTATACAGGGCAAAAATAAATTATCTTAAATCTACTTTTTACCATTTTCGAGATATTTAGTTAATACCTTTGTATTCATAATGGTCGTACAAAAAATAGTATAAGCATCTCAAACAGTAAGGAGTTTACCGATCTCCTCCAATATTGGCGACTGAGCGAAGCGAAGTCGCCAAACATTGTCGTCGATCGGTAAACTGTCCTTACTGTTCTTGATACTTAATATATTATTGTATATACAACAGTATTGTTACCAAGGTAATGTTGACAACGGCCACCTTATAATATTATATTTTAAAAAAATTGACGGTTTTACTTCGTTGTCCAGGGACCGAAAGTTTTTCATACCTAGCAACCACCTCGCATGTTTTACTTTCGCTATCGGTTGCCTTATCGAGATAGAAAGTTACACCTTCGTAAAGGGGAGAATGAAAAAGTCATTTTACGCACCTACTGATTAAATGTTGCTTGATTTTTAGCTTTATTATCGTTGCATGGTTGTTTTAATAATATCTTACAAAGCAAATAACCATTTTTAAAAACAAAATAAACCGATATGTTACATGTCAACTACGAGTGTTTTGTGCGCACTTTTCCGCGTTGATTACTCGCAAATTTTTAATTTTTTTATTAATTGTTACAAAGTTTTATTGTGAAATTATTGACAACAAATTTCGCAATAAAAATGCTGTATTACACGTTAAAGTTTCTTTACCAAGATTTTGTTAAAAAAATTCAGCAGAAATTTGGGTAAGAATTTCGCATAAATTCTCGTAAGTGTAAAACAACTCTGAATAAAAAAAGCAACTCAATTATCTTTTCAGAAATAAACAGCTTATCAAGATATTAAAATCATTATATTAGATTAGATATAATAAGCTATCAAACAATTCTAAAATAGTGGTTAAAGTCAAACAAAATATTATAATTTAGATGAGTTTTTTAAAAACTGATAATAGAATATTTGCATAACGAACCGCTAGGCGTGTTACGCAAAGTATGAGTATTACAACTGGGCATTGTAATACGTGCTTTTCACAAATCTTTCGTATTAGACGTTAATATACTTTTAGTTATTATTAGAAACATAAATATTTTGTTAGTAAAAAAAATTAAATCTATAAGGTTGGTAATACTGATAGATACAATAAATATTGGAAATTCGATTTTTGACATTTATTGAATTATTAATTTAATGCGATTACAACTATAACAATTACAAGGAAAAAACTACTATTCGTTTGTGGGAATAGTCCTAGAGGTTATAAGTTTTAATTATTTTATAATTAATCCCACCTCGGGATTTAAATCATCACTATAAATATTTCATTTTTAGTTTTAATTTTTAAAAAACTACAATAAAGATTAGATCTTTTTCCATTTAAATAACAACAGATATACGTTATATATGCAGAGTACAAAATTAACGTATTTAAACAACTAAATAATAATCAGAGACGGTTTTGTGTACTAGTTCAATGTACGGGTGATAGTCTTTTGCTTATGAACGTCATAATGATAATATTCAAAACACACACAAACGCTTTCTCACAATTCATAAACTCCAATTACTTCCAATTGTTACAGTAAGCTTATAGTTATGAACTTGATTGGTGCTGAAAATAATTATGTGAAGTGAAATTACTAAACAAATCAAATAGTTACTTTCAATTGCTGCACTTCATTAATTATTTAATGCTTGAAATTGTTTTACTTTGTTATCATTAAAATAAATTGTTAAAAAAAAAGTGTATTTTCTGGTAGTAGGAAAAATAGTGTACAGAACTCGGTGGAGAGCGTGTTTTCTACTCGTATGATTTCGCACTCGGTTGGCACCTCATGCGTAAATATTCACATTCGTACGAAAAATTCCATTTTCTCGATATGTAATATTTTATCTACGATCACACAAAAAGTGACTACTTTTTACACTGATTTTCGCATAAAAAGTTAACGTTAATTGAGCTAGTGTTATAATTTTTTTTTGCACGCTAATGCCAACAATATTGTATGATAAATTATTTATGAATATTTTACAAACTGGTTGTTAAACAACTTAGCGCATAAAAATCTAAGCACGCTAATATATGTGATACTAAAGATACATGATATAAGTCACAAATTTAAAAAATATTAAATACAATGATTACTTTAGTAAAGCGTTACGACCGTAGATAAAACGTTGTAAGATACACGTGTAAAAAACTCTTCATTGCACTCATATCTTTTAAGACACTCGGTCACAACTCGCTCGCTCAACCGTTCGCGCAGTAAAAAATGACTTTTTACTCTTCTATCTATTGCGCTACCGACCTATTTTTATTTGATTCCCAATATGTTATTTTTGCCACAGTAAGTTGAAGTTTACTGAATCGTTGCCGGATGCTATGATAACAAGAAAATAACAGAACTGTTATAATTCATAACATGTCTGGGTGCTGTTATGAAATAAAATGAGTATAAACTGATTAAAACGATGAGGGAGATATTTTTGGCTATTTCTATTGATTAAGGTTAGTTAATCTTCAAAAAATTAACTTTTGAAAAGTATGAACGTTGTTTATTTATTGAAAAAATTAACACCTATTATGATTTTCTTTAATATAATTATTGAATATTTGTAAAACTTGCATTAACACAGTCAGCAGTAAAATTTTACTCTATAATTTTACCTGTTAGTGTTTTTTTTGTTTGGTTACTATAGAAACCCATCGTCATAACGATTGTTTTTTCTTAATTTAAAATCGAACTCTGGCGTGAAGCATTCATTCCCAACATCCCACAAAACATACCTAACCTAACTTTTGTAATTTGTTGACATATAACGCTTTAGAATTTGACATTGCGAAAGTAAGGTTAGTATATTCTGCGATCTGCGGTTTTAGCATTGTTAGTGTTAGAATTCGATGCTCTGTCCAAATTCACCATGGAAAATAGGGTTTCCATTTAAAAAATTTGCTATCGCCATAACTCATAACCAAAAGACAATCTAAAAATAACAATTACACTAAAATATACCTCATTGAAGATAAAAATCGACATGTTCGAGAATTTTTTTTAAAAACATTTAAGTAAATCTATCATGATAGTTCCGGACTTTACACATGCACTGTATGTTCATGATGGCTCTTGAATTTTAATAGTTGCAGTTAGTACGGAGAAAAATGGAAAACATAATTGCAATTACATTACACTTTCTGTAAGAGTAATATTATATAAGGTATAATAACGAGAGCGATTGTGGTTCGGTTAGTTGCGTGCGGGACTACCGACCAAGGAACTGGGTTCGAACCCCGGCCAAAATATCACCGGATTTTTAAAAATCGCTTTGCCATTGCCCTCGGAAGGCAAGGCAAGGAAGTCTTAAGCTGTGATATTTGTGATCACTGAACACGCACAACACAAGTATAGGAGGGAAATGCCAACGCTCTGCAACAGAGCATAGCACGTAAAGAAGAAGAAGAAGGGTAATAGTCGCGTAGTTCAACATAAATTGGACGTTAAAGACATCTTGTTCACCTGCGAACAGCCCCCAACCGCCGTTGTCTGGGACTGATCTTACGTTGAAGTGCGATGGAGATGGAAGACCTCAAACGTCGTCGAAGTCCGAAAAACCTGTGTTTACAAGAAATGTAACATTTTTCACGTTGCCTGTCAATGTTTTTTCACTTGCGCCTGATTTTATTTTTGCTATTTAAGCAACTTCTACTAATTATTTTCGGAATGTCTCATTTTTATTTTATAGAAAAAGTAATAATTAACCAGATAACGTTAAAATCTCAATTTTGGCACTTACGCCCTTTTCATATGAAGCCGACGATATGTAACTCATTTTTGGGGCAAACGCCTCAAGCTCCAACCTAACCTACTAACCTAAATTAATTGATTACAGTATTCATTGTCATGGAAGTTAATAATTTTTTTTCAGTTTTGATCACCAAATTCGGACACTTGGAGCGTTTGTCCCAAGAATGATCAAAAATGATGAACAAGTTTAATAAAATAAAAAAATAATGTTATTTCAAAGTCTATTTGATCAGGTTTATTATTGAACGCGATGTATTAATACAAAAGGCTTTGTAGGTGCAGCTACTGTTGTTTTTAAAACTGTATTGGGACGCGTCAAAGATTGGCTTGCGCTCTAGTGGGATTTTATTAAAACTAGTTATAAGGGACGATTATTTATTGTCACAACAGAAGGGTGCGCTAATATGTATAAGCGGTATGCTAAAAATCCGTCTCGTTGGTTGCATGAATGATCACCTACTGCATATCAACGTCATTTTGTTGCTGTAAATAATCATTTTTATTTACTGACGCACCTCAATTTTAAATTTGGGTTGGCCATAATAATCCCTTTGGGATTATTAAATTGGATGCTTATGTTTTAGAGGTTTCGAGTATAGTATATTTATACCGACTTTTGGAGATACAGTCTTGAAAGCCTTTCAATATTCTTCCAACAGTTTCTATATGCGCCACAAAAATCAATGCGATTTAATAAAGGTTAAACAATCACTACTGAAAATTTTTAATAAAAATAATTGCTACTGCCCATTACAATTACGAACCAGGCCCCAGAAGCTATTTTATATGATTGCTATTTTACATGATCATTTGATAATAACAATTATTACAGACCAGTTTCTGATTGCCAGCAATAAAAGGATATAGGTAATTTAATAATTAATATTTCATATTTAAATTGTACTATTTGCCCGAAGCTACTATTAACTATATAAGGCAATAAAATATGCATTGCAATGCAGAAGTATCAGCGCGTCACGCAACAGAAACAAGGATAAATACACGTGTGCGAAAACCATTATATGTATTTCCATATTAATCTAGTTTAACATGAGTAATTCATTCCAATCCTTAAATTATTAAGTACAAGCATTGTGTTTTCATTCATGTGTCTCGGTATTCTGCGAGACAGCCAGCGCTACCTAGCGCTGGATGACCCAAACCCTATTGAACTACGCGATGTAAGAGAGGTTAGGATCCGAGCTTGAATTCTTTTTTCGTATTTCAACAAAAGCAACAAGTTACTAAAGCTTACCCATTAGGGTAAGCAGTTGGCACCTAGTCTTAATTAATTACCGACATCCGTATGTGTTTACGTGCAGTGCAGTGGAAAATGCAACGCACCATAGTTTTGTTTTAACATACATATGATGACATTTTAATTTATAAATGTAAAATGTATTTCCCTTTTGTGTACGTGTAATTTAAAAGATACTGACAAATACTATATACTTTTCAAAGCAACACAATTTAAAAGGAATAAACACAAACCATTGATTTATTTTGCTGTCATTTGTCTATGAACCGCGGATATTGGCATACATATGGAACTAATACCTACTCTCAATAATTCATATCTGTCATTAAAACTGTGTGGAATTGTGGACAATAAAATATACAGAAACGTTTGCGTATACAATTATCACATACGTGGAATAGTTATTTTATGGGACGTTATTTTCTTATTTTAGTAGATATTTCAGAATTCTGATCAATAAAGTTTTCAGAGTTTAAAGAGTCTTTAGTTAAGACATTTTCCTTAATCAACTTAATTAAACTTGATTGATTATTCTTTTATTAAGTCCAGACCAGGCGCGTACTGGGTCAATGTTAGGACGCGACAAAATGTTTCCTTAGAGGGCCTCACACCTCACTTCGGTTAATCTTTTAAGGATAATATATTTATTTAGATTAATTATTAGATCATATATTATATGGGATTCATTAGTAACTTTCAGTACAATGTTTACGTTCTTCTTACGAAAAGAAACTTGCAGAGAATGAAGGTTGTTGTGGCCACGACTCTAGGAGATGAGAGAGCCATGGAGGTAGGTCCCTTCCACCACAAACTATGATTTAGCAATTGTGAGGGCAAAAGTCCGCGTGAGGCACTATCAACTGGATTATTATCTGCAGACGGAACGTAATACCATAACGAAGGAGCGACGATATCTTGAATGAAAGCTACTCGGTTAGCCACAAATGTCTTGGTATCTGGGAGTCTTGCAAGCGATTGTATCGTCAAACGTGATTCTTCAAAGCATCGATGAGACTTTACACCAATTCTGTTGCCAACACAACACCGCACAGTTCCAAACGTAGGATGGAGAATGTTTTGAGAGGTACAACTCTAGTTTTCACGCACATCAAGAAAACTCTGATAGAGCCGTCAAAATATAGAACCTTTAAATACGCTACAGCACTGAAAGTAATTTCAAACGCATCCGAGAATGCATGAAGTTCTTTTATGACGACCGAGTCTAAACTAATACATCTAGACAATTTTAAATTTGGAAGTTTAGGAAGTTCCAACTTAAACAAATTCCAGTTGTTAATGACTGCCTCAGGAACAGGTTCATCCCAATCTATTTTCGCCATCCATAATTGCTGCATTCACATTTTTGCAAAGAGAACCACTAGAGTTAAAAATCTTAAAGTATTGTAAGTTCTCGCTGCTTCCGATAAGATATTTCTTTTTGTGCAAAGGCGATCTAGGTATACTGTGACGCAAGTAAAAAAACACGTCGGTCATGGGGTCCCAATGAAGACCTTAAACCTTAATAAAGATAAGTTCTTCTTTATCGCATTGAACTGGCATTTGGACATCATGGCTCCGGAAAGATACCTGCCCACTTGCGCAACTCGAATTCACCGGATCGCATAACCTGTAGCAAGTCCAATTGAAGTTTCTAGGCAGTTTCTCGGATCGATTCCTTGTATTATTTTTTATTTCTTAAACATAATTTAATAAAGAAAAGACGGTACAGATTTAATTATTTGTAAGTGTATGAATATGAAAAAGTTGTACGTTATATAAGTTTTATTGCTTTATAAATCAATTTTTTATTATATTTTTATTATAGCCGATATAATACTGGAAATGAAATAAATAAATTTTACTGCAAAATAAAACTAATAAATCAGAGAGATAGATTTAATTAATTAATGAAATTTAGATTTAACTTAGAAAATAGATCTTTTGCGAATAAATTTGGAGGCATCCCATGCACATTTTTAATCCAATTATTTGGATATTTGTAATTCCAGTAATTTGTGACCTACCTGGTTATGTCAGATATCAAATTAAACCTGTAAGTTACACTAATCTCTAATGATATTTCTAAATAACCATGATACTGATGCTGATATTTCTAACGAAACCATCCCCATGGTGGTGGACCCAAAAACGTCTTTTAAAGATCGGATCAATTAGAAAGTTTGCTATGGTTTGAAAATAATGAACAATGGCGAGCATTCTTTTAAAAACAAGCTTCAGACTTATAAACAGTCAGCTTTTGGCAAAAATCACCAATAACCAAAACCTCTAAAAGTCAATGAAGTCAATTTTAGTGCCACCATTTAGTCAAATTTCGTGTTCTTTACGCGAGCTCGTGTTTGATGCCACGGCTGACTACCTAATTGAACGGCTGGCTATTTTTTAAAAATAGATTTAATTATTCCTTAATTGGTTTTTATACATAGAGATGAAGCTAATTGTTCTAACTGTATCTGTATTGTGTATATAGTTGCTTTACCACGGTATGTTGAAATAAAAATTAGTGCGCCGTAGTTTATAATTAAGTTTGGCTTTTAATCAATAACTAGGGAATCCCCGTTACGACATGGCAGTCAAAAGGCTAATTTATTGAAAGCCTTCCTTACATATAACACATTATATACACTCCTTCGGGTTTCCATGAGTAATTATCTATTATCTATATCCATCCATACAGATAGTATAGTATAGGTAATATAGATTTAAGTGGTTGTTATTGATGGCACCGCTGCGCGGTGCAAAGCTTACGTTAATTCTAGCGAAAAAAAACCTGACATAAAAGCATCTTTAATTTGTTATGAAAACAGCGTACTGAATTTCAAGGTTCGTACCCACATTATAAATAATTATATTAGTTAAGGGAATGAAGTGGTCAAAGTTCAAAGAACTTGCCTTATGCTATTATAATTAACTATCTATGATCTTAGTCTTAAATCTTTTAAATGTATAATTAAAATACATGTAACATTCTTGGGTATTGATACGCTCCAAAGATTGGTCTGCACTCTTGCGGCAAGTTGTTAAATGAGACTATGCGGTAGCTCTATTTCTATATGTATAATCACCAGTACAACAAACATATTATTGACAGAAATCTATGAATGGCAAAACCATCTTACTGATATTTTAAAAATTATAAAATCTAAATATTCTAGTTAAAATTTTCATAGTCTGCCCAAATTACAATCACCATTAACATACAACACAGGAAAAACAACCGCTAAAAACTATGTCATCAACTACCGCATATCGAAGACATTTTGATGTTGTACAACGCCATCTATAATTATTGACGCGTCCCAATAAAGTTCCAATGGTTTATCCTTACCTAGTGCATGTGCATGAAGTGCATCTTGTGTCTCACCCTATAAATTCGTTCGTGGAATTAACATCGTTGGCGACAAGTGACTGGGGTGCCATCTTTATTTGACGTATACTATAAGGTGTTTAAAAGTGGCAAGTTTCACCATTGCTATAAAATTAAAAAGGGGAAGCCATACGCATACAACAAATACAGATGGTACCATAGTCATTTGTCGCTATCAATGTTAATTCCACGAACGAGTGAAGAGCGTCCAATCACAATCAATCGTTTGAGCTGTAGAAAATGTCTTCTAAGGTTGGGTGTTGTTCTCGAATTTGCTGTGAAATCGCATTTTCGGGTGAAAAAGTAAAAACTTTTGATAACAGGCAATCGTGAAAGTTTTATCTTAAGTGTTTTAAAATAAATTTTTTTAGTTCAATTATTTTTAGTTAACCAAACATCCTCCTGGAACCAGACATCCTCCCTCTGTCTGTAGTAACCACCAATCGCATCGCTTGCTCACAAATCATATCGCAAAACAATTCTCAGGCGAGTTTCATATTTGATGCTTAGGATTTTCACGAAATTCGATATATCTGTCTGTGTCTGTAATTTTTTGCAATTTTGACTTCAAATTCGAATATCTGATAAAAAAGTAGAATAGGAATGATGGATAATGAATGATGGGAGTTATCTATAAACCTGAGTAGTTTTTTAGCTAGCAAGATTTAACATGCTATGAACTAAGGGAGCGCTCCAAGTGAATAGGCTTTATGGAGCGTATACAAATAAATATTTTAAATTTATGGGTTTAAAAAATAAAAAATAAATAAAAATAAAAAGTAAGTAGTGTTGATTAGTCTACAGAGTCAAAGCTTTAATATAAAAAAGAATAATGCAAATCGGTAGAACTCTTAAACGAAATGGAACAATAATAAACCTTACGTTTCAAATATAGTGTTGGTAAAACTTCGGTTTGTGTTAGAATTTTCTTGTGTAAGCAAGTAAGGAGAAATAGAAAATACAATTCATCCGCGCTAGTTAGTTTGTATATAAACTTACTGAGTGACTTTTTTTACAAAATTTGATTATTTATTTCTTTATGATTTCTTTATTCCCTCAATGCGTCCTTACATGTAATAGGACTGTTTTACCATCTTAGTAGATTTCAGTCAACGCGCTGATAATTTTATTCTTTTTCCAGTGTTTTCTGAATTGACTTATAATTAGAGACATGCATTTTAGATAACCTTGCCTGAAAAAACCCTTGATTTGTTAGTTCATCTTTCATAAGCGCCGTCGCTACAAGTTATAGGATGTATAGTTTACAAATTCATACAACATTCATGTCAACAAAGTATAGTGTGTAAATTGAGTAATGAGACTGATTTTTACAATTTTTTTTTCGAATAGAATTACAATTCAATATTGTCTCCCTCAAAATAACTTCCTTGGGAAGCCACACAGCGCTGGAGACGGTTCTTCCAATCCTCATAGCAGTGCTGGAACTAGGATACTGGAATAGCCTTCACCTGGTTGATTACAGCCGTTTGAAGGTTTTCGAGTGTCCCAAAATGAGTTCTCTTGAGGTGATTTTTCAATCTCGGGAAGAGGAAAAAGTCACAAGGGCTCAAATCAGGCGAATAAGGAGGCTGAGGAGCCACAGGAATGTCTTTACTGGCCAAAAACTCGTTTATTGAAATTGCTGTGTGACAAGGCGCATTATCGTGATGCAACACCCAGTTGTTCTTGATGTTTGGTCTCACACGAATGACCCTTTTTCGAAGTTTTTCAAGAACCTCTCGGTAAAAGTGTTGATTGATCGTTTGGCCTTGAGGCACAAACTCTTTATGGACGATTCCCTGGTTATCGAAAAAACAAATCAGCATACATTTGATCTTCGACTTGCTCATTCTTGCTTTTTTGGGTCTTGGAGAGGTTGAAGTGTGCCACTCCATGTTCTGGCGCTTGGTTTCCGGGTCGTACTCAAACACCCAAGACCCGTCACCAGTAATGACACGTTCCAGAAAATGGGGATCATTTTCAATCGATTCCAAAAAGTCAAGGCACCTTTCCCTCCTAATGTCCTTTTGGTCTTGCGAAAGGTTTTTTGGAACCATTTTTGCGCAGATTTTTCTCATCCCCAATTCATTGGTCAAAATCTGATGAACGTTGGTGTGAGTCAAATTCTTCCCCGATCATGCTGACTGTCAACCGACGGTCTGAACGCACAAGATCCCGGATTCTGTTGACATTTTCATCGATTCTTAAAGATGAAGGCCTTCCGCTCCGTGGTTCATTTTCAATCGACTCTCTTCCTTCTGAAAATGCCTTAAACCACCGAAAAACCTGGGCCCTTGACAAAACACTGTCTCTGTAGGCCTGCTAAAGTTTTGCAAAAGTCCGTTGCACTGTGCCCAAGTCTGAAGCAAAACTTGATAGAACACCGTTGCTCGAAATTGATGTCACTCATTTTTAGAACTCACTAGAAAAATCGCTACGGACAACCAAATGACTTTAGCGAGTTCAAACTCGTACTGAAGGCGTATCACGTGTTCACCTGCCGCTCCTCCCAAGTTCCGCGCCCCAAGTGGCGCCAGATCGAACACTACGTTGCCAGTCTCATTACTTAATTTATACACCTCGTATAAAGCTTGCCACGTCACTAACAATTTCATTAATTCACGTTGTTTATTTTAAACAAATCCCTTTTTACTTTGTATCTTTTCGGTATGGTTAGTCCAAACTCACCATATTTATTTGTTTAGAAAGTGAACAAATTTTAAAATTCTTTATATTTTGTTAGTGATTGTTTGTTGTGCTACAGTGCCGCAATTTCAAATTTTAAGTTTGAGTTTGATAATAATTTAGGCCCAGTTAATTTCCAATTATAATCTTTTGTAGTGGTTTCTCACGCTGATCGGAAATAGCCTAATTGGGGACATACCCGGCGTTATGTAAGGCTGCAGAAAGATGTTTAATGTATTGTTAGTGTTGTGACTATATTTAGTTGATTAGTTTTGTATGTTTAATAAATTGATATTCACCGAGTGCAGCCAGATAAATGTGAAGCCGTAAGGGTGCACTTAGTGATTTGGAATGTGCCGTCGAGCCGGGCGGCGCAGTTAACTTAGGGTGTCTGAATAATCGCTATTGCAGCAACCTCTGTATAGCACAACGGTAACAATAATAACTCGAGAATCTACTATATGGAGCTTTCCGAGTCTCTTCCGAAAAACACAAATCTCATTTAATTAAGTAAAGTCCTGAATGGTGCTAGAGTTGTAGAGCTTAGTTATTAGAAGCGATTTAAAACTTCTACAAGATAAAAGATATTTGTCTAAGTCAAATATACAAGCCTACTGCGTAGAATAACTTGAAAAAAAGAAAAACAAAACAATTTTTCCAATAAAGTTTAGAAATAAATTGCTTAGACAATTTGTGAAAAAGTCTCAGCAGAGATCCTAGTAAACAATTATTAACTTATGACATAAATTTGAATTAAATGCGGCCCATAAAAGAAGCTCAAGTCATTTAACGCTTGATTTAGTACTAGATTTGGCGATGAGCCATGGTAATACTGGTTCAGAACAGTAAAATATTTCCCATATGGCGTCCTACGAAATATGAATAACAATTGAAAGCTATTGTTAAAATAAACAAAAATACAATTATACGTTGTTATTATTACACAAAAGACACTTTACTAAATGTGAAAGGTGTAGATAAATTCTGAAATATTATGAGGTAAACTTCCGTGTTAAATATAGGGTTGTAGAGTAAACCCGCTCAGAATTAATAGTAGGTAGTTGGTTGAACTTTTATCTTCTTCCATATAAAGGATTCCATAACGAGCATAACAAATGGAAATTGCCCCTAGCTAGGGTCCCTTTATATCAAATATCTACTGTTAGTAAATAACGGCATTTATTTAAATATGTCAGGGTAATTTTGTTTATCAAACCACCCATTGCGTAGATTGTGTCAGCAATATATTTCATCTGGACTTATAAACACGTTTCAGATCGATTCTTGTCTAAATCTACGTAATAAATATACCCACATTTAAAAAGTAAACAAAACTTAACTATAAACAAAAAATTGGATGAGGCGGAAATTTGAAAATACAATTATTAGATATTAAATATATTCAAATACATTTGATCTTGATAATAACCAGTCTCCAAAAATCCTTGAGTCCTGGGAGGTTGTGGACTGTACAATTATTAATTTGTAAGGTACTTAGCAGTAGTTTCTGAGCAGTGTTTCCATACAAAATACAGCAATCCTACAATTTGTCGACTTAACTAAGCATCGGCAAAACAAAATAAATATTTATTAACTTATCCAAATATTATAAATATTAATCAAGATAAGAATTTCAATATGAATATTCAACATTGGTTAAACAATATTAAATCCACCTTGAAATCTACAACAACCATTAAAAATTAATCCTTATTGATATGGTGGCAAAAGTTAACTTCGACAATTTTGCCAACACTGAAGTGCACGTTATTATTATAAAAATAGCGAGTAACATACTATAATTGGTTAATTTAATAATTATTACCATCCGTGCCACCGGAATCTCTTATAAAACCTGCTATCATGTTACCTGTTAATCATACTCTGATTACTAAATAACTTTAGAAGTCTCTTACATAATTTAAAAATGATAAATCACTTGCTAATGATTACATTAATTCTACCTAATCTAAATTCCACGTATGTTCTTGCCTTGATATATTCGTGCGCGCTCTACACCTTCTTTGATTTGCAACACAGTCAATTATAACCCAATACTGCAATTCTATGCAACCGCCAGATGATCAAACCATCGAGTACCAAAGAAGACAAAAAAATAAAAACCTGTGCATGCGGAAACTTTTAATTTACAGCCAATCATGGATAATGATAATGACAGTGACAACGACAACGACAACGGCAACGGCAACGACAACGACAGCGACAGCGACAACGACAAAGACAATGACAATGACAATGGTAATGACAATAATACAACAAAACACAGCTTTCTTAATTGACGTCACTCATCCTAACAATCGTAATTTACATAAGGCAGAAAGGTCACAAAATACCAAGCACTAGCTCAAGAGTATAAAGACATCTACAAATTTCAAAGTGTTTTAGTAATACCTATAGTAATATCCGCTACTGGTCTAATCACAAAAAACTTAACTAAATACCTAGAAAAAATTGAAATAAGACTCACCATCACTACCCATCTACAAAAAACAGTAATTCTAGAAACCTGCAGAATAGTCAGAAAAATTAAATATTCAAACCTAAAACTAAATCTCATGTTTATTCCATGTGCTACGAATGTCCTATAAGAACCCGTACGGCATATGATAAATAAGTTATTATAACGATTGTTCTAAGCAAAATCCGTTATAATGATTTTCCAGATTTAATCTCTGAGTTAAAAAAATAAAATTAATAATAATTACTACTACGCATTATCTGGAGAACCAGACCCCAGAAGCTATAAAGCTTTGCAGGAGGGAGGGGCGATTATCATTATTACGCGGGCCCATCATGCCTCTGCAGCCGACTTACAGATGGTATAGCACAAGTCCCATATTTGGGTGGATGCTACACTACCAAGGCTGTTGATATTACTTTGAGATCTTGATCGGTTTGAAGTGAAAGTTTGATTTAACAAAATTGTGTAGGGAATTGGGTCTTCTTCAACCAACAAACTTGTTGAAAAGAAAAGTAATCAAGTTCCTTTCTCGAACTTCAAACTATACATCCAGCTAGTTACGAACTTGGGTACCCTATTAGGATAATTAACAATGTTGTATTAAATACCGTAATTAAACTAAGAGATAAGAATTAAGACTTGTAAACAACGACTTTAAAAATTGTTATTCACAAAGGAATAGTTTCTGAGAAAAACTGAGACAAGCTAGAACAACCTCAAGAATCAAAAATCGAAATACGAAAAGAGAATAGAACGAATAAAATGGGTTGTTTGACCATCAGGCTCTAATACTTTCATAAATTCGAAAAATTATTGTTATAACTCAATTGTGGTTTTGTACAATGCAACCTCATGCTGTGCCTTTTAGAAAAGAGACTCAAAATCCTGTACTTTTCCTACTTTTCCCAGTGTCCATTCGCAAAAGTTTAATTTTTTGTCTTACTAGCTATCCAACCTTACACGAGTAGTTGGGTGTGGCTTCCGAACTAATTTTCAACTCCGTAGATACTTATCTTACGTAGGTTTTGTTATGTTTATAATAAAATTCATAAGTAATCTCGAGTAGACAGTATCAGCTGTTTTATTTCAGATTTTTGTAACACGACAGTAAGCATTAAGTTAGTCAAACATTAGCTACAGATTTACGAGCCCTAACTAATTTTAAACGATGTCTATCTAGCGAAAATAAAGTACGAGCAAGAATAAGAGATAAAGTAAGAATCCAAAAAATACCCGCCTCGAAAACATTGCTCAGTACATAAATCACTGTGTTTCGTGGTTTAAGATGCAAAAGAAGCTTCCCTAACTCAATTTACTTTGACCGGTACACTGCTTTATGTACTTTTATATTTATATGACAAATTTTAAAATCCGGTTGCAAGAACATCATCAGGGTCGGAATAGTTAGAAACGAAAAGAATAATAAATGCCATACATATAACAACTTTAGTTATATGTGTGAGAGTGGCTCTAAATATTGCATTGATGTAGTAGTTTCATCATAATTTTAATGCGCGCTGGGAACACGAAGCTAGGAGATGAGTATTTTCATTAAAGGTGTTCTAGTTTTTATGTCTGGCTGGATCTTCTTATACAATAGGTTCCTAACTAAACTGAAAACTATCCTCCTTAAATATTTTTCTTCTTGGTAAGTTTTCAGAAAAATTCTGAAATACGTCGTATAATTAATTGAGTTGACTTCACTCCTCTTAACCTGATAACTACTTCCTAAAAAACTTCAAATGCACATATGGTCGTGTCATAGCTCTTAACAAGTTTTTAACTTCTTTTTGCAAACCAGTACCATATTAAAATCACTCGAACTAAATTATTTTTATTCGTCGTTCTATATCTAGACCATTTCGAATCTGCCTTCAAGTCTTCAAGTAATTTCCATTAAGAAGCATCCAACAATATGGTCACCTAGGATACCACACCAAATGTTCAACTTTTGGGGTCTTTTTTTCTGCAGTTGTGTCTGTTAACAATTCTATTCAGTGAAGATGTATACTCATCACAAAATCGAATATCTGAAGAGGTTAAGGACTTGCATGTTCGACAAAACTTTGCATCAGGTTCATCTTCATGCAATTTTTAAACGAGTGCGATTTTATTTTTATTTTCAAGAATGAAACTTGTATTTATGTAAAATTCGAAAAAAGCGTGGGGTACTTGCTACTCCAAGGGTCTCTGACAAACATTGATAGTCCTGTAAAGCTACTTGTCCTAAGACCACCACTTCCATAGCTTCGTTATTAACTAGTACTCTCAATCTGGGTTATGTTTCAGTAAATTTGTGTATGCATTCAATGCAATAAACTCACAATGTCAATTCTTTCTTGTACACTGTCATTTCGAAAACACAAGTAATAAAATTTAAGTTAAATACAACCCTTAGTTCTGAATATCGTCCGAAAATCTACTTATGTTTCAACATTATGGAGCAACCCCGCATCTAGTTATTCCTGTTTGTCAGTTTCTGCATAAATTCAATGACTGCATTATTGCATGGAGGACAATCCTTTTAAACACCTTATAAAATAATTATTGCAATTAAATCGTTTGGTTGTACTAAGATTTCATGAATAATAGTTGTTTATTGAAGATACCAGAGTTTTATTTAAGTTTCTCTGACAGCGCAGTAAGTAAAATAAAACAAAAAAAATACTTATACAAGTAAAGTTATTGAATTATATGCGGTATTGTGATCGTCTTAATATTAAAGCTGACATAATTAAGGAATTTTCTAAAAACTTGCGAAGAAGAAAAATATTTAGAGTGGATAATCTTCATTGGAACGCACTGTATATATGTACTTTATTTACCTATTTAGAGCCATGATTCTAATGTTTTAGAGAATTTATATACTTATTATACATATAATGCACTGTACAATACGGGGTGCCATATAACAAGGACATCAAACGCGACAGGTAGTTAGACATCGATAAGACAAACAGAAAATCCCAATAACATTTTCTTCTCAAACGTAGTTTTTGAAAAAAAATACAAATAAAGAAGGATATAATGTTTTTACGTCACACAGTAGGATTTGTTATAATCAAAATAAATAAAGTAAAGGACGTTTTATGCTTTATTATGTTTACGTTGCTGATCTTACAATCTGAAATTTGATGCTATACAATACAATTTTATGAGTCAGTCTGTAATTAAGAAAAGATAATTAATTTTGATATTGAAGAATAGGTAAAGACTTTTCACACCTACAGAATTTTCCGATTACTTTGAGTTTCTTTTTCCAGTCCACTACATGTATCTTTGCAGTTCTGGTGCCTTGCACTAATGGCCAAAACTTCTGATCTACTGCGAAGATAAGAAGTGTAGCTTTAGAAAAGTTCAAAGATAATGAAAATACGTATGTAAAGAAATGATTGAGGTATAGCTTAAAACGGACACGAAAAACCTTTTTTATAGAAATTTTTGATGTTTCAGCGATTCAAAATCATATTTATTGAAAGTACGAGATGTGGCAATTAAATAACGAAAACTTTCGTTTTGCGCTGGATATGGCAACATTGGACAAAACGTTAAACTCTTTGTAAATTAATCCTTTGACATCAAACAAACAAATCATCATGATTACTTGATTTTCGACTTTGTCATTCTGGCCTTTGTTGGTCGAAGTTCTCTTGGTCTCCGCACTCAATTTTCGTACGATTTCGGACGGTTTTTCACCTAATTTTATTAAAATTTAATAACACATTTTTGTTCGTTTTTCACACCACTCACTTTGCCAACATGCAGAACATAGTTACCATTATTCAAAAATCAAAAGGAACGCTGCGAACTTCGAGCATAAACGGCAAACTGAGTCTATAGTGGTGTAGTCGGCGTCACTCCAATGTTGCTACATCAAGCGACAATTCTCGTTACTTAATTGCCACACCTCGTATATTTTATTACAGTTGTAACGTTATTTTTTTCTACTCTTAAGCCGCGTTGACATGGGTCGTGAATCACGAACGTGAGCCACGCTCGTGGAACCACGAATCTAGTAATTTCACGACTTGAGTCATTCTTCTTTCGTAAAAAAGGTTTACACGACAAAAATTCAGTATTTGCTTCAGTCGCGAAAATGCAGTACTTGGTGGCAGAAGCATGTCAAGTTATGTGTGGAGTGATAGCAGGCAGTATTTCCAAAAATATGTTGGCAAGAAGAAAAAACAACAGGCGATGGTGGACAAGGAAGTGGATTCTACAAAGAAGCCATACTAATTTAATTAAAGAAATTTCCGAGTATCCTGGAGATTTCAAAAATTTTTGAATTTCATTATTACACAGATATCTGTAAAGCCTTCAACTTCTATTGCAGCAGCAATTCTTTTTGCTGCAGCTGCACGGCTCTCGTTTTTTATAGTCCGTTTGGGTTGGATCCCACAAAATCGGCTCATTCTGATATAACTCTAGAAATTTACTGGTGTCTGCATCATTCATTTTTAAAATATGGGCAGCCATGATGAACACAACTGTCTTCTTGCTCTGCTCACGAATGACTAAACGAAAGAAAGTCAAACATGTTTGATCTTATCACGAACGGAATTATTTTGGCTCGTGAAAAGAACTTACGATTCGTATTTCACGAATCTAGTAGTTTACACGGTGCGTGGTCTACGAAAGCGTGGCTCACGTTCGTGATTCACGTCCCATGTCAACGCGGCTTTTATACTCTAATTTAGTTATTAATTTTATTATAAGGTATATACAATAGTGATTTCATTATGAGGTTCATAACGAAACGACTTCATAATGCAACGAGTTGTTGGCCAATGAGAATCAGGTAAAACGAGCTGTAAACCAATGAGAATTAAGAATAGCTAATGGTTGCGTAAAAACGAGCCAAAATTCGTATATACTAAGTTTGAAAACGTACTTTTCATCGTCAATCATCGTAAATCATCGTCAATAATAAGACGTAGACAATAATAAACGTTATTATTAATAACAAATATTAATCTGTTCTAATAATTATTTTTATTAAATATTAATTTAAATAAACAAATTTTGATTGTAGTATTTGGTACTTTTATTTATCGATTTCGTAAGTCTGCCTTGAGGAATAATTCTTAAATTCGTCGCAGATTTCTATAAGACAACAAGTGTTAAGTTAGTGGTTGCGTAGGAATGCCCTCGTTTGAACGTCACCCAGTTCACAGTTTGAGATTTCAGCTAATGACAGTTTTACAAATCCACTTAGGAGTAATAAATCAGTTATGATCGCAGAAAAAATTGTGTATATAACTCGCACGTAATTGTTATTATCATCATTATGTGCTCGTTGCATAATATACTATTTTTAAATTGGTTAAGAAACTACTGCGTTATTGATAATATGCAAAACAACAATTAATGTGTCATCAATAGCACAAGGTACAAAAACTGAAAAAGGCCATTCAAGTGAACCTAAAAAAAAGTGATGGGCAAATTCTGCAAGCATGAAAAATCGTTGTTTTTCAATATCAAAACAGTTATGCAGGTGGGAGGTCTTGTATATTCAATTTTTTGCATTTGTAGCATAGTGAATTATTATTCTTGAATTATTGCGACTGAAATTTAAATAGGCACTATTCTCCGTGCTTTCTCCACTATCTACCATTATTGTTTTATTTAGTACCGTTCCACTGAAGTTTCCACGAAATTTATTATTACGTTACAACACGTTGCTTATTGTTAGATTTATTGTATATTACTCCCATTAGTTACAGTGTTGCATTACGAAGTTGCATTCATAACTCCTAAATTGCTAATCCACAACTACTAATGGCAGGAATTTATCATGTCGTAACAAATTTCATGCAAAATAAAGAAACTGGTCGTTTCAACGTTGGTGGTATCCTTTTATTAGGGAAGTAATATTAATCTCAAAATAGTTGTTGCGAAATATCGGAAAGATACCTAGCTAGAATATTCTATTTACTGTTAAACAATCTTCCTAAGATATTTTAGATGTAAAAAAAGATTAATAAAAAGTTTCAAAATATTTATTAAATTATAACCTGACAATTGTTTCGACATCTAAGCTGTCATTATCAAAGCTGATATGAATAAAAACAAACACTCGCTAAGATAAATACAAAAAATAGATAACTAGATAAAAAGATAAAATTACTAAGAAGAGTAAACTTGGGGTACCTTTAATAAATGAACAGATTGACCTCAGTAATTCTCCGTTACGTTAAGTCTCCGTTAAGTGTTAGATATTTATTTTTTATTATTTTTATCCAGTTATCTATTTTTTGTATTTACCTTAGCGACGTGTTTGTTTATATTCATATCACCCTTGATAATGACAGCTTAGGTGTCGAAACAATTGTCAGGTTATATTTTTATAAATATTGTAAAAAATTTATTAATCTTATTTCATATCTAATAATACTTATTTTAAGAAGATTGTTGCATGAAATTCCAGAGCTTATCCAGTTCAAGAGGCATCCGAGGAAATGTTTTCCAGGGTTGTGAAATTACAATATTAAACAATGATCTTGTTAAATGAATAATTTTACACAGCTTTTTATAAATTTTCTGATGCTTATTCGAAAATATGGTAAGAATTTGTCCCCTATTTTGGGGCTTTTTTAACATACATACTGTTTTTTAATTACACATTTTTCTCAAAACAATTAGACGTATGGTTCTTTTTATTCTTTGTTCAAGTCTTTTGTAATGATCGAAAATCATCTTAAATGCTACTTCCTATGAATCACGTACTTATGTCTAAGCAGAAAAAAAAATGCACAAGAATCTGATGTGCATTACTAACTAACTGGATTTGACTGATAAGAGCAAAGGGCTTCGCCATATCAGAAGTGGACGTCTAGATTTTGAGCGAACAGTGTATGAGTTCGGGATGAGAAACTTCTTGGAAAAGAAGCAGGTCGAAAATGAAAAAGAGCTGTTTAGGGAACTTCTTGAAAATTACAGAGTTATCTTTTGGACCGACATTTGGGCTTTTTTTCTCGAACTCCTGTAAATCCATTTAACTGATGAGTGCATCACATACCATTCCGTCAGGCATTATCTATGATGGAAACCTGCTATCGAGGAAAAAAGTTTCCATGTATGCTTGTATATTGCTGCTAGACACTCAAAAGAGACATTCCTTAAGCTAAATACGGCATAGGTGAACTTTATGCTGAAAGGTGTATTTGAGGTGAGTTTATTGAACAGGGTGGCTTACGCAAGTGACCCTGTACATCATCTAGAAAACAGTATGAGTTACAAAAAAAGTTAAATACCAAAGTTGGTTGGTATAAAATAAATGTCAGTTTTATAGTATTTTTGCATATACAGGGCGAATCATTTTGCTATAGCTACTTTTAAAATTTTTATTTTAAATAGGACATTCTATATATTTTATACTTTATTTTAAGTATTTTTGGGTAATACATATCCCGAAATTCTTTTGAATATGCAATTTTACTTAAAAAATAAGTAATTAAAATTATAAATAAATTATTTATAATTTATTTTTTATTATTAATTTTTTTACACGGTTTTTCAAAGTGCAGATCTATCAGAGTCATGTTGCTCAGGCAGACTGATAAATTAAATTTTAGATAAATATCAAGACAGTATAGAAATGCTGATAACTTTGCAACTGTTCACTGTTGAAATATAAAATATCTATATTAATTGGTAGAAACTTAAAAGCTGAATCATATAAAATATAATATACAGGGTGTCCCATTTAAAGAAGCCAAGCTTTTCGTATTCGAAAATTGGTATCTTTGGTCTATAGGATTGAAGACCCTATACATTATTCAACAATAAATTTATAAGAAAATGTTGAGTTAGCTGTTTATAAGTGTGTTAATTAGTTAAATATAAGTTTCAGTACACAAATTAAATTATTTTAAGAATTGTTGCATTTAAAAACAAAAAAAACTAAAGAAATAGAATTTATTTAAATACTGCGTAGAATTTCGGGATATATACTTTATCCAAAAATATTTATAAAGTGTAAAACCATTTAAAATAAAAAAGGTGATACTATCAGTAGTGAAAAGAGTCACCCTGCATATACAAAACTATTATAATATTAAAATTTGATTCGTACCAACCAAATTTTGGTGTTCAACTTTTTATGTAACCCTGACAGTTTTCAAGATAAGGTACAGGGTCATCTTACGTTAACCACCCTGTATATGCATATTGTGCATTTTATAAGAAAATATCACTTTAAGATACTTTTAAATCCGGTTTACTCAAAATCCTACACCATTTTAGGATTTATATAAACGAATTATAAATCAGAAGAATAACTACTATGAGAAATCAGAAAAGTAAAATTTTGTCGACGAGTGTTATTAAAGAGAGTCAGTGTTTCTCCGGCTGAACATGTAGACACTTCTTTGTTGGGCTCAGAATTATTTGACATGAGATATACGAGTATTTCTGTCTTTTAATATTTTAAATTAATTTATTAATACATATTTTACTATTGCTCGCTTAATTAATTTTTTGTCATTGTTTATCGACACTTTATAAATTTAAGTGCTGGTAGTAACATATAATTCTAAATTCTAACTATACAGGGTGTATTTTAATTGAAGGGTGTTGGCTGAATGGTATATAGTAGAGCAAGTTTTGCAAATTTTGCAATGAAATATGATATTATAACGGTAATTGTAATTAGTAATTACACATATTGTTATGTTGGTTTAACATATTCGACTTTTACCGCAATTTGGTGTAATTAATTCTTACACGAGTGGTGTCATACTTCCAACGATTTGAAGGTAGACGAGAAATGTAAGAACACATTTAAGGAACTTTTACACAAATCCAAATGACAATTTCTGAAAGCTGGTAATTCGATAAACAGATCGCGGCACATTTGAAAGGGATGCGGTACTTTCCCTTCTGCGACTTCTTAATACGTATTTTGTTTAATGTTTAAAATATAACTAAAGTTCTTTTCAATGCGGAAAACTTTCAGAAAAATCATATAAAACTGTTTGTAATTTCCATTTTAAAGCATACAAAATATGGTAAGTATTGCCAATTAACCCTCTGTATTGTAACCAATTTGGGTTTGTCACTTATTATTTATTGTTAAGAAAATACAATAAAGATTTATATATTTAGTGAAACCTGAAGTGTTGTTTTTACGTCTAACTAAATATCTTCTGAATTAATTAATTATTACGTCATGTCATTAATTATTACGCTGTTTTAATCGATAGAAATAATCGTATTATACCATTACCATACCATTGTTATTTTTAAAATGAACGATCTTGTACGTTTTTAGTAGTTTAATTGCAGCTATGCAAATGAATAATTTCGGGATAAGGACATGTCATGTTTTTCATACTTCGTTTTACAGCAAATTTAACTGTTAATTGATTTTATTAAGCTACCGATTTACTTATTATTTCTAACGATGTCCGAGATGAAATACAATTCAAATTCATTATCATTAATAACGATTTGCAACTTAATACGGAAATACAGTAGTTGTAATAATAACAAAAAAACCTATTTATTTAGGTGCTGTCATTGTTTAGTCTAAGTGACAAGTGTATGTATTTATTACTACCTGTAAACAGTATAAATAGTAAACATATTTTTGTTTGACATAAATTAAATGAATGATCAGCATAGAAATAATAGCTCCTCCAGCCACCAGGGCCGTCTTCAGTTTGCTTAATTTTCCGGGTGCCCAACAATTGTTAGTGAAAATTTATTTTTGAGATAGTGCGGAATTTTATGCATTTTTGCCTTCTTCCTTTATAGATACGTTACCCATTAAGCCAAAACCCTTTATATAAAAAACACCCTGTATACAACAGTTTCTGTTACACAATTTAACGAAGCACAGTTAACTTGATTGTTATAGATGAGTGGATACCATGGTTTTATTTCCCCTCATATTTTAGCAATTTTTGTCCAGGTTGTGACATTTTACTTAAAAGTCTATTTTACAGCAATTAAACAACAATTGCAGACTTGTTCAGATTATGTACAGCAACCTTTTTTCTTTTGTTCAGTATTCAAAAGAAGGTATTTTAGAATTTCTAAAAAAGTTTCCAGTGCTTTCAAATAAAATTTTCTCAGAAACTCGAATTTACAAATTGCAAATCCTTTAAAACACAAAATCCCAGTAAATATTCTTACAAATTGCTTGAACCCGTGCCAGAAACTTTATTGATTCCGATGCAAATAGGTTTAAAAACGAAGGAATAGCTCCAGGAATCATCTTACATCGAAATAATAATTTTATTCCATAATCTTTTGACTGTGCAAATTTTGCTTCTGAAGTTCTCATTTCTACGTTTGCTACGAGTTTTCCCGTTATATACCTATCCGTTACCCGAGTCTCATTCTGTTTTTATGATGTAATTGCAAATAACTTATAGAATATTCATATCTCTCCTAAGGTTTCTCCTTAGAAGAAGATTTTTTATTATCTCCTGGAGGCAAACGTAAACATTTCATGCAAATGGTTAATGATGCTTACGTTTATAAAGAAATGCTAATGGTATTCGTATAGCTTCAAATTGATGATAAAAGCTTTCTTGGGTATTTATCTTTGAGTTATACAAATAAAAGAATATTGTTGCAAATAAAAGGATTTTTAATATTAAGTAGCAATGAAAGCTTTTAAAAATATTAGGTTATTAAATTAATAGAAAGGTAATATGTTAACGAAATCTGAAATTCTAAAAAAATGAATTAACTCTCAGAAAGAAGTCCATTGGAAGACTACATGACATTACGTTGTCTCTTAGTAACTATGCAATAATCTATTAATAATCTGTCATATTTTTGATAGGTCGGAGAAAGTTAATAATTGATTAGATATAGTTAACTTATAGTAGAAAATGGTGGATATAGATCAATATATAAATAATATTATCTTGGAAATTTAATTCAAGTAGATAAACTGATGTTAAATTCCATTACTTTATCTAACTTTCGGAGGTCGTTGATCTTAATCTTCAGGTGGTGAAAACTAATTACCAGATTCCTCAAAATTGCATATCTTTTTAATACATCTTGATTTGATTGATGAGGATTGAGCAGAGCTAAAAATTCTATACAGGAAAAACATTTAAGTCAAGGAAGAAATCATATTCATATTAGCTTACCGCGTTAGATCGCGTTCGGTTTTTAATTTAAGCAAATGATTTGTGTAGTGAATATCAATTAAAAGGTAGGGTTTGTAATATAGCGAAAACTTAAGATTTAAAAGTTCTACTTAGTAACTTTTAATGGAATTTAATCTTAGAATTTTGGCTCACTAACAATTTGCACAAAGTCTTTGTACTGTTGGAATATTACACGCAATTTTGAATTTAAGCTGTCCGCCATTTTATAGATTATAGAAGTGGCTATTATTTGGTATGTATTTTAGTTTTACATATTTTAATTCCAAGCAAAATATTTAAAGCTATTGTCGTGACACACGATACAAAATTTTTAAAATTGTTTTTTACAATTTAACTTTTTTGTCACTTTTCCTGTGAATATAATTAGCATTTCATCGGGTACTTCGAAAACTTTCTACAACTATTAACCTTTCAGAAAAACAACTGTTCAAATTTGTAGATGTATCTACTCAACTTGTGCACATTTTTGCCCGTGACCGACGCTCGTAACTTATGACCAAATTAAACAAAGTAATAATATTATGTAGAAATGCTTATTATGTATAAGGGCCGTGTTATTCTTAACGATAGCACAGGTAGGTGTTTGTGTGATTATCGGGACCGACTGCTTAACGCTCCCATCCGACAGCACGGCGAAGTGTAATGAGGCTTTGCATGTCGACGAGAAAAATGTTTATCAATCTTTAGCTTTCGAATAATACTTTATAATGACAACATCAATTGATGAAAACTCATCAGAATTACAGAACTCATGAGCATTGGATCGTTATTATTTTAATATCATTGTAATTATGAGTGATCAAAAGTAAAATGCAGAATGTATAGTATATGTTTGTGTAAGACCAACAATAAAAATGTTTGGTTCTTATTCAAGATGCACATACTTTTCATAATGCAATTGTGGTTATAAGTGTGGCGATTTAATTTTAACGTTGCAGCATTTTTAGGGAAGTTGTTTTTCACCAAATTCGACTGACATCAAGAAAACAAGAGCGCAACTTGAACGTCACTATCGCGTCAATTCTAAACGTGTCACGGGTTTTCGCTAGTTATTATTTTTTCCAGCATGAATACCAACTAAGGTATTTCAGTAACACGGTTCGTAGTAAAATACATAAGCGTATTCAGCAGCCTTTGATGTCAAGTTTGGAATAAATTCTAAAATATTGAAGCAAATATATAAATGTGAACGAGAATAAATTATCCAGCAGTGATTGTATATTATACACGCAAGCATAATTGGAAATAGAATTGTGTCAGTTAAATGCAGATATAAATATAATATGTTATGGCATTAGTTTTAATTGCAAGCATAAAGCATATAAAGCTTCAGGTTCGATTAATAACTAAATTAATCTAGACAGGATTGCGGGTAATTAAACGGTAAATTTACATGTTATTACAGAGTTTCCACTAACTAATTGAGGGCTTTACTAATCGTTCAACTTTTATTTAACAAATTTGAATGATTTGATTTGCAAGATTTAGCAAACATAATATTAATATTAGTCGCATTTTTTCGAATAGTCTCATCAAATGGAGAGTAAGCGTTGCAAGTTGTTTTCAGTACATTTCAAATCATTTGTTTTTAAAATTTACCTGGAGTTTATAAATTAATATACAGTGTGTCCCTGGATGGGGTGCCCATAAGGTGATTTTTTCCAAAAAAATATTCGGAACTAGATATTTATGGTCTAAAAAGCTTTTGCTTATTATAAATTACAAGAAAAGTTAAAAAATTGCAAATCTTAGTTGATTTGCTTTAATTGGGAGCTCTTTTTCTTTTTAATGGGATCAAAATTTTGTCAAAAAGTCCAAACTATCTGTGATCCATCTAGTATTCCGAACTAAAAATTGCCTAGAAACATGATTAATTTTGAAACGTCGGTTTTGTCAAAAATAAGTCAGAATGTTAGATCTCCAGCAAAGAATTTTCTTAATTCAATGTTACGGACGTGGCGACGTATCATACCGATACGTAATCGAAGAATTCGAAGAAAAATATCCTGGAATTAATGTGAGCCAAAGTGGATTGAAAAAACTTGTGAAAAAATTTAAAGAAACGGGATCAGTTGCAGACATAAAGAAGAAGAAAAAGATGTATAGTTACGAAAATGATGCTGCCAGTGCCGTGGCTTTGAATTCTGTTTTGGAAAATCCCAAACAAAGTTTACGAAGAAGATCACTTCAAATCGGTGTTTGCAAAAGTGACCTTCAACGAATTTACAAAGCCAACAAACTTTATCCATTTAAACCAAAATTCATTCACACTTTAAAAGAAAATGATTATGGGTTAAGACTTGAATTTTGTGCAAATATAGGGGAGAAAATAATGTACGATCCTTTGTTCTACACGAAAATTTTATTTTCGGATGAGGCTACTTTTTCAACGAAAAAAGTAGAAAAATGTTTCAACATTGGAGGTGGACAGGTAGAATAAGTTGTTTCTCGTTTTAATTTTTGTGTAAATTCCATAAGCTTTTAATAAATTATTTTGTACTTTGTTAATTGTTATTTCACTCAAAATAATGTATCATCCGTCACCGACACTTTGTTCAGGTTGCTAGGGAACCGTGCTTAGTTTATGGACTTCTACAAAAATTTCTACAAAATTTTCATTTTTTTCATTAAAAAAACGCATTACTTGAATCAGGTTGCTTAAAATGTTTGATTTTTTTAGTATTCTGCAATTGTAAAATAAGCAAAACCTTTCCAGACCAAAAATACCCTCCTCCAAAGGATTATTTAGAAAAAATCACCTTATGGGCACCCCATCCAGGGACACACTGTATCTACAACTCGACTCTCAGACTCGTCTCTAACATTACCCTTCTGTATCTGGCCCTTTACCAATATTTACTTTACTCCACCTGATTGTTGAATGAGTTGAAAGGCAAAAGCATAAACTGAATGAAATATCAAGGAAAATATTTCTATATTAATTTTTGACACTAAATGACATTTAAAAAACAATCATTATGTTTCTGATTTATTAAAATAACACTGGTCTACAAATTTCAACTTTTTGTTTGCTTCAGAAAGGAAATAAGCCATTTCTTAATGATTTTGATATGATGAGTTCGATAATGCCAATGAAAACTTTGGATTAGCTCAGGTTTTCGAGATTTATTAACTTTTAGTAAAATACGTAAACACAAATACTATAAATACAATAATGATATATAGTATAGCAACTTGCAGCACAGGAACTGTCAAGATATTTTTCTAATCATGAAAATCACAATGTAGCTATTAAAATACAATAAGCACAATGTGACCTGGACATAGCTTTCACGTACGTCTTTTCTTTACCGCCCTCTTGTATGAATCTATCGGTGTTCCGCGTGTGAAGTTTCAACACTAGTCTGCTAACATTGACGGGATCCATTTCCCTCGGTAGCGCTTCTCCATACTAGAGAAATCCTGATGGAAACGCTCTTCATACACATCACTTACAGAACCACAGTTGACAGGGATTAAGTCAATGTGAGAATGCAAAAAATTCATTTTTAGCGACATATTGCATCCCATTTTTTCATAACATGACACCATATGTTCCACCAGTTCTTTATAATTTTCAATTTTGTGATTGAAATCTATCTCTGAGATAACGGAATGCTGTGCCATTACGGTCCATGGCCTTGACGAAGTTCTTCATAAGTCCTAATCTTGTTTATGTGCAAAGCTGGTAGTATGATCGAATCTCGGTCAACGAGGGGTGCACTTACAACGTTAATCCAGGTTCCAGTGATGTTCTTGTTGACCATTCTCTCCTTTTGAAATGTGCTGCTCGGTCTCTGCTGTCCCATTCACAGATGAAATAACAGTACTTTGTGTAGCCTAGCTGTAGTCCAATCACTATAGATACAATTTTAGTTAGCATAGTTAATTTTTACAAGAAGATGCTTTATGTTTTCATAGGATTCTTTCATCTGTTTTGGCCAATAGGAACAGAGGGTAATGTGTTGTCATTATGTAATAAAACTGCTTTAAAACTCGTCTTGGAGGAGTCAATAAAGAGTCTTCATTCATTTGGTTTGTAATTGACATTAATAGCTGCCAAAAGCCCATTTACATCATTGGAGAAGACAAGATTGCCATCCATTTCGAAAAATGAAACTAACTGTTGATGACGAAAACGAAACACACTCACTGACACCTTGTCTTGCAGGAGATTCCATTGCTGTAGCCTAGATCCCAGCAGCTCAGCTTTATTTTTTGGCAATCCGAGATAACGTACTAGGTCATTAAGTTTACTTTGAGAATTTATATGAGGTTTTCGTACATTTACTGGCGGAATGAAATCTGGATCTTTGGATGTTGATGGTTCTGCAACATCCTGAACTTCAATTGTATTTTCTTCTATAGATTGAAGTGAATATGATTCTGGTGGATGTGGAATTGGAATATCTTCACTATGGGGTACAGGTCGATGTGCAGATTCAATATTGGGGTATTTTATCATTCATTTTTTTTTTCTTTGAGTAACCTTTATTCATTGGAGGTACCAGATAAAAATAACAGTTATTTACATGATCCGTAGGCTCCTTCCATACCATGGGAACGCCAAATTTCATTGAGCATTTCTTGCCTTTTAGCCACTGACGAAAAGTTGTTGCACAATGGTTACAACATATGTGTGGGTCCCATGTTTTATCTTGGTCGCCAAGCTTACAACCAAAGTATAGCTTGTAGACCGTACGTACTAATAGAATAATATTCCACTTTTGTAAAGCAAACGTGAATTCTCCACAAATATAACAAAAATTGTCAACATTATTTACACACTTACAGGCATTGTGTCCAAAATACACTCACTCACTGATAAACTAAAGAAGACAATGTGAGTAAATATTTCGCATTTCCTAAACACCTGATTCCACACAAGAAACTGACGCGATCAAGAACGATGTAATCTGTATTTAGTATTAAAAAGTTATCGTTATAAAAAGTTAATAAAAAGCTAATAAAAAGTGTAACATGGCTGACATCTGTTGATTTCGTTACCGAACTAGGAGAGGACGGTAAAGAAAATTCCTTCCCAGACACAATGACCAATGAATACCTGCTAAAATAAAAGCAAATTTAGTTTATAATATCATGTTTATTAAAAAAAATTAAAGCAAAATATAAACATACGATTATATATAGAGAGATAGCATTTATTTTCGATATTTTGAAAACTAGAGCCAAATAACAAATTTTACTGTCAGATTCGTGTTCAGCACCTTCAAATTAGTAATATTCAGCTACTTAGTGTCCTGAAGCTTTTTGGATGTAGACCGGTGATAATTAATAAATGTTGATAAGCTCTTGTATTTTTGAACATAAATCATGTATTTACTTTATTACTATGTTATTTCAAACACTTTTTCATTTGTCAATATAATGCAAAAAATGTAATTTATTATAGAGGACGTAAAAAAGCTAATTAACGAGCTAATAATAAAAATGTATATATTAAGAGTCATAATAATCATTTACCTATTGTTAATTCTATAGCCACCAATCAACAAAATACAATATCATCCAGAAAAACAGTCGTCTAGGAGGCTAATGCAGATTATCATTTTCTTGTCGATATTTTATGTATGACAGCTTGAAGTTACGTCTTTTAAAAACAACAACTAAACTGACGCTCCAGGAAGAACTGAATTCTTATTAGAATTTTAATTTCATACGAAACATTAAATATTCATCATCCAAAGGTTCTTTCGAAGTGGGGAAAACTGAAAAATGGGTTGGTTTTAAACTTTTAAACTCAACGGAAATGCCTGAAATGTCGATAGACTTCCTTAAGACTTTTTTATCGATTATATCTTTTCTCATTAAATAGTAGTTTAATGTAATAATGTGCATTTTTCTAAAGTTAATTTGACTCGACTTTTAATTAATAAAAATACCTAGAAATATCTCACTCCATTTGTTATTCATACTTATTAGCAACAGACACTACTATTCTTTTGTTGTTGTCATAGCAACCGACAACGATTCGGTAAGTTGAGTATAGAGTGTGACAGTTAACAAAGCTGGAAACTTAATAAAAATAGGTCGATAGCACAAAGAATAAATTTATGGTTGTGTGTATAGAAGAAAACGAATAAAAACATGAATTTAAGAAATTATTCGACTACTCTACTTGGTCTAGTTACATAGAGAGCCGTAGTTATTTTTCCTTTGCGTTAAATTAACCCAAACTGGAAACGGAAAACGTCAGCTGTTAACGGAAAGACTAAATTGTCACACAAGGATTTAAAAAAATAACTCCAACGGTACGACATGGTAGAAAAACTCTCTCAATACCAAACCAGAACATGGGAGATTCTTTCTGGAATTTCACTGGCAAAACCCGAATCAAATTATATCTACAAAAGCTAGACGGCAAAGCCGCCCAGTCCCCGCACCCCTTGGAGAGTCTGCTCCCGATCTGTCACTGACTGAATCTCACATGTTCAGCTCCAATTTTTTGAGTTTTAAGAAGGGCGATTATATTCCAACCAACCACACAATAATCATGACAGCAGTTCCTGAAACTTGGGTAAATGATAGTACTTAATGTGTAGATTAGAAGTGTCATTTGTCACCAAGTCCAAAAAATTATAGTTTGCGAATTACAGCCATTTGAAGTTAACAATTTTTGCACTCCGCAGAATCCTTATGGTAAACGGCTCGCGGCCAAAATTCTTGAAACTTTGGAAAATGATCCTTAATGTTTAGATTGAAAGTGTCAACGGGCACAAAGTTCATACAATTATAGTATACAGGAAAATTACGAGGAAGTCGAAAATGATCTACAACTTGAGGAAGAACTAGAATAATTGTTCTACATTCCAAAGAACATGTGGATTAGGCCTACAGGAGATATCACATAAAAAACGTGTCTACTACTCTACTTCCACGTTTGTGTGGAAAGAAGTGCATATTTTTGCAGAAGTACAATTATTGTAGAAATTGTCACTCATTTTTCTCCAAAACGGTTAGTTATGTGAAGAAAGATCGTAGTACCTATTTGTAGCGCATTTTACAGAGCAACAACGTTTATAATAACCACTTTTTCAAAAACCTCAGGTCTATTGAAAGCTTGTTTACAACCTCAAAATAAAGCTGCATACAAAAATCTGATTTGCTGGTAATTTTTGAGAAGTTCAAGTCTAATTTTTCTGGCTTAATATGATGTAAAAGGAAAAAGTTTATTTATATTTGCTTATTCCCCATTGGCTACTATCTTTTGCTCGTATTTTTGGAACATACACCCTTTTAACGATGGAGTTGTTCCTCGTGGTTCGCTACGAATGTCTTTGTTTCATTTATTACCTTCAATTTCAGATCTCAGATTCAGATTCAGATCTCCAAGTAGATCCATCGATAAACCTTTGTTTCTAACCAGTTAAATTTAGCTGGAGTTACTTTTTTGGGAACATTCTCATAATTGAATGTCGTAATTCCTTTACTTTTCAACGTAATTAAATTTTAGCTATTTTGGTAAAACTAACATACAATTGGTATGGTATACGATGATTATACCATACCATACTACTATACCATCAGTATCGTTAATTGAAAACTGCGTGGTAAGTGTTAGATCCTTCTATTGATAAAGTTGATGAAAGTTAGGTTGATCATTGACATGATATCATGAAATCGGGCAATTACCGTTTGAATTGTTCGTTTTTGACATAAGATATAAAGGTCACGTGCATTGTTACAAAAATAAACATCCCGAAAAATCTAATTGCGTCAAACACCTTTTAGAACAGAATCACATAATAACTCCCCAAAATAATATCAAATTCCTACATTTTTGTAATAAACGTAAATTAGACATTTTAGAAGCTTTCGAGATACACAAACACAAACTCAGATTACCTTTAATAAATGAACAGATTGAACTCAGTAATTCTCCGTTACTGGAAGTGTTAGATATTATTTCATATTATTTTTATCTTTTTATCTAGTTATCTATTTTTTTATTTACCTTAGCGACGTGTTTGTTTGATAATGACAGCTTAGCTGTGGAAACAATTGCCAGGTTATAATTTAATAAATTTAATATTGTGAAACTTTTTATTATTCTTTACTTATTTTGTAAAAAACGAAGCCTAAAAGGCAATTCTGCAATTAATTAACAGCTTATAACCATAAACTACAGCATACCGAAATAAGTGGTAGTATCAGCTTCAATAAAGAGGTACGAAGGAATAAAAATTACCTTTTGTATTTTAGTAGATCTTCCTATACAGCACGGAAAAGGATCAATTAAATCCCAATCAAATTAGATTTCTTGTGTTGGCAAAAAACTCACATCATCAAAAATCACCCGCATGAAAACCAAATGAGATCCATAGAAAATAAGTTTTCACCCACTTAAAAACCTCAAAGAGGGAAATTATTAAATCTTATTACACAGAAGTGAGTAAAGCACAATACTACTTATTCCCAAAGATTTTACAACTAAACTGATAAAAGGGAATATATCTTTTGCAAACGTTTAAAGAAAAACAATGATAAGCAGAATTAACCAATGAAGAATCCCAAACCGAAATAACCAAATATAAAATAGCCAATAAAAATGTCTTAAAAAATCATGACCAAATTAGGAGTGACAAGATGATAATAACACAATAGGGAAAAGTATTTTAAAGGATAGAATTTTTAGGTAAACACTAAAGTAAAATCGAACTGGGAAAAAGCCAGAAAAATTATAACAAACGACTAGTGAAAAAATACTTATACCTTTTGCAACTTGTATATGTGTATATAAGTAACTATTATGCTATCTCTACATAAAATGTTTAATATAATTTAACACATTCTTAATATTTACCCTATAAAATGTATTGTAGCTGAGATCATGGTAGCGTGAAATATTGGGAATGTTATTTAATCTTCACCAGCTAATTAATATGCGTAACCCGTGTAAATTCCAATTATTTAAAGCAGAACTGTACCTTTACAAACATTAATAACTTTAAACATAATACCCCCGATAAAACATGTACACTCCGATTTAATTTATTTTCATGTAAATAAAGATTAATATCACAATTAAAGCAGGGCCAAATTAATTTATTAGTTTTTCTGAAAATTAACGCAAACGTAAGGCCTTTCTTCAGCTTGTTATCGCTTGCGTATGTAACATCGATTGTAATAAATGTTTCAAGGGAAGTCTCCGGATTTAGGTTTTGGGGATGTAAATTCTTGAATAGATAAAAGTTTCAAATGGTTCTGATGGCAGCAACATAGCTGCCGGGATCTGCAAGTGACAACCCATTTCAGAGTTTCGTTCGTCTGTTAAACTGTTTTGGTTATTGTTTTCAAAATTCAGAGAAACGGGTAGGTGTTTATACTAAAATGAATTAATTAGTAGAAGAGGAACAGAAGGGTCGTGTGGTAATATGGAAAATTTAACGTTTCAGATAACCAGAGTGAGGAATAACATCGTAGACAATTTCGTAGCACTGTAAAATCAATGTGTAGCGAAAAAGCAACCGAGATTGCGTATAACAGGCTTAGAATACATCTTTCATAATTAAGGACAACTAAAGTGGATGGAGTTCGAAAAGCACTTGAAGTGGGATGGGTGTCTAATAATTCGCGACCTTCTACAGAACCTTCCTGTATAAAAGGGTGAAATCATTTTTGTTCTGCTTATCTTTGTCGTGTAATCGTAGCTACCAGTCTCGTAGGGTGCGTATAAATACGTATTTAAAGGAACAGGGAGAGATAAGGATGGAAGTCAGAATGCAAAAAATACGTCCGGAATATATATTAATAGGTACATCGCGTGGTTTGCTCTAATAAATATTATTAGATGGGTGCTATACAAGGCACTACCTTTAAGGTGTGGTGTACGTATTCAATATGCTTCCATTAAATCTTGCATACTATTATTGCATAATTATTTACTTTTATAGCATTGCATGCATTGGGAGGAAACCAAGCAAACATTTTATTCATATTTCTGTAGAAGTCGTTGCTACCGAAAACATTTTAAAAATTCCTTCTGAAATATTTCAAAATTTCCAAACATTCAATATTTTATGATGAAATATTTCCCTTTATTTGTTTCAGTTTTAATGATTTCTGAAAGACCTCGAAGGTTATGTGCTTATTTCAGTACTAAGTGCCAGGAATTATTATTTTATTTTATTTTCATTTCAAGAAACAATCAGCGGCGAATTTAGGGGATTGCTATAGGGGCTATAGCCCAGTGCGGTAAATTCCAGGGGCGGCCAATCTTTGGAAAAATATGAAAAGCACATGTGAGAACAATAAATACAAAAAAATAAAAATGTTAACCAATTTAAAAATAAAAATAACATTTGAATCATGTAGAAATCACTGAAAGTCTGCGGAAGGGGAATGCAGAGGCCAAAAGTACCTAACAGTAACTTCCCCATGTCCGAAAAATACGCTCGTCCAGATCCGCTACAAACTGATGCGCGTGTTACCTGGCTAGCTATTCGGCAAACGCGGCAATATTCAACTCATTTAATTATGTAATACTTATCCACTTAATGGATAAATTAAATATTTTTATACGAGACTGTATTTTAATAGAGTAAGTTTTTTAAAGCAACTTTTTGAAACTCTTAGAATTTTGAACTTTAGAATTTTTGAAACTTTTTTGAATTTTGAATATTAAATAAAAATTCGAAAAGTTTAAAAAGTCAGATTTAATTCCAAATCGAGATAGATTAGGGCCTAAAATGTTATTTTTTTTTGGTGTTTCTCAGACACGTTAATGATAAAGCCATGAGTGACGGGAGGAAGCGCTTAAGTGGTGTTGCTTGTAGAAAAGCAAAATTGGAAAAGATAGAAGAGGAGCAAGAAGCAGTAAAGAAAACTATAAAAGTTTTTAACTTTTTTAAACCTAGATAACATGGATCATCTGATAGCGAAAACAACGTGGAAATCCAAAAATCTGAACAAACAAAAGACTTACCTCCAAACGAATTAGACCCGATTATAACATCTCCTAATGCAGTAAAAATTGTAAATAGCAATGAAATCAAACGGCAATCAAATAACAACAGGAGGATGATTTCAATCATTCCAATAGTGAGTATATGTAGTAAGTTTTTTCTAATACAATGCCTCAAGCGAGCTTGGTAGGAACGCTATGATTTGTAACCCTACTTCGTGGCCTATCAATGACAACACTCGAGAGCATGCCCTAAAAATGGAATAAATGAAAACATTTCCAACTGTCTAACTCAAACCATGTTTGAAACTAGCTTAATCAATGGACAGAAAACGATCTTACCTAATGTACTCAGAAAGTTCTGGAAAACTTTTTTGTATACTGTGCCAATTTTTTAGAGGAATTTCAAAATTAGCAAAAGGAGGCTTTGATGATTGGAAGCACGCCAACGAGTATTTAAAAAGCCACGAGAATTCATCAGACCATAAGTCATGCGTCTTAGTAATGAAGAAAATAATGACCATCGCAGGAAGAATTGATTCTCAGCTTTTGATTCAGGCTCAGGACGAAGAAAAATATTGGCGAAATGTTTTAAAACGAGTAGTTGCTATTGTTAGGTCCCTAGCTGCTGCTAGTCAACCTCTAAGAGGCCACTGTGAGAGATTTGGGTCATTACATAATTCTGGCAATTTTATTATGTATGCAGAGGTAATATCCGAATCCGATCCCTTTTTAGCGAACCACATTGCAAAATACGGCAATCCAGGTCAAGGTCATACTTCGTATTTGTCATCTTCTACCTACAAGGAATTCTTCCAAATAATGAGCCATAAAGTCACACAAGAAATTGTAACAGAAATAAAAGCCGCAAAGTATTTTTCTTTAGTAGTGGACTCAACGCCAGACATTTCCCATGTGGACCAACTGGCCGTATTAATAAGATATGTTACGGAAAAGGGAATTTCCGTATAAATATTCCTTCGCTTTCTATCGAATGTAGGCCACAAAGCAGAAGAGTTGTTCAAAACCGTTATAGATGTCCTTGGTAAACACGGCATTGACATAGAAAACTGCAGGAGTCAGTCATACGATAATGCCTCCAACATGTCTGGAGAATACACTGGCCTACAAGCCAGAATACGAGACAAAATACCGACAGCAATGTACTCTCTCTGCAGTGCTCATTCACTAAATTTAGGCAGTGAGCATTCAACTAGTAATTGCAAAGAAAATCGTAATTTTTTCACGTTTCTTAATAATCTTTATAACTCTTTCTCATGCTCTACCCAAAGATGGCACTCACGGGGTGTCTAAATAAAAAAGAAAACTTAAGCCTAAAAACATTGTCCAAAACACGTTGGTTTGCACGGTATGATGCTTGTAGGGCAATAAACGAAGATTGGGATGAAGTAATAAAAGCACTTACAATTATTTTCGATGACGAAAGAGAAAAGACAACTACAAGAAGTGAAGCATCCAGCTACCTTCTTCAACTTCAAAGATTAGAAACGACTTTTTTGTCAATTTTATGGGGATATTTTTTATCTAAATTTAACGTATCAATTAAAAAGTTGCAATCATCTGAGATTTATCTATCAACCGTATCAGTTTTGTACAGATCTTTATCAGAGTAGTACAAAGTATAAGAAGAGAATTTGACATTTATGAAAATCCAGCGCTAGTGAAAGCGAAAGTAACTCAGTAATGGGTTATTTATGTGATCTGGTTTTCTTTTTGAAGGACTCTATAATAACTATTTTTGGAGATTATTGGTACTTATTTCCTGTTATTTCCTGTTCCTGTTTGATTACGCACTTTTACAAAAGGAAAAGCAGAAACTTTTGGTGGTGAAACTCATATTTTTAAAGAAAATCGCATTTTTCATTTAGTGGATTAGACCTTTAAAAAAATTATGAAGATCAGTAGAAGTTTTTAGTAAGTGAACTCTTCTAATAATTTATCTTCTATGGAATTGTCAGGATTTAGTAGTTATACCCATCTGAAGCAGCATCTTCCATCGGCCGCATGCTACCGTTAGGTAACGTTAGGTATATCAGCTTCGTTATATGTATTTTGTTAATTATTAATATAATTTTGATTGCTTATGATTATTTTGATAGATTATTAACAGATAATGGATTTGCTTAGATATGAAAGTAATATCCTATGTTACTGGGAAATATTGGGGTTACCTCAAGGCCTTGACGATCTCTGTTGACAACGCGATAGTTAAATTAGTAATTTCTTTTTCTGTTTGGGTAGTAAGATATTTCGGAACAATAATTCAAAGTATCGATATCGATATCGAGTATAGATCGATTTTTCTCAGAATTTTTGTTATGCAAACCTTATGATTTATTTGCATGATCATAAAGGGAAGAGAAATCACTATCGGATTCCACTAATAAAAATCTATATTGTCATTTACATTTTTTGTGATGACATCATAACTTAGAAACAAATGACAGTCGGAACGTGAAATGCACATATTAATGTGCAATTTTAAAAAACAAAATCGACGTGTTTCAGCGTTTATAAAAAAACCAGTTGAGTTCGCTTTTTTTTTAATATTCCATACTTTAATCCCACCCTGTATATAATTTTGTTGAATTAGTGACTCTACTGATTATTTTTGTGTATTTATAAGCTATTATTATTAATTATCTTGTTGAGCATTTATTAGTTGATAATACTGGTTATTAGTGAATATTTTTTACTTCTGCTGTCGTGAATTACTTATGTTTTTATTATTATTAATTGGGATTTGATTAAAACCTATGTACTTAAGCACTGGTTCTTTAGTTTTATTGCCGCCGAGATTAGCAATGGAGATCCTTGTAGGTAAGTTGGTTGTTAGTGTCTTGACGAATTAGCTTTTTTGGAACTAGTAGGAACTTTCTCTCCAAGTGGTCTAGGTTTTATCAAGTTTCTGACGCCCTTATCAAATATTATAACGCCTTCACAACACCGGCACCATTCCAGCTCTTTTCAAGACTTAGAGTTTTCAAGAAGAAAAGCCGTAATAAGATTAATAGTTCATCGCTAGAAAGTTGTGCTATAATATTAAACTATATTCACGACTGTACCTACGTAATAGTAATAGTTTGGACATTGAAGTTCAAAGCAAATCAAATTGTGGAAGTTGTACGTATGATTAATTAAGTAATATTTAACTTTAAACTAACTTAAGTAAAATAACTTTTTGATACAAAAATATTATTCAATTAATTAATTGTTCTTAAATATAAAAATCTTATTTTTTACTCGATTGTACGTAGAATCATATTTTAGGAATAGAATATTTAGATCAATCAATCAAACGAGTGGATAGCATTTGCTTGTTGATTACGGCCTAGGCCTAAAGAATTTTTTCGCGTGCATGTTTTAGAGGCTATTTAAGGCTTATATTATTTACCTTTTGGTTATTTTTTTATTAAATATTCAATTACAAAGTATTTACATTAATTAAACTATGTTTTAAATTGCTCCTCATCATTTATTTATTTATTTTGTTGAGCATAAATTAGATAGTATTATAATTATAAATATTTATAATTTATAAATAGTTTTTAAAGGTAAATAGAAGCCTAAACACTAAAGCCACGTAAAAGAATAGAAATCATAAAGAAAAATCATGGCAGCTTAATTTATTATTATTTTTTTATCTACTTATTTAATTTATTTTTTATCTGTGGTAAAACTAAAAGCTGTAAAAGGTTACCAGATGAAAGAAAAGAAACGGAAGGGTAATCTGTTGGATATCTTTTAAAATACATACTAAATTATTCTTTAGAATCGTCTTATACGACCTATATATGTATGTATAACGCTGTACTTTACTCCTTCAAAAGCGAGAATAAAGTAAACTGTTTTACTCCATAGAGAATAAGATAAAATAAATGTGTTACACCTGACTTGACCTATTATCCTGAAACTATGTGATTTTGGTGTTTGCAGAGTTCAATTGTCAGAATGACATTTAACAATATTTCCAAAAGTTCCGTGAATTTTTGCGATTGTCATTTAGGTCGTGCGAAAGATAACTTAGTATATACCAGGAGCTAAGTAAAGTGCATTTTCGATCCCTCGTGTGTATATTTCATATAACAAGCTCATAGAAAAATTGGCATATCTAAATTATGTAGAATCAGGCATTATAATACTAAATAGTTCGTTTCGGTTTGGAGATATTGTTGGATGCTCAATACAAAACCTAAGTCGAAGGATAATCAATTGGTGCCTCCAAATTAGGAAGGAGCTCAAAGTATCAAAAATTATAGGAAGTCCAAGTTTAACATGGAGGATTATGGGAAATCAATTAAAGTCTATGAAGCATTAAATTTAATGAGTCTAGGGGATTGATTTACACAAGTTAAGGTAACATCTATCCCTACTTAACGTAACCCCTAACCTAGCCTACCCTAACCGAGGTTAGGTTAGATTAGAGTTTCGGTAATGTTAGGTTAAAAGTTAAGTTAGGCAAATAAACCTTCTAAACTCATTAAAATTCAACGGCCTATAGAATCTAGAGTCCTATAGAGTCCCACATAACTTCATGTTAATCTTAGACTTAAACTTATGCTTCCGGGTGAACGGCAAATCATAATTGCCAGAAACATTTAAAGTCGCGCGTATGATAAGATTGATGCTTTCTGGGATGGTAAAGATCGTCAAAATAACCATTTACGGTCTCAATCACCACTTTATTTGACCGAAATTTCTTTCCAGCCAGAAATATTCTGATTCTTGGTAACAGATGGAATTCCAAGGAATCCAAATTAGGCAAAAAGGCGGATGCAGAATGATTTCAAACGTCATTTCTGTCCACTTTTGCACTTTAATGGTTGTCGCAGTGGAACGACAAATTCTTCTTGATCATTTAGGTGCGTTTGTCTTGAATTGCATGTCTTCCAAAATTACTGTGTAATATTGGCCAGTAACGGCCTTTCTTCCTTCAAGATAGTCAATCACCAAGGTTCCTTTGGTGTCTCGGAATGCTGATGATTACATCTTTCCAATTGAATCAATGGAATTTGCTTTCTTTAAAACCGATTCACTGTGTCCAATCCACTGCGTTCATTGCATTTAATTTTCTGGGGTGTAATAGTGAATCAGGCCTCAATCATGGTCACAGATTGTCTCATTAAATTGTTTGTATTTCTCTTAAACACTTTCAAATAATTGGCTGAAATTCGTGAACGAATGCGTTTCTGCTCCGGATTGAGCAAATGCAGCACCCATCTTGCAAAAAGACCCAATTCATTATGTAAAATATTGAGTACTCGTTCATAAGATATGCCCACAGCTTCTTCAACTTTGTTCGACGATCTGCCAAGACCACAACATGGACTTCATCCATAATCTTTAGTGTGGGTTTTGGACGTCCTGAACGGAGTTCACCATGCGTGCATGCGGACCCGTTTGAATTCCGAAACTTAAAAACTCACAGTAAAAAAAAAGAAAAGGACCTAACCTGGAATTAATTTCCGTTGTGGTTCTTCCGTCCAAGAATTTCGCTTTTATCCAGGATTAAAACACACAAATTTGAATGCTTCTCATAGACAAACTGTTTTGAAGGATCCATTGGCTATCAACAGTCAATTTATATTAAAGAGTTGCCAATCCAACCACATAAAAATATTTGAGAAAAGTCACTCCCCTCATTAAGGTTATCCATTATAATTATTTATTAGGAGTTTGTAAAAGATAAGATTTTAATGCAATTGGGGCGTTCCAAAACATAATAATAATTGTGAACGTATTTCAAAAATTCTTCCGTTCCCTTTTCATTTAAAAAATCGAGGTCAGCTTCAAAAGAATTAATAATAAATGCAAATGAAGAATAGATGGGCTATCGCTTTTGGGCGAGTGCCAGAGTTTAATTTAAATTTTTTAGTTCCTGCCTTATGTTTATTTATGCAATAATATGCATTAAAATGCAGCACATTAATTTATTATTATATCAAAAGAATAATTTAATTTTAAGTAACGAAGTAATAAAGTTTTTAGCGGGAACTAATTTTAAATTATAATGACTGTGTATTAGCTAGAATATCTGATCTATAACTTTAAGAATAAGGGTGTTCCTTCTACACAATTTATTTCGTAATATTTCTACAGAAATAGTATTTCAAGGCTAGTAGAATTTTAGGGGCCGCACAAAAGCCTGCCCTTTGGTTTCCCTCCTTATTTCGTGTACAGAAATTTAAGTTTTTCGTGTATGATTTCTTCAGATCTTGGTAGCTAGAGTGAGACAAATGAGTATTTTAGGATATATCCACGAACTATAGTTACCTATACCCAAGATCCGTTAATTTTTATAGGCTACCTCAGTAGAGCAGTTGGTAGATTCCTCTTGACACGGAAGGGTAAAAGCCAGGACTGTCTTTTCTGTTTTTGAAAATTTAAATAGTAGTAAAACGTCAGTTCTGGCCAGAAGTAACTGCATTTATTAATTACTTCCTACCCCAGTAGCACACACATGTTGGAAAAATACACAATATGCGGAAGCAATATATCTCCAGTATTGCAGTTTGATATTGGCCATACATTGGAACATTATATTGGTTCAATATACGTTTATAGTATTGGCACAATATGTGCATAGAATATGTCTCCAACATGGTCTCCAATATTGGTCCAACGTTGAAACATTTAATGGTTCAATATCCTTTTATAATATTGGCGAAATGCATTCACAGGATATTCATCCACCGTTCAAATGTAATATTGGTGTAGTATACAATATGTTGATGTGATAATGTGATAATGCTTCATATCTACATTTTATTACGATTAATGTCTACCTCAACAAGTACTATTTGTCACAAATCACGTTGTATATCTGCTGTTCGTTTAACTCAATCATATTTAATAACCGACGACGATAATAATAATAAACCGACAGTCCATATTGTTAATATTGTTAATGTTCAACTGTAGATGAAGTCGGAGGGAGAGAGGGTCATCGTAATATGAAGTACTATTATCCGCTAAATGTAATTCAACTTTTTTATTTTGTCCATCTACACTTAAAACTATCAATATATCTTCCGTATAGAACTCGTTTTAGATGTCTGTAATTAACACAATAATTCGTTTGCGTCATTGCGAAAACTGCAAATAAAAACACAAACGCATTAAATTTTGTTAATTGGACTTTTATCTATGGGATTTCTAGTTAAAACGTTAAACAAATTGTATCACGTAAAACAGATAACTAATAAAATTAAATATATCCAATATATATTGGCAACATATTGGGCCAACAATATGTACTAGGAGTATTTGTTAAAAATTGTAGCTCAAGTTTGATATTTCATTCACTTCAATAAAAATCTGTAAAAATGTATTAAAGGCGAGATAATGCTATTTTTAATAAATTTGAAATTACATAATTATGTACCTACTATTATCGTATTTACACGTTCTGAAAATGAATCACAAACATATGTTTATACAATTTTATTCATGTTTAAACAAAACGCTAATTAAACTAGGAGGTTATAACAATTAAAAGATATGGATATTATAGTGAGTACTTACATTATATAATGAATATAAATAACTGACGCACTTACAAACAGTACATATAAATTTTTCAACCAGAAATGATCAGCAGCAGATATTTCAACACTAAAACAGATGGTTGAAAACAGTTACTTGTGCGTTATTGGGCGCGAAATTTGAAATGCGATCATTATGAATTTAGACCGAAGTATACAATAATTACGTATTGAGGTATTATTAGTATTCAGTATTTGATAAAACCGTGTGAGTTATGGTAACTTGTAATCATATTTCATTTTTCTCGACGTGGTACACATTTGTAAAACATTTTCACGCATATAAAACACCCACCTATGTATAGCTATTTTGATTCCTTGAATAATCAAGTAACCTTGTTTAAAGGCTGTTTATTTAGTGTCGGAACTATAAAGGTGAAATATGAACTGTACTATATGTCCAATATAAGACCAGTACAGAATAATACAGTATGAATAATTTGTATATGGGACTTATGTGGAAGAAATATTAGTTATCTATATTGGGCGCCAATCTTGAACCAATATAACATCAATAATCAGATATATAATATTAAATATCAACCAATGGGTTTAATCATATCGTGGGCTGAAATATAAGCCCAATATAGGACCAATATAGAGGAAAACATATTTTTAAATTTATTATTTATATATTGGACCTTTGTAGGAGCAATATTGGCTACATATGTTGGATGCCAGTCTTTAAGCGATGTAGTACCAATCTTGGTTGAATCTTCCAAATATTGGGCCTGAATATAATATGTTACCTATATAGCACCAATATTGGGTCAATATCTTGTGCTACTGGGGTAGTATCTTGTTTCTTCCAGTGAAATCGTGAATTTTATTAACCGTATTTTGTTTCTTATGCAAAGAAACAAGTTTGGCAAGTTTTCAACTTGCCAGTTTGTTTTTATTACTATTATACAAAGCTTTGCACAAGATTAACTATTTTGTTTAATATCAATATTTCTGGAGAAAGATGTACAATTGCTGTTGAAAGAATATAGTTTAATTTATAAAACCAAAATACAAAGAAGGTAAATGCTTGTTTTAATAAAGAAAATATAAAACGATGTTTTTCATTTGGCCTACAACCCCAGTAGCACACACATGTTGGAAAAATATTGTTTCCACATATTGGCCAAACATTGTAAATGACAGACACTGACGTATATTGAGCCCCAATCTTGAACCAATATAACATCAATATCATATAGTGGGCTGGAATATAAGCCCAATATAGGATCAATATAGAGGAAAACATATTTTTTAAACGTAGTATTTATATATTGGACCTTTGTAGGAGCAATATTGGCTACATACGTTGGGTGCCAGTCTTTATCCAATGTAATACCAATCTTGGTTGAATCTTCCTAATATTGGGCCTGGATATAATATGTTACCCATATAGTACTAGTATTGGGCCAATATCTTGTGCTACTGGGGAAGCGCAGAGATTACTTTGAAACTTAGACCTTAAAAGTGTTATTTTTAGTAATTGTATTTTTTATTAATGCTAATGTTACGCGTGTTGTATTAACAAAACATGAAATTACTCTTCTTATAAAAATAAACCGTTTTTGAATAATGAACATCTATCTTTGGGTTTTTATTTAAAAAACGAAATAACTTTGGCAGTTATATTTACAATAATATTACTCGTACCACATAGTGCCATAGGCGCACGTTTTCTATTAAGGTAATTTTGTAAATTAGTATGTAAATGTTTATAAAGGAAATATTGTGAAGATTTCTTCGTATATTTAAATAGATCTCGTTGGGATCTTTAAAACGATACCTAGCAGTCGTGTTGCGCTCACGGTTGCCGAGATAGACTGAGTCAAACGCGACGGCACACCCAGAAATATTTCTACCCCGCGCACGGGGAGCGAGGGAATCGTCGCGCTCACCATATTTTACGAAGTGCGCAGATTAAGCTCCATGCTGTTTACGGCTATGCTAAGACGATTACTGTTCGACACGTATTTTTAATGATATATCGATTTCAAATGGAATCTATTTCTGTTTGTCGCCCCATACTATCTATCCGCGGAGTTAGACGCAGTTTTACGTCATTAAGTATCAAAAACCTTGTATAAAAGCTACTTTTTCACTACGGAAATCTGTTCAATTGTGTAGATATTTAAAGAAGACTTCAAAGCAATCAAGATTGAGAAATTTACATCTTTAAAAACTGAATATTGCTCGGAAATGCAACTGAATTAGTTTTCATGCCGTAGTATAATACGCTCAACACAATTTCATTTAATATCGCATGGAAATAGAGTTTAATATCTAATCAAAAGTCTATCAAATCATGGGTTGTCAGTCTATTTGGCTTAGCTTCCATTGATTACAACCACATAATTACTAAAGTTATATAATATGGATAATATAATAATAAAGTATAATAATATAAAGAGATTGTCTAAGAACTACAGAGTGTTTTAAAAATGCACCTTTCACTCTTGTGAAACGTTTTGTATACATATAAATATTTCTTATGTTAGAATTATACAAATACTATTTTTCGATAGGTATGTATGCTTTTTGAACATCAAAATTGTTACCCATAAAAGTAATAATTCTACCGATACACTCTGTATACTGTGAACAACATGAGCTATCCAAATAAATTAAACTGAATACGTGTAGAAGGCTATATCAGACAGATAAAGTAGAGAAATAAGCATGAAAACCCTCATTTCTGTTAGTTTTCCAGAAAGGTTTCAGTTCTTACGAACCAAACTGCTGATAAAGGATTAATACGTACTTTCAGAGCAAATCGATAGGGTTTGATGCGTGTCTGTGAAAAATAAGCCACAACTACAGCTCGCGTGGAAAACTTAAATAGCTCGAATGTAGTAATTTTGTTTTTGCCTCTTCAAGCTCTATCAATAAATACAGCATCCTTTTACTAAAAATAGAAAAACAAACCAATTACGGTAATATAATTCGATTACTGCCGTATTGTTGTTTATGATCCAGCTAACAAAGCAAAAATGAATATCTCAAGGTTAAAAGAGTTTTTATTTTAAATCTGCTAAGAGGTGTAATGCTAAAATGTATTTATTTACGTTGGTGTGGAAAAAGTCTTGAGTGCCCCTTTTATACTTTAATGGGTCTTCCCGGAGCAAGCAGAGAAAACTCTTACGGAAAATAACGACTCAGGGTCGTTTTTGCTTGTTATTATTTTACACTTGGTCTTTATTTTCCAGAGAGCTTGTGCACCTGACAGTTTCCAATAAAACAAAAGTCCTTTTGAGCATGAAAACGTTTGCTCTTTATTTGTATCCTGATTAATTCGTCTATCATGTACGAACTTATTCAGGAAGGAATATCGATTGTGATGTCTATTATTTATAAAATGCATGCTATTTTTAACATCGTCATGAACTCTTCAAATAGACAAACTGTAAACGAGTTTTTTGGTTGAACAGTTTGAATATCGAATGTAGGTTTTTATTCAAAGATAGCTGCAGTTAATTGAAAATGATTTTGTGGGTGTATCTCAATTTGTTTGTATTGATTTTCGTTATAATACCCTGATACCATAACTTGTTCTATTTCAGACTGTACCAATATGCCATCCTACCGACCAGTGACTTAAGTATTTATTTTATCGTGTTTTATTTAGAAAATAGAAAAGTACAGATGAACATTTTTCACCATTTACACTAACACGTGGTTATATAAAGGGTATACAAAAGTATTGAAAGTATATAAGAAGGTTCCACAGGTTTATTAAAGTTTTATAAGATTACTGCAAGCTCTAGCTATATAATAAAGTGATATAAGTATTCCCATCACTATCTTACAAAACTTATAAGCACTATCCGTTCCCATTTTATTTAACGTAGCCCATCTAAGAAGTGGCAGTTCAGTACATGATAATCATAAGTTACCAGAGGGCACCGCCCACGTAATAAAAGCAATTGTGGAACCACTTTAGTTGTTCTTGACGATCGTCCTCTCAAATATTGATGACAACAATTACAGAAATACGCAGTTAATTGAATTTGAATACATATACGTATATGATTCGTGTCCACTTTACGAGGAGGTGTTAGAATTTTACCATTCTGTGAAAATCTTAAAAAGGCAAGATTTATTAAGGTTAGCTCATTTATCTATGATAATATAGCATCATATAACATAACTTAAAGTAACAGTGGTTACTATAAAATTTTAAAAAGTACTTCTAGAGAGTTTTGAGTTTTATAACAACTGTTTCAGTTACGTTAAACCACTTAATGATAAACACCAAGCCAAGATATTTGTAACATCACCATATAGTATTAGGTACTTAAGTTTATATAAGATTACTGTAGATAAAATTACAGTTTCCAAAGTTTATAAGAGTAAGAATAGCTTTTCCCTATTACGGTATACGTCAAAATAAAAGCAACGCTTATATGGATAGATGATCACTATTTAAAATTGAATATTTAACTTATAAAAAACTGAGCTAAAAATCAGCCTTCGTTGATCATAGTCTTATTTTAAATGAACGTTTAAAAATTTCCATTGCCATTTTTAAATCAGTAAATTCAAAATTACTATTACTGAATCATTTAAGGGATTTAAATAAAGAATAGACCCTGAGATACTCTATTTAAATACAATTACATACAAGAATTTATACCAAACATTAAAATATCATCACATAAAATTATAACACCCAACGTGGTGGGCAGTTAAAGATTCATAACAGTACAATATTTATATTAGCACAAGAAGCTCCAGCAAGCACTAGGTCTATCTCTACAAGCATTCGGTTAATTGCGATTATCACGACAAGCTGTATTGAGGTGGCAGTTGCTTATCCAAGCGGTTAGAGATTGCAAGAACCAAAATATTTATTTAAACCCAATCCGGTAATAATTAAATTAAAGTAACTTCGATATACTGTTTTAGTAAAATTGTTGATGAGGAGTGATCATTCACACTAGATCAAGAAATATTATTTCGGACATTGATATTAAGATAGCGTTACAAAACATAGATTCATGTTTGACAGGTATATCAAATTGGTTAAAAGTAAACAAACTAAAGCTTATAATACTTCAAAAACTAAAAGTATGGTATACCCCACAAGGTATGTTCTGATTTAACAAGTGGGATAAATTGTTGATTGAAGATTTAAAAATTATTGTAGATAGTACATTAAAATTTACTTAGTAAACATATACAGTATGCTGTAAAGAAAACAGCAAGAAAACGATATTTTTCTTAGATTAAGCAATAAATTAAAAATATGCCCTAGAATATTGGTTTATAAAAATATTATTGTTCCACATTTTGAGTACTGTGCCGCTATTATGCTGGATATGTTAAATTTGCGTACCACATAGCAAATAATTTATTATAAAATTATATAGTTTTTAAATTAGTTAATGGAAATTACATATCAAAATTAATTACTTAAAATATATCATGTATATAACACAGAATACTATATTTTATAAGAAGTTCGAATTGTACTTTGAACTACCTAAAGAGATTGGAAGACCAAAATCTCATTGTAATTTTAAGCAAAAATGTAATTTTATTGGTAGAACTAATATAAATTTAGTTATTTTACTTAACTATTTACTTAAGATTGAGATCAAAGTAAACGCTGGACAATAATAAATATTTTAGCTGTAATTAATAAAATATATGAATTATAACATCTAATGATGGAAAATAAAGTAACTAATGGCAATACCACATTACATCTCTGCACTGCCAATACATCATTTACATTGACAAGCAAAACTCGGGCAACAGTCGTATTAATTAACAAAAGTAGCAGTAGAGTGTCGTACTATATGACGGTAGAATTATTGAGCATTCCCTGAAGTTTGAATGCTTAAGGGTAATAATTAAGGGCCAAGTAAAAGTCGAAAAGTGAGATAATATACGAGATATTAAAAATAGATAAAGGAAAAAAAGGATATGATTGCGAGACGGGAGGAGTAATAAAAATTTGGTAACCTGCATATCATCAACGCTGTTACATGTAAAGTTTATAAAAGTAACCGCAAGAGATAGAAAACTACATTTTATCATTAAAGGTTTCTGATTTCTATTGTTGTGGTTGTGGTTATATAAGGAGTTATATAGTGCAAGTAAAACGACTATTTTACTATTGGTTAATGTTATGCCAAATCAACTAGAGCTATGTGCTTTAATGTCTCAGACGTTGTTCAATTTCTTTCCTTGCATATGAAATGACATTAAATTATTTTACCAAGTTTTTGGATTAAAATGGCCGAAGTAGAAGTTTTTAAAAATTTCGATTTTTTGCAAATTCTGCTATCCGACACTCTCCATCATCTAACTAAACTTGTCACAACTCTTTTATTTTTTAATTATCTGGCTGATAAGCTCTACAGTTATATACCGCTCCATTTAAGCACTTTAAGCTGTTATAATATTGTTGTTACTAAATTATATCAATCATGGCAAATTTGTGGTTACTACTACATAAATAAAAATCTTTATTTTCAGTGACTATTTCATTCATAACGTTATGAACCAATAAGAATATGCACTTTTCCTTAGATACCACGTATTCCAACGGTTATATTGCAGTAACTATGACGAATCGAATATACGAACCTTTGTATAATCGCTATAATACTGTCACGTGGGGTTTTCGTGACTGGAGGACGTAGTCAGAGGTAAAGAGAAATTAAACACAAGTCGTAGAAAACAACTATATACTAATAATAATAAGAGAGTACAAAGGTTCACATACATACAAAGAATACATCGTGAGGACGTACATGTCCTCCTAAACTAATACAATCAAGAGGGAGGTCGGAACCAACCCTGATCTAGCACTAGGTCTACAAACTAAGCGTAGGAGTTAAACTCCTAGTGATTTACAACTAAGCTTGGGTAGCCTGGTCACAACTTCCCATAATTTCGCAGAGAGTGGGCGTTTAGCGCAGCCCACTCAACTAAGCAACTAAGCATTACATAATTTAAAGAGTACTCACCAGCTTGCTTGTAGATGTAGTGTTGGAGCCAACTTCACTGACTGATTTCACTTCACTGACTGAATAGCTCAATCAAGCTGGTTATATACTGCTGAACGCGGAAGAAATTAGCATCGTAGTGGAAATCAGTGGGTTTGAATTCCTAGTATGAAACTAAGGAAGTTCCCGTTTCCTGGTTGCAGGCTTGTGGGTAGTTTGCATTCGAGCTATTGGTGCCTGGCACGAATCTGCAGCTGTGCGGAAGTGTGGTAGATTCTCCTTAAGGAATGTGCACCTGCTTGCAAATCGTATAGGTTGCCTCGCATATACGGAGTAAGTAGGCGAATATGTTTCATGCCAACTAATGCAGTTGTGGGCGAAGCGAGCGCGCTTCTTCGAAGACCTCGCAGCTGGCCGCGCACATGGCTCCAAGTTGTCGGCGGTGAGACCGCAGCTGCTTAACTAGCGTGGGCAACTGAGTGTGGCCTTGCACGCTATATTGTACGAACGGAAGAGAAGTTGAGTTTTGTATGTAATATTGAATTGTAAATATTTCCGTTTGTGACAATACAACCCTTTGCATATTCTTAAAAGTCTCAATTCTTAAATTTCAAGGTATCCAGGAAAACTCCATAACAGTCAAATAATTTATTAGTAAACAACGCAATTTTTTCTAATTGTGCGTTTTAGACTGTGGTTTTCGTTTTAGTTGCAAAATGAATCGTTTTGGAACAAACTCTACAGAAAATATCGATGAACTAATTAGTATATTTTTTATTTATGAAATAGTCTACCTGTATACAACTCGACAATCTAAAATACTCGAAACTCGACAGATTGCCAAAAAAACACTACTCGACCTTCGGTCTCGTGATGAAATGGAATATGTCTCGTATAATCGAGTATTTCCGATCGTCTTGTTGTATAATATCTGATTATACAACGCTTATACGATATTCTAGATTAGACGTTTTATTATGAAATAAATAAAGATTAGTAAGTTTCACAGTTTTATTAAAATATAACCCGACAATATTGTTTCGACAGCTATATTGTTACATATTGTCAGGTTATATTTTAATAAAACTGTAAAACTTTTACTAATCTTTATTTATTTCATGATTATGGAGTTCCACAAAGTAAGGCTGGGAACAATAAACAAGAAGTTTTATTGGCTAGTTTAAATTGATGTTTCATTTCGTTGGTTGTTCATTATTACTAGGCAAAAAATTCGTAGTTATCATTCAGATTTCGCACTGGCCTACTTCTTATGCTAATTGAATTCCTAAAAGGAATGAAGTAACTAACAATTTATAAAATTAAATGTACATGACTACATTATAGATGGATCAAAATTTGGTATTAAAAATAGTTTTAATAAATGTTTAATAATTCAGAACGGTAACTCCTCAGTAATTGAACTACACTTAAAAAGACCGGCTTTGCCGCTGCAGTTAACTTGAGAAATTGTTTCAGCAAAATGAAGCTAAAAGTATTTTAGCAGTTCTTTCTACGCTAGTTGCGCCATTAGCGAACATAAACTTAAAGAGAAAGTTAGAAACGCTTTAATAATATCAGAGTTTAACACAGTTTGTTACGATATGCTGTTTTACTTATTCATTCATTACACGAATCAATATCTCGTTCGCTATAAAAGAAATTTGCACTGTTCTAAAAACAACGTAATGAAATAACCATTAAGAGAATAAAAGTTAAATTACCTTTTTAGATAACTTTTTACATAATAGAGAGAACAAAAGAAACTTTTTTAACTGTTTAAAACTATTTAAAAAAAATTGTAAATTTTATTGATTTCAAACAAATTATCTAACCAATCACACATTAGGCGCTATGCACGGGAATTTCTTATGTAATCTTCATTTGCAATTGTTTGATAACATATGAGGTGTTCAGCTACCCTTATGGAAATCATCTTAAACTGGATACTTTAGGCTGCAAACTTAGGAACTTATAAAAAGTAACGGCAGTTAGATTTAATTTAGACATGACACTTTTAAAGACTATAATCCAGATTAATTGTGTTAATTTCTCAAATTATATTTTAAATAACCATTTATATGCTGCCAATCAATATAATTTGATTGTTTTTTATAAACTACATACTACATACTAGTGTCGCTGACCCGGGACCGTCTTTGTCCAAGACACGGTATGGTAATACCTGACCAGACCATTCATTAAGTAAACTTGTACTTTCTATTCAATTATATTCAAAAAAAGTTTTTATTATGAATTTCCTATCTTAACAAGCAGCGTTTTCAAAAGGTAAAAGATTCCAGAAAAGTTTTGTTAGTTTTTGTAAGGACAATAGTGTGCTTTTATAATTGTTTACAGTGTGTTTTCACCACATTTCTGAATTTGTTTCATTACATTTAGAGAAAATTATGACCACTCAATAAACCAGAAATAATAAAAAATTGTGGATGCACTACCACGTATTTTTTAGAAAATAGGAAAGTGGTTCATATTTAAAACTTGTTTATTTTGGAATTTTAAATAAATATTTGAAATAATACTTGCTGGGCTAAATCATCCTCAATGAAAGAACGTTCTGAAAATGCTGATGAGAACGTTCGCGAACATTCGCGCATGATAAAACCGTATCAAAAGAACGTTCTCTTGAAGAGCATAATCAAGCACGTTCGCGAACGTTCTCATAATAATTCTCAAGAACTTTCAGAATAATACAGCACAAACGTCACAAAGGAGCATAAACAAAAACATTAAAAATCGAGAATAAAACCGAAACTAAACGATCTTAAACCGCATGCCCACGCAAAATGTACACGTATTACTCACAGCTGCTGTCGGCGTCGGGTGCTCAAAAGACAGACAGTTTTATAAACATAGTTTGCACAATTTATGCCTTTGAAAGCATCATTGACGAGAAATTTGGGTTACCGCCCGGAAGCACCTGTTTTGGTTTTCATTATATATAAACTTTTTATTTAAATTTGTTATATTTTGTTTATAGAAATAGTGACAAATGTTTGTAAAGTTTTTAACATGTATTACTTATGCATGCGGTGGCCGTGTACTGGATACCGGCCGTGGACACTACATCGACTGGCGGTTTTGGACACTTTGCCGACCATAGACACTACGCCGACCGAAAGCAATGGACACCTTGCGCAGTCAGTATTACCCACGGTGGGCAAAGCGTCTAGTAGCAAAATTTATTGTAAGGGTCGGCGTAGGGTACGCGGTCAGCGAAGTGTCCGCGGTCAGCGTTGTATCTGGTAGCCGTAAAGGTGCATACCTGACTTTATAATCTAAATATAATGGGACATATTCACATACCATGGTTAAAGGTGTCTCTGACTAAAGTTCTAATTAAAATCAACAAGAAAAAAGATAGCTTTATCTCATTCTAATAGGTGGAAAAAAATTAGCATTGGTCACCATGGCAATTAAACACGTTATTAACTTAATAGTGAGATTTAAATACGGCCCAACGAGTTTAATATTTCCAATTCTCTATTATTGCATTATTCTTCAACACATTACCTTCCGACAGTCAAATTAAAGGAAAATAGGAGAACATTCGAGAATTTTCAGCATTTTGAGAAATTTCAAAAACTTTTGAAATTATCTTTAGTTGGGTATACCTTTGCAAGTTAAAGGTGTATTCTCCAGTCCTGCTCACTTTCGAGGGTTTATTCTCGTTTTTTCTCGTTTCTGCTCCGGAAATATTCTCCAAAAATAAATGCTCGAGCATTTTCCAACACTACCTACAATACGATATAATACTTTGGATAAGCTATATACTGCTAAAGTATCTTGTCATGCATATAATATTCATTCAAAAGGGTATTTTAACTTGTTGAGATTTTTCATTAATTTGATTTTCAAATGACCTGATTTTATAATGTTTAAATGACCTCCAAATTACATATGCTATAACAGAGAAAATCTTTGTTAGATATAAGCATCATTACATACCACCACCTGCAATAACGAAAAATATTGTAATACAAGGTTTACTATAGTGAACATTAACAATAAAGGTTTCTAAGCATAGACAATTAAAATAATAATTTATTATCTATTGATAAGAAGAAGAGCTAAATATAGAACAGCCTAGATACATAATAATAGGAATAATTGAAAAAAAAAATAACAAGAAAATTTGAAATGATAGAAATTTCTTAAAAAGATAAAACTGTTAAATGTTAAAAATTGTATAATACCTGTAAATTTGGATAAAAACTGTTAGAAATTACGTTATGAAACTTTCTCCTTATGAAACTGTAATATGAAATAGTCACAATATAAAATATAAAAATCTCATACAAGTAATTAGTCCCAGTGTTTCATTATATAGATAAAAGGAACAAAAATAAGAAGGAAGTAAATTTAATTAGCCAGGAGTGGAAATATTGTGTCCACGTGGAGTTATGTCTTCTTGATATGATTTAGATTATGATGCTTGCCTATCGAGAAAGCTCATTACGTCGTGCTAATGTTTTGGTTTGTCTGAAACATACAAAGAAGAGAGACGGATAGTTAATTGTGATTGTGTATTTATTTCTCACCGCAATACAAATATCCCATATAACAGGTCAGCAAAGCACATGTAATTTGGTAAATGCAGATTGTCTTTAGTCTTTGGAATCTGACATCAGTAAATAAAAATTTATTCATATGTCAAAATAATATGTCATCTGTCACTATTTAGGGTTATTAAATAAAAAAGAGACTCTTAGAAATAACCAGTAGATGGCGTCAGTAACAATATAAGTTCAAATATAGATAAGTGGGAAATTCGTATTAAATATCCCTGAACCCAATATTTATTACTGAAAATTTTACATAATCACAAATATATTTATAAATCACATTAAAAAGTCTCACAGCAATATTAGATAAAATTTAGTATCTAACCATTAAAATAAGTACATGCAGATTGGCTGTTATGGTTAATGTTATTGTGGTTTCAAAGTTGTATTTTTAGTAGTTATAATAGCTATTTAAGGACATCCAAAGCTATTTATATGTCGTTTCCAATTGCACCACGTGAAACGACAAGCATTTCTAAACTTTCTTTAATTAAACAACGTAGTAACATTAAACAATTAATTAAACAAGTATCGACAACTTTCTACAGCATTCCAGAACTCGCGGCCGAATACATAATGCATGATGCACGAGAGCAGTGATTAGTCAACGAGTTAAATGAATATGCGCATAGTGAATTAGTAGAATATAAATAAATATAAAATAGTACAAGATAAATGTTGTAAATAAATAGTCTGTGAATAATCTAGTTTAAGTTCGTTAAGAGTTTATAATTATAGTGTTTGTAATTAGTGTTAGTGTAAATGTTTTTCATTGTTAATAGACGATTAAAACAGCACCTTTAGTATTATTTAAAAATAACATTACATTAATATCGTATCAAAACGCTGATAATCAGTGATAGTATAGGATTGGATCTAACGGTGACCCAGAGTTATTACTGACCATTGAGCATGAGACCAAAATAAACCTGTGTGTGCCCTACATAAAGATCATTCATTTTCTTACTCATTTGCTAGTCCGAAGAAGAAGAAGAATATGACCCTCACTTATTTAGTACAATAAAGTAGCATTAAACTACGCAATTAAAATATTTACATTTAAGGTTATGTCATATTTATAGACACTCTAAATCTAGAATAACAGACTACCAATAATTAGCTGTTTATGAAACTGCAAAGCAAACATGTAATTTGCATTTAGGCCTATAAATTAATGTATATGACGTCAATTTAGTTCTTGTACGTAAAACACCTTACGTAAATCTAGTAATGTAGTACTCTATCTATAAAATTATTAAATGTTATATTTTTGGCGTGTCTCATTAAAATATCAGTTTAACAATTTAGAAATTTTCATAATAACGTAAATAAATATTGGCGTGTTACTAAAGAATTTGTGTTCACAAAATGTTGCATATAATTGTTTCGGTTCTAAGGTAGCTTCGAAGGATAGTGGCTGTAATCCTCCTTGTGTGTCTGGCTGCATCTTATACACTAATGAGTTTATATGCTGTTTGTATTGCGAACAAGCAAAGCAGAAAGTAATAATAGTTATTTTGTTACAGGTGGGTGAACAGCTATGAAGCTTTTGAAGTAGCGGTTTTGGTAAGTTGGAAGTAAAATGACTGTTACACATCTTTCTGTTTCTACTTCCAATTAATTAATTAATATTTTCATTATTTGTTTGTTTTGAAATTGAGACATAAAAGCCTGGAAAACTGTGACTAATCCAACAAGATTCGGATAGAGAATTCGAACTAGTTTCGGTCTAGGATATTCTGGCGCAGCGACAATCTGGCGCGAAGACATTAGTAGATTATTTTGAAAACTGATTTCTTAATTTTTTTTCTTGCGGGTATTTTTAAGGTAATTTTTGATCAAAAAGAAATTCGTCAATCCATATCTGAATATTTCAAATCGTTTTAAGAATCTTTTTCTTATAAAAAATTATATTTTGAAAAATAAGGGTACGATACTTACTTTACTTTACGTTTGTTCTGAAAAGTTTTTTGACAAAAAAAAGTTAAACGTGTAGAAAACGACGTTAAAATTTCAATGTTACCTAATCCTATAAAAGCCTATCAAGACCAACTGATTATATTAGTATTAGAATTTTTGTTTTGAGTTTTCAAACATTGAAAAATCAAAAGCAGTGCTTAAATAACGCTCAACAGTAATAGAAATTAAGACATACGTATATGTTGGGTATAAATGTTAATTGTAATTAACATTGCCAAATCACTGAAGTAAATACATACTTGTGCATGGTATAGGGCGGTGTCATGTTTAACGACAATCACGGAAAGATGTTTATGTGGTTGTCGAGACCGACTGCTTAACGTGCCCATCTGACAGCACGGCGATGTGCACTGAGGCAAGAAGGTTTTTCTCGTCTAACCCAGGCTGCCTGAGTAAGAGTTGGATTCTTTACCGTGTGGCCACCCATTTCACAATAAGAATAATAATAATTCATTAAGAATAATTCATAATAAGAATTTAATAAGAATTAAAAAATTAAATAAGTATCCATATCCAGGTTGCATTTATGCGTCAAGCAGAAGTTTATTATGGCACGACATCTCGATCAGGCATCTATAGTCAGTCTTTGCGGCAGACCGTCCCTGCACCGGAATGTCCTTGCATCAGGCCGTCCCTCCGCCCAAACATCTTTGCACCAGATCGACAGTGCGACATCGGCTGCGTCAGAACGATCCATTTAATTTCCGTTTACTTTCAAAGATATTAACTAGCATTTACTATGCTATGACAAAAATTGTGTGTTCAATATAAGCATTTGTTCTATTAAAATCGTAGTTGACCTAGTCGGGTCTTCATTTCGAACAAATAGCAGTTAGGGCATCCAATGAGTAGAGTTTTAACGGAAAAACATTGACCAAGCCTACCAATTATAAAGGATTTCTTTTTTGTTTTACAAGAGGAGTAGTGTTTACATAGCGAATGATTTATTTAGTTATCTGAAAGTTACTTTGTCGCCTGTTCTAAAAACGGGAGTTATTCTAAGGTACGTGAGGGTTCCGAATTATCAAAAAGTAGTGGTGGAAGATTTAGAAGTCCCTCAAAGTATCGGTGTCGATGACAGTAACTGATGTTATAGATGAAATATTCAAATCGCTAATATGGGGATTAAATTTCCTTCTGTTAACAAAAAAATGGGATGAAGCTAAGCAATTATAGCAAAAGCACAAGAACTTTCCTTGTTCAAATTGGAATACTAGACAACGGGGCGTAGCTTAATAGTTCGGGCGTACTTGCAGTAAGACCGGTAGTATGTGGTAATGTAACCACCCCTGCATAAAACATGTAAGACAACCGCTATCAACCTCCTTCGATTTTATCAGCGGACGAATTTTTTAGTATAGGTATTTTAACTTATCTAAACCTTATATGTCTTAAGAAAATCAACATAAAATTCTCTTTTAATGCTTATGTTTACTATATGGAGCTAACCATTCAGATCTTCAACTTTAAAAACTCCTGGAGGCCAAAGTTCAAATTCCTGAATTTGTTCTATATTAAGGAATGATCATTGAGCATTCCTCTAACCGATGCCAATTTTCGTTGAGATCTATGTGATCTGTCTGATGGTAGTACATAGCAGTGGCGTGCGGTGAGAATTGAGGCTAGGGAAGCAACTACGATTTTAAATTTAATATACCTAGGTACAGGCGCGGATCCACGGGAGGGGATTCCTCCTCAAAGTTTTGATATATACTTTAGTATTATAGTTAAATAAATTTTGAATGTAAAAGTAGTTAATATTTATTAAATATTGTGCAATATATAACATTTATAAATAAGTATACATAGGATAAAAACAAATAATGTTTGTATAGTAATTATTATTAATTTATTTAAAACAAAATTTTCAAAAAATGCCCCCCCAAAATAATTCTCTGGATCCGCCCCTGCTAGGTACAATAAAACAGTGTTCTAATTATTAAGCTTAAAAGTTTTTCAAAGAAGAACTTTTATACTTTATATTTACGGAATTTGTTGACTATTATTCTTTATTTAAAAAAGTACTACTATTTATAATGCAACTCGGTTTTCCGGTCTTTTTTAGCAAAATACCTGGTACAGGTTTTAATATTTGTTGTTAAATTTGAAAGCTCTGGCTTTAATCTGCCTTTCTCAACAATTTGTAATTTGCCTCCAAAACTGTATGCAGAAAAATCTAATAATTTATAAACTGAGCAACAAAATCGTCGCGATTCGGTGGTTGTATCGGAAGTACTCGAACCTTCGACCGAACAGCTGAATTTGAAGTCATGACGATAATGCAATTTTAAATTTGCATACAGAACAAACTAAATAGAATTATTTGTCTTTAAAAAAATCCAACTTATATAAATTGCAATAATAAAATGTTTCAAAATACAATCTCATTCGCAGATTTACATTTAACAAACACTAAATCGAACAAATAACCAAATTATAATAAATAAATATTAGAGCATGGAGCACACTAAAAATAATGTGACCTTACTACGATATACAAGGCACCCGCCGACTAACGAAGGCGCGACTGGCCGGCTGGCGGGGAGAAGTGCAATAAGCAACGAAATCAGTGCTTATATGCAGTGTATGTAACACATTTGAATCGGTATTACCTTTCCGCGCAAGTTTAATAAGCTTAATTTAAAATAGTAGTCTAAATAATTATACTTTTTGCTGTACGGAATTGATATTGAGCTTTAAGTTGATTAAATATTACAAATTTAAATAAACGATAACAATAATTTTATAAAAATATTTTTGTTAGCATTGTTTTTTATTTTTAATAAATTCTTAAGGGAAGCATTGCTGCCATTGCTTCCATGGACCGCACGCCACTGGTACATAGTATAAAAAGCAATATAATAAAAAGCGACAGAACGTCGTCATTAAATCGATACTCAACTACAAAAGAGAGGGATTTGTGTCTAAAAGATTAAAAGAACCCACATGGAAACTATTAAAACGGACAAAAACCGCTTCTACTTATATAAAAACTTATTTCAAACCGCTGCACTAGTGAATCGCTATTGGTAATGAGTTGCAACTTGTAGTGACTTTCATCTCTTGTAATCTATAGAAAGATGTCAAGTTAGGATAGGCCAATCTTAAATAATCTCAAGCTAAGAAGGAAGAACTCTTTAATTAATTAATTGGACGCCTTAATGTCTTTACAGAAATAAGTCAATGTGTCAATGTTGCCATGTGCTATATAGTGTGCAGCGTGCTACGTGTGGCAGATGTGTAGAGTTGGCAGATGACTTAGGGCAAATACATTAAAGCAAACTCAACTGAAACTAACACCGATGATAGAAAAGGCTGTAAAAGAACGTAGATAGTAAGTATAACTATCCGCACGAGGCAATGTACAAACCTACCGAAACCGAATGATGCCTTTTAAAAAGTCAATGTTTCCAAGGTAGTTCTAACTGCTTCAAGTTTAGTATGAGAGAAAAATAAGCTGATATAACGGATTCTACCTTAATTTGAGAAAATAAAGTGGAAGTTACCTGAATAAAATATTTTCACGTGAAATCAAATCCAATGAAGGTTTTCCAGATAAATAATAACTAAACTAAAAAGCATTTAGTAGCATTATGTGCGTACAGTCGATAGTACTAGCTAAAATTCTAACACTGCACGAAGAACATGGCTTTACCACAATTTATAAAAATCTAGGAAATAGCACTACTATTCACAGAAACCTGCCCAAGTGATCCTGTACTTTCTTGTTTATTAAAGTAAGAACAATATTAGCACCTTTTTAACAAAACTATCAATAAATAACTGTTATAGCAGTAATGATTTTGTCTTGTGTGATTAGTCAATCGAAGCATAACTACCAACGCTAATACATCGCAGGCACGCATACTGCATTTAAAGGCATTCTTGATCAATTGAATGTGTTAGTTTTTTTAAGATTTTATTCACTATAGATGAGATCTTCCATGGCCGAACGGTAGAAATTCTAACTCTCGATTAGAGGGACATGGGCTTGAATTGCGGCTATGAATGATCTTTAAAAATCCAGTAGAATCGTATTTGAGCTCCAAATACGTAACGTCCACCCACAATCTGTTCCTTTACCACACTGTTCATATTAACACTGAATAATAGAATATGGGAGAGGAGCGTTATGTATTTGATACAATAGCTAATAGCTACAATAACTCCACTACCTCCATTGCACTTTCATTAGAGTTTGTTTGAAACCCCGACAGCTAGGTGAATCAAATATGTTTCCTTCGCTGGAGGGCAATTCCCCAATCTCTTCCATTACCAAAAAATTCTCCCAAATCTGAGTCAAATTGATTGATATTAACACTGAATGATAGAGTACGGGCGACCGTAATGTATTTGATACAAAAGCTCCAAACCTTTATTGCACTCTTATAAGAGTTTTTGTGAAGTTCCGACATCTAGGAGGTTCAAAAATTCTTATCTTCTCTGGAGGATAGCAGTCCCCACCCCCAATCTGTTCCATTACCGAAATAATTCTCCAAATTTCAGTTTAATTCACATTTACACTAAATAATAGAGTATTTGATACAGTAGCTGAATTAGTTCCATTGCATTTCCATAAGTGTTTGTTTGGAACCCCGACAGCTAAGGAATTTCTTTTTTTGCTGTAGAGCCAACGATCTCCCAATCTGTTTCATTACTGAAAAAACCTCCAAATTAGTTAATATTAACACGTGGTACTGGACACTCATAAAGACTACCACAGCATAGAAATAACCAGCAGATTCACTCTGTTGTCGGCATTTTGATGTTTTTCAGCCAGTCTTGAATATCATAAACACGCACGAACAGTTCACCATGTGCTGATGTGTTTCGTCATTGTAATAACGGGTAGGTAAGTACTTCGTACTATTATAAAGGAAATAGAATTGTGTGTAAAATAAAAAAAATTGATTGATCTTTTAACAATTAGTTTTCTATTAATTGAAATGGGTACATAAATTAAATAATTTAGGATGCAGCAGGGAGTAATAAAAAATATTATACCAGCATGTGTCTGTATTTAGAAATACAACGCTAGTTAACATTTATTCATTATCCAAGAGAAGTGTGACCTAATTATAAATGTATGCAAGATAAACGCCTCGAGCGGAGCGCCCACGAATGCAGGTGCAGTATCAAACCCACGGCCTCGTGTGCGCACAGCAAGCAGCTGCAGTACTCAGAACTCTATAAGGAAGTCACGTAGGCACACGGCCACGTGCGGTCAACTGAAGGATTTCACGCCCACAGAAAAAGTATATAAAGACCAGAGCTTTGTGGGACAGACCAGTCTGAGTTACGACGGGCTTGAAGATAGAAACTGTTTACCAGGGTAAATGTTTACCTTCTTTCAAGCCAAACTCACCCAGAAAGCCGTAGAAGCCATGGTTACTGTTTACCTCGGCCTTTCTGAACATCATTATTACCAGTTTTAAGTTGAAATTGTATAATAGTATTTAAATGATTATGCAAGTGCATATTGTGTAAATTCACGACGAATAAATATCTTATTGTACATAACAGTAAACTGTGTTCATTTTGTAACTTGGACTCCGTCTTTTGCGTTTTTAAAATAAAGTACCATTTTTAAAAACGCCTTTCTTCGTCAAGAAAAGTTAATTCGCTTTTTTGAATGCTATACAAAAACATTTTTAGAAAAACGTGTCTTCTTACTTTCTAATTTGAAACAACTTAAAATGCATTTTAAGTTCAATGATTTACGGTACTTAGTAGGTTGTAAATGGTCGGCAATTAACGATAAAATTATTATTTTATAGTCTACAATGTACACATATGCCCCACGTTCGGGCAACAAGTTAATATGAATCTAATAATCTGGTGTTTTTGTTGTTGGGGCGAAAAACCTCCGGTATGTTATTTATGATTATTGAAAATTGATAACTTGATTTAAATTGAAGGTACAAACATTTTCAACCCCAGAATTTTCTTTAAATTGAAATGACAAAAATTTGTTAAACATACACAAATAAAACAACAAAAAAAATAAATATTAAAAGAAACTAAAATCTTGATATCATAGAAAAAGAAAAATCAATCATAAAATAGTTTAATGCCTTTTATCCAAGGAGTAATATTTCCGGCATCCTCATATTTTTAATTTACTAAAATTCTTTAAAACTAAATAAATACCTTAAAATACTAATAAAGTTCAAATCAATATTTGGTGCCAACAGTTGCCAACTGAAATTGTAAGCACACAACAATTCTCTGCTTTCCATATGATTTGCGATTAAAATGGTGGAATGACAAACATTTACCTCGCGTATTCATTAAACTCGAATTAAACTAAATGGGATTAATAATAATTAAAATTGAAATGCAGCTGGTTACTTGAAATACGGTAAGTCAACTTCATTATCCCTTAAAAACATGTTCTTCTCTTAAATAAAAAAAATTATTCCACAAATAAATTTATAGCACTGAATATTAAATTGATTAAATGTAATTATTACCAAAAGTAGAAGTTCAAAAATTTATAATGATTATTTATCACTTTGACATTTTAAAAACAATATAACCTAACATTATGACGTTTAGAAAAATTATCCGAACTCTACATAATCTAAGATTTTTATCAATTTTGCTCTCAGCAAGAGTGCACTGTGCAGAATCTAAAATAGCAAAGAGTGTATCACCAAATCGGTCACTCTTTTTATATCTTTTACAAAACAAACGAATGTTTTAGTGAGATTTTGGTTATAAACAAAAGACAATTTAGAACTAAATACTACATAACCAAATAATTGTTTATAACTATAATAGTTTACACAAATTCAATAGATTGCCAAAACAATTTTCTTTTTAATGATATATTACACTTGTACTATCATAAAAAAAACAAGTTCACTAGAACATATTAACGAAATCATCTTCCATATACAACTATCAACTAACTAAAATTAAATTAATTGCTCAAAACTGCCTATTACTTCTTCTTATGTTAATAAACTCCAACCTTACGTCCTATTGAGCATTATTCACTAATTTTTAGATGCAAACTATGAAATAATAGCTAAATTGCCTTATTTCAGATTGCCATGTCAAAACCCAGAATTTTGCATTTTATTTCTATAATTTTAACTATATATAAGATTTTAACGATGTCACTATCTCGTTAAATTGAAACGTAATTTCTTCACATTAATAATGCAGGTAAGGTAGAAAATATTTGCATACATCGTCACTATCATGCACCTTGCCTGTTTTAAGTCAAGCCATGCCTTGAAATGGCTTCAAATTCATTTTTTATGTGCATAAATCAGTAATGATACCACATCGTTAGCTGACAATAAAAATTTATCAAAATTGTAAGAAAAATCAACTTTAAAATTTATTCTTTTACTGCATAGTGTGTTCTAGAGTGCATATTTATTAAATAAAAACTTTTTCCTTCGCTGTATTAAAAGAAATTATAAAAAATTCTTCTCTTAGAGATTATGCAACTAACATCTTTTAAATAAGGGCACATACTTTGTATTTCATGTCAAATATCATGACAATATGTACAAAAGTGAATTCTTAAATACGAAAATCATTTTTATGAAAACATTAATTAAAAAACGTACGTAAAAAACACACGTCACCGGTGATTATCTAAAGGAAATCTGAAAACCCAAAGGAAGTATTTACGTAGATTTTGACATCACACAAACTTATACGTTTATTATGGGCCACAAAATAACGCTGTTGCTCCGTAGTCTCGCAAAGTCTGGGAATAAATCAAGGCTACACTCAGCGGCTGAAAATATTAGCGTGAGTACATCTACTTGTTATTTTTATGCTGTGTCACTATTTTAAAGAAAAAAATCAACAGCGTAAGCAGCATTAAAACACTAGTATCATTAAATGATGAACAAGCAGCCGTTATATCATTATAATTCGTAATCCTAAGCTCAATAAATAAAGAAAGCCTGCCGGAGGAATAGGTAAAATGAATCACCTGATATATATGTATACGGAAATTTTATAAGTTTCCTAAACACCCTATTAAAAAGTCAGAAGTCAAACCCCGTATATCCAAGCGTTTGTTAGTTACACTTACATAATAATAGACCATTCTTTACATTGTAATAATATATGAAGGTCTTTTATTAAATTAACCATTATAGTTACCACCTTTGGAAAAAAGATCGGCACTGGATCTGCTGGATATTGCTGTTTATATTGACACTTTTACATATCGCTCGATAACTCAAAATAAAGCTCTGCGTATGAAAATTGCCTCCCTACATTGAATGTAGGTCTGTATGTAATTTATGCAAATTCAACGCGTGTATGTATTTGCAAAACTTTAATGCTGTGTATCTAATTATGTATCGACGTTAATTAAATTATTACCAAATAGTATTACTACTAATAACAATATAATTTTGATATCAATAACAATTTCCAACCAGTCTGTTGAAAGCTTTTATGTAAACTACGTCAATTCCACTTGTGTAATTGCTGGTCTGAATGTTTTCTCTACAAACATATTCTATCGAGGTGTATTGACGGGTTCATTGTAAGTAACTAATAGATTTTTTATTCGTTTATGTAACAATTTTGGTATACATGAAGTCTGTCAAAAAAGTATAAACAATAAATACAAATAATCGTAACAATTTTTTTAGGAATTTATTAGAACAAAATTATGCTGTAGTTAAGTTTTATTCCACTGAATAATTTTCTTGTTATTTGAGTTCTACATAAATAATTCGGAAATGATTTACTGCAGAGGTGTTTAAATCAAAAGCTTTATTGTCGTTGCGTGACAGTTGAAAATCGCTTGAATTTTCCATTTTCTTAAAGATAGAGTTTCCACCATCAGGGATAAACGAGACTTGTTTTCTCATATTTTATCTTTAGGTAATAAAAATCTACATAGTAGAATATTTTAAATCAAGGAAACTTGATAAATTTCAGTAAACATTCATATAAATTTACAATGTATATACCTGGAGACTAAATTTTGCAGGAGTTATGTATGTCGAAAGTCTGAACCGCTAGTGTTCGTCAATTTCAAAATGTGAAAGTTCATCGAGTGTAAAATATAACTGAAGTTGTATTTGCAATTGTACAATTTGAAATTGCAACTGAAGCAGTTTCAGATATTGTGTGATATTTTTTAATTCTCATGTTAAGTATTTGTAGCTTTGAAAAACTATCAAAATCACATATCAATTATTTTACGAGAGTTTTGCTGTATAAAAAATAGTTATTTGAAAACCAACGCATTTTTAATTAAAATACTAAAATTACTTATTGCAACCAAGAAAACGATACTTACTGTACTTATGCACCGACAGAGATCTCTTTCTCTTTGATGAATTATCATTCAGGGTAGGTACTGGTTTCTTAAACTCATAGATTGTAACGAAAAAGAAGGTTTATTGAAATAATAAGAAATATGGGCGCCATTCACTTGAAGTCATTACAATACTTGATCAGAACCCACAAGTGAAAAAAGATTCTGATTAAATTGAATAAAGTAATCGTAATAAGTCATGGTGACGTTAAGCTAATTAATGTAACTGAATAACTTCAACAAATGATTGAGCCAACATTATCACAATTCTCATTTATTCGTATATCAAAAATTCTTGTTTTTATTAAAAACACTGGAACCATATTTTATTAATATGATAAGAGGTACATACAAAATCTTATTAACTAAAAGACGACTTACTTAAGAAATAATGTTCATCAGCTAATCCTATAGATTGCAAAATCTATATAAACACACAAAATCTCACAACACTAAATTGCCTTTTTGTTCAGTTTTAACTACCGGCACCAAGTGCCTTACACATGTAGAGTTAGAAGAACTATGAATCCTGGTAAAGATGCTGAAGATAGTAACTGAATTTAAAAAAGAGAGTGTGCTAGAATTATGTTTTTCATAACTTGGTAATTGCCTTTCACTACTGAAAATCTTATAGAAACGTCATTTAATTACAAGTTTTCAATGTTAACACGTTAACACATTTTTAACTACCAGAAGGCTGCATTACTTTAACTCGGTAATATTGTGACCCGACACAAAACTCGGCAATCCGGCAATATAAGTATTACAATGGAAAACTAAAGATGAAGGTTATTAGTTTTAATGGTCAAATTATTATTAAATTATCTTCACAAATCGTCAACTAACGACACACTGGATTAATTATTAATTCGTTAATCAAAGTGCTAAACTTTAAATTTCAATTCAAAATTGAATTTCCTTCACTAATATTTAACTAACGGCACACTGGATTATTCGTTAATTTTATTAACACGAAAGACTAAACTGTAATATAAAGCACTTAAGCTTTCCTGTAATGTAAACGAGAAAAACACAAAACGATATCGGAAACAGCTAACACGCACTTTTCAGACCGTATCATATTCTTTTTTTTAAATATAATTTCAGCCAAAGCTGACGCAAAAAGCTTTGGGGCGAAGGCCCGTGACTTGGGCTCGAAAGCTGCTGTAAGATTGTCTCAGACTGGACTCTTTTGGGGATGCAAAGTTATCTTCTCGCTAATATTTTTTAAGAAAGGGAAAATAACCACCCTATCGAAAACTAAAATGACACACATTCCATCAATAGGAATATTCCTTCTAGAATTTTGATGTGATTTACAGAGCCAGAACATAGCAAGAAACCTGATATTTAACAGAATATTGCAGATTTGTTTTTTATCTGTAGATTTTTGAAGAATCTATAAAGCAGATATGAAATAAACACGTAGCAATGCATTTATAATGTATTATTTTATCTAAAAAACAACTTTATCTTAATGTTTCCATTAATAAAAACAAATTTATATGCGTGAGAATGCCTTGACAGCCTTTTATGTTAACGAAAAACATTATTAGGTTCAGAATAAAATCTGCAATTTTAAACTGACCAAAATATATTCATATATACAGGGCCGTACTAAGATTATTTATAATAAATACATTTTTAAATGTATTAAAATGGATTTTGAAATTTTAGCACGTTACACGATTAATATCCTGTAAAGATTTTCTACTATAGATTCCACTCGTATAATCTTCATCGTTCACAACAGACGGATTCTTTTTTATTAAAAATATAAATAATAGTAGAAGAACAACCAGTAACATTTTATATTGCATTTTACGATGTCTGTTATATATCAGATAACATGAAAATAACCCTCTGTCTTGTTTGGAATTTCACGCAGACCACATCACCCTCATCTACTTAAGGCAAATATATTGTGTCATAATTAATAAAATATTATTGTGACATTGTAAAATGGTAATACTTATAATTTTTTAATTTGCAACTGCTCTATTACGTGTGTAAAAGAAAAGTGAGGTAATTACATTTGCTAGAAGAGTTGAGAAATAAAAACTCTTATAATAGTAACACATTTATTTGTAAATGACCAAACAAGATTGAAATGAGACCAAAATGCAGTCTAATTACTGGTTAAGTGCTGATTGAATAATGGCATATGGCTGCCTGCCTACATCTGAAAGGCACTGGCTCGGATTTCTAATCAATAGCCTCATGCAATCTAACTACTGGGTAGACGATGGGCAAATACTGGCACAGCTTGCTTTTGAACATTATCGACGGATTACTGGCAACCGGCGCCGTATAAGTGCTAGTTGACTATGCTGCAAAAAGCACTGACTCGAGTCACCTATATGCATCACCCCAATGTAGTTCTCGCTGCATTGATCATGTACTTCGGTGCTGGCTTGCTAGTGTAGTGTCATTTCCGGCCCGATGCTCAAATGCTTGCTGGGACATACTATATAAATGCAGTAAATACGGAAAGTAATATAGAGTGTAAGAAGTAGAATGGCAAATGGAAATACAAATACAGGTTGTTTAGCTGTAACAGCAAATAACTACAGCTTTCCGGAAAACCATGATTTTGCATTAAAAAACGACTGTTGGCAAATTAAAATGCAGTATACTCTATATTGCATTTGAAAATAACCACGCGAATCACCAACAGACGTGGTTTGTTATAAAATATACACCTTTGCATCTTTTCTATTTTTAATAAACTCAGTTGGTATTAAATTACCCCCAAGTGAAATGAAAGAGGTTAAACGGCTAGCGCATTGTAAGCTTCTATGTATTGTTAGTTACATAAACATACAGTAAATGCAATGGTTTGAGCTGATTATTTTCAAATGCAATATACAGTATATTGCATTTTAATTTAATAGCACTCTACTTATGCGATCAATTGCAGCAACTGCCTGGGATTTTTATTTTAACAATTTTCGAACAATTAATTTTGTTCATGTTCATGAATTTACAGTTATTCAGTATGCTCCAAATTACTGAAGGATCTAAATAAATTCGAAATTGACGACTGCTTTAAGAGTGCGCATAAAGGACAAAAAAGCTCTATGCAAGAGTAAATTCAAAAAATGATTTATAAATAAAGCGCGTCAGCTATCCTTACATTCTGGATAGCTAGATTCTCAAATTGTATAGGGTACTTTTAATTTTTCAATGAAATAAACTTTCTAGAAAAAGAACGAAACAATTAGATAGACCCTCGAAAGGTCGGTCAAAACATATAATAGTCTTCTTCTGGGTATCTTGTGCTTAATTCCTTCTTGTAATTTCAAAGAATCCTACGCTTTTAAAAAGCTTTTAAAAATCAATACATAATATGCATGTGTAGGCGCCATTGTCTAATTTGATAAATTATCTGTTGAACATATTCCGACGTTAATATCGGCTGGCATGAACTCCCAAAACACACCTGTCGCTTCTTGGTGAACTGCTTTGAGACTTTTATGCTAGTAGTTGTCTATTTTATGGTAGCCAGAACATGATGTTAATATCAAGTGATGTTGTATTACACTTGTATTTTTTTATTTTTAATTTCTATTATTAAAGGGCGCTTTCAGCTCCCTTGTAGCTCCTCAAAAATGTATGTTCCAGCAGTAAGTTATTTTTCTCAATGGGAAACATGAATTCTTAGACGTCTTTATGCCTAAAGGGAATTTGTCAAAATCAATTACAGTTTCAGAAATGGGTAGAAACAAGACTCAGCTAACCCAGTATAGTTGATTAGTTTTATTCCAGATACTATAAACTTTCGCTACTTACATCAGCGGCACAATTGCCCACTACGCGAATTTTGCGTATACTTCCGTATCCCTACAACCGCTCTCAGATTTAGCAAATTATACAGAGTGTTTTACATAGAGATTCGTATCCTCTGATCATCTGATAGTACATATACAATGCAACAAAAAAAAGCTTAATATTAATAGTACCTATCTTTCATAAAAACCGAGAAACAAATTTTATTTTTGAAAAGTGGGTTTGGTGGTCACTGGTTTAAAAATTACAGTTAAAGCTAGATATACCTAACTGCATTTTTAAGTTGGTGAGAAGGGAATTTATGTTGTTTGTTATTAAAATATAGTATTTAGTTTTCAAAGTAAAAAAGTAAGTCAAGGTTACGTTATAGTGAAGAAGCTCAACCCTTAAATGCAATAATAAAGTAATAAAATACTAAATGAATGTAAATATACCATCTCTTTCTGTCATGGCTCAATCTCAATACTCAGCCTAAAATCACAAACAAAATAAAATGTAATACCGTCAATGCGTTTAATTGTCGAAATATTGTTTTTAAACCTACTTTTTCGTTAGTTAAAGTGTTAGTTAGTGAGGTAGGTCGTGATGCGTTCCAGGAGTCCCCAAAAGTTTGCTGTTTTCCAAATTCTTTCGACGTGTGTAAAATAAAAAATGGCAGAGGGAGATTTTGTTCCTATTATAATAATAATTGCTACAACCCATAACCTGGAAACTAGGCCCCAGAAGCTATGAAGCTTGTGCGGGAGGGAGGAGGCGATATTATTACTATTACGTAGGCCGAACGTGCGGCTGCAGCCGACTTACAGATAGAGCAGCGCAAATCCCACATTTGTGACACAGCTAAGGAAGAACTGCAGGAAACCTTAACCAGAACTGCCGATAGCAGAAGTCCAGCACGCTAGACAATACACTGCCAAGCCTGATTGACGAGTACTATCACACATTAAATTTATATGAAAGTTAAGTGAAACACCCTGCATTTCCAGCCTTATATGACTTCACACTTACGTGCTTAACGTAATAAGTGACAATGTTTTAAAGTTAATATCAAAACCAGACTATAGTTTTGTGACAACTGTGCAGAGATGAAGAATTATAAGATTAATAAAGCTACTATTGAGGCCATAGGAAACACCCTACTATGAGGAAATACCCTAGAAATGTGGGTATAAGAAATGAACAAATTAGTAAAATGTGTAAGTCGCGAACACCAGGACATAGCGCAATTAAAAGCGCAGAATAGGAATTTAAAATACAGTAGGACCAAAATATCCAACTGCTGACTGAAGAAAGTTAATAAAAAAAAAAGTTCGGCAGAAATATCCACTCTTGTTGCGCAAACTTGAGGTGCTACAAACTTGCACCTGAAGCACTGAAGTACTTTTTAAAGTACTGTAATGATATTCATCATAAAATCAGTCATTACATCCATATTACCTCAAGAAGGCATTGCATGCTAAGTGATTGCCATGACAACGGTAATCAACAACAAGTATAAATAAATATCTCATAGAAGTTACATGTCTTTTATTGTCTTCTATAAGAGATAACTTATAAGTAGTATACAAGACCACACAAGCAACCTGTATTACTACATTGGTCTTCAAAACACTACAGTACTAAGCAATCGCCAACAGACTGTAATATATAAAGACCAAATTTCAGAATTTTTATCTTTAAACTCTGGAGTCCCACAAGGTTCGATATTGAGCCCTACATTATTTTCTCTTTATTCAAATTTCCGGGTTCATCTCAGATATGTTAGCTCACACTTCGACGCAGACGATACACAGCTATATCTATCTTTTCCATGGTCAGCTGCAACGAGAGCGCATGCGAAGATTTAAATGAATATCTAGATTTAATGTCACTTACTGCTTCAAACATTCTTTAAAGCTAAATCCAGATAAATCCAAAGCAATTTTAATTTGTTTAAAATTGCATTCAATAAAATATAATTAAATATAATTATAAAATAACATTTAAAACCAACATTAACACTTTTTCATTTTTATTTAATGCTAAAGACAGAACACATGATATCATGAAATCGGGCATTTACCGTTTAAATTGTTCTTTTTGTAGTTCAGTATATATTGGGCAAACACTTCGATTTTTTGACATAAGATATAAAGAACACGTATGTCATTACAAAAATAAACATCCCGAAAAATCTAATTATGCCAAACACCTTTTAGAACAAAATCACACAATGACTCCTCAAAATAATATTAAATTCCTACATTTTTGTAATAACAAACGCAAATTAGACATTTTAGAAGCCTTTGAGATATACAAACAAACTCAGGGTACCTTTAATGAATGAACAACTTGAGCTCAGCAATTCTCCGTTACTGGAAGTATTAGATATTTAATTCTGATTATTATTATTATTTTATCTAGTTACCTATTTTTGTATCTACCTTAGCGACGTGTTTGTTTATAATTATATTACCTTCGATAATGACAGCATAGCTGTCGAAACAATATTGTCAGGTTATATTTTAATAAAACTGTGAAACTTTTACTAATCTTTATTTATTTCACAATTTTAATTTGTAGCTCCTTTATTTACGAATCACTAATGGATGACATTGACTTAAGAGAAGGAGAAGAAACAGACTTTGAGATATAAATGGAGTGAAAATGAGAATTCATATGGAGGATAAAAGTTTGGGTTTGATAATAAATAAAGAGTTAAGATTTAAAGCTCATATTAACACCCAAAATATAGACCACTCTGCTATAGTTCGACTCAAAGTGAGTATTCTGCACAGGTGTCATGCACGACATTGATGCCATGCACTTCTATACAAACTTGTATTGAAATAAACGTACATCTGTTCCTTATCAGCCTAATCCGTCTTTTGTGATGAGGGCAGCTTAAGTACCAATGCCAACTAACGCCCTTATCTGGGTTCCTTTTGTTAGTGATTCTCAAACATAAATAATATTACCTGCAACAAACTTGGGTTAGATTAAAATAAAATAGAAATTAAGAAATGCCTGTTATTTATGTCACACCAACAGTTTGTTTTTAATTCTACAGTATGTGCTAATGGTACAAATGATCGCAACTCGAAAATGTTAACGCGCTCCGAAGAACAAATAAATGCTTCTAATAAACATATTCTGTACAAGAGTTACTGAAATTGTTTTTTAATTACTGAATAGCTTAAAAGAAAGTATTTGCAGTTGATATCAACCAAAATTCCAAATTCCTTACACTCATTATGGCAGTAATTCGAAAGTCATTGTCCAACTGCAGCAGAAGTGTATAAGTATTGAATTCAGAATATTTTTCTAAATTTACCTACCGCAGGGACACATGATAGGTAATAAAATTTTAAATCGGACAGTTCATAGAAATTCCCGGAATTATTTTAAACTTTGAAATAAATAATTATTGTGTGCTCCAAAAGCAAATATTCATTTAATGCACAATTTATTATACTACTGCTACTGATAAAAGATAGAAGTGATAAGAATGATTGTTTAGAAACAAATAATGTAGTATCCAGATCTCCTGGATTGCGTTTAGTTTGAAAGATAGACAAGGGCATCGCTCACTGCATAAAACTGACAACGTAGGAGCGAAATTATATAAAATTAGATAAAAATATTTAAGAATCAGTAAAAAGATTTAATATATTATGTGTATTAGTAATATATTATTATTAATAATAATATATTATTATATAATATATTAGTATATATCATTAAAGTATGCTGACAGCCATTCATACAAAGGCGTTGGATTACATCAATTACTAGACATTGGAGCTATGATGTTACTTTATTTACTAATTAGTAATAAGAAGCAAAGTACATTAAAGTACAGTCAGGGTCCACACAAACTCTTACGGAATGCAATGAAGATAATGAAGCTATCATAGTAAGTACATTACGCTCCCCTGTACTCTATCAGTCACACAACTTTCATACCTTATCCTAACTAGCTCAAATACGATACTTTTTTAAATTCAGTCGCAATCGAAATTTGAACCCATGTACCTCTATCGAGAGGCAGGATCTTTACAACTCGACCGTGGAGATAACAATAATGCGAACGAACTTATCATAATAAATATGTTCTACCATTTTTAGTAATTTAGTTTATTAAAAAAATTACGATAGATTTAAATAGTTAGATTAGAAAAGAAACGTGTACCTATAGATAGACCTGAAGTTTCATAAGGCGATTTCTTCAAAGGCTTGCGCAAGCTGTTTAAGTGCCTCAGTAAGTTACTTGTCAGTTACCGAACCCTACCCTTAGTCTAATTGTAATATTTGAATTCAAATTCGTTCATTGTTCACCATAAGTTGTTGCGAAACAAAAACATTATCAATGTTTTTACCTTACCTGTTCAAATTGAAGATATAGCACTTAAAAATTAAAAATACACGAGTGCAAATTAATCTGTAAGTTGTAAATCTGTACAAACATTATTATGCAATTTGCATTTTTTTGTAAAGTTCACGTTAACGTTCATTTCGACGTCAACCAATTTTAATCTAACCTTCGGCACTTTTCTGATGATCTTCAGTTTTAGTTCCTGAAATATTAATAATTATATTTGATTGCATATTTTAGGTACATTATTTTTAATAAATTATGAAATAGTGATGCAGTGATTAATTTATTTTCAAAATCCGTTTGACTGCTTGAATACACATTCAACAGTTTACATTTAATACATTCGGAAATTCACATAGGAGAGTAGTATTTTAAGCGACTATCCCTCATTCGAATGGAATGCACCCCCATTTTATGGTTGGTGGGAATACATTCATTTCAAATTTTTTTTCCAGTTACTAGCGCCGTGAGAATTGCATTTCATTAGCACGAAAGGTGTAAATGCTTTGTAGTTTTGTTTACTTTTTTTTGCTTGCTATTTATACTAATCCTAGAATTGTTTTTAATATGGTCCTTTGAGCTAGATCATATTTCGTTTTTGTTTGCTGTTACATTTTTTATTTGCAGATATTTTTGTTTTTCTCTTTAAGTTGAATCTATATTAGGAGTAAGTTTGGTAACATCTTATGACCGAAAATGCACAAAACGCTAGTTTCTAAATTAAAGTAAAAAAATATTCTTCTGTTTTATTGATCAAGATTTCACATTATCTTTGTACTTGCATAAATTAATGTTTAAAATATTTTCGACTCCACGCCGTATATCTATACACATTAATGGCAAAACCCATTACTGTGCTAGAATAGCAACTTCATTGTATTATACTGAGTTCTAGCACTACCAACACTGCATTCGCCTATTAATTCTTTATTAACCAAAGCTATATTCGCTAATCCTTTTACATGGTAAAATTAGGTTTACCGTAGTAGCCGCACACTACCGCAAATAATGATTGTGTTATGATTTGTTTCGTGCAGTGTATAATATACCTATAAAAGCCTATAGGACCATAATCTGTCTGCACGGAATAGGAACATAAATTTTTTCTGTAGTAAATTTCACATCTTTATTTACTTGTTTATAGCCACTAGAAACTAATTTTTGTTTAGTGAACTCCATCAAAACTCTTTTGATTGAGTTTCTAAAAGCAAACTGCGAGCAATTTTTATTTAATCCTACATTATAAACTTTAATGGAGTTATATTTTAAGAAAAGCTTTACAGTTACGATAAAAATTCGTGGCATTAGGGGGTTTGTACTTCACTACTTTTTTTGATTTTTACCTTACATAATTTCATTAACGTCCATTAATTATTGTCACGATTTCATAAAAAAGTAAAAAATCAATGCAAGAACACGAATAGGATTCGACCTGACAATTGTAGCATTACAGACGGAAGCGATAAGCATTGGGCTATTGTTGTTTGGTCTGTCTCAAGATGCACTATACTTATTAGGGTGGAACGAGTTTTTTTATTTTGGAATTGTTTTGTGTAACAGATAAAATGATTTCTGCAAAAACTGGATAAAATATTTTAATGTCTTGAGGTTTCTCAAGGGCCTAAGAAATCATGATTATAAAAGATTTGTATTATTTTTTGTAATAGTTTCCTAAAGGTGCAATTATATAAACTATTGATTTTTGCAAAATCTGGATGAGATATTTTAACGTCTTGAGGTTCCTCAAGAGTTTTAAAAATAAATAAATCAGATTGAAAATATGAAAATATTTGCAAGTCCGACTTATCACCGCGAATGTGATTGAACATTGCAGCTTGCAAATGTGATTTGAAGAACTGTAAGTGTGAAAGGGACAAAAAACTTTCGGCTCCAGAAAAAGATCTCTTGGAAGACCAGCGTACTGTTCGAAAAATGGCTATTGGCGCAGTAGATGTTAGACTGACGAAGAAATTGAAGACTGAAGCCGAGAGGAAAATGAAAAAAGAGCATAAATTGTGTGCTTCTAAATCGAAAGAAAATCCAAGTAATATCACAAATACCCCAAACTTCAATCTTAGTAACAGCTCCAGCACTTCCAGTAGCAGTGAAGGCGAAGTTTGCGATTCTCTATTTGCTTCAGCATCTAAAGAGTTACCTTCAAATGTTACTGAGACAAGTTCTTCTTGTGTCAATGAAGATCGTCTATCTACATCATCTCAGATGAGAATTCAACTTCTTTCTGTAGCTCATGCATGCGACAGGACTCGTGTTTTAGATCTCTCAGCTGCTATGATTGCAAGCGCAGTTTTGGTGGATTTTGGTTTAATATCAGAAACAAATCCAAGCTTGACAATCGACAGGATGAAGATTAGAAGGGCAAGACAACTTCAGCGTAATCAATTAACAACAGGAATATCGAAAACCCCTGTGTTGAGACTGTTTTTTGATGGACGAAAAGATAAAACGATATTAAATGAGAAACAAGTCTCTGAGTCTGCGTTCCATAGAAGAGCGATAGGTGGAAGAACATATTACTGATGTTGAAGAACCATGATCTAAATATCTGGGACACACTCTGCCAAAAAGCAGTAGGGCTCCTAGACCAGCCCAATGGCTGATTTACCTTTTTCATTTGAATGAGCTTCCCTTGAGACAGTTAATGACACATTTAGATGGTGAAACAACTGAGCCAAAGGGATTCAAGGGTATTATTGGCAAACAGTTAGAAAACTGCGAAAGGCTTCCGGTTATTGATTTCAAAGAAATAAATAATAATCTACCACTGATGCATTCCAACAACCATGATCTAAGTACAGATCAGAAGTATCTGCTTGAGATGGTAGAAGCGATACAAATTGGTAATGTTTCGGACTCCTTAGCTGCCAAAAATCTAGGAAAGATATCACATGCCAGGTGGCTTACTACGGCGAATAGGATTTTGAGGTTATACTCGTATGTGGCTCTCCAAGAGCCATGTGAAAACTTGTGCATTTTAACAGAGTATATAACAAAAGTATATGCCTGTTTTTGGTTCAACGTAAAACTTAAACCCTCATGTTTTGAAAGAGTCAGACATTTATACAAAATAGTAGAGTTTTCCCGATTTTTGCCAGAAATAGTAAAGAAAATAATCAATCCTGTAATTCAACGGAACGCTTTCTTCTCATACCCAGAAAATTTACTGATTGCTGTATTAACAGATGACAATAAAAGTAGCTATAGAGAACTTGCTTTACGGAGAATATGGAAAGCAAGGGCAAACGTACAACCAGGAATTTGTATATTTACTGTGACTGAACTAAATTTTGACGCCAATCACTACTCTGAACTAATTTCATAGAACAAGGTACGAATCACAGAACCGCCATTGACGAACCATTTGGAATTTGATTTACGGAATATAACTGGGTTTAATATAAATGCAGCAGATTTAACATGTTTTCGTGTCACACCCAAGTTGTGGAAAGGTGTGTGCGCCTTGTTACTGTAGCTTCTGAGGCAGTACGCGGACTTGATCGTCGTGAGGGTTTTATTCATGCAAGAATAAAGTCACGAGCTACTCTACCAGCATTTGAGACAAAGTTGGATTATTTTAAACCTGGATGACTTTATAAATTGTTTGCAGTATTTTACCATGTACTTCTCTGTTGTATGTGTGTTTCTTAATTTTTAATAAACAATATTCTATCCTTAAACGGTCTCTTTATGTAAAATGCCAATAAATAGAACTCTTCGAGAACAGTAAATTGAATCTTCTAATTGCTATACGCGTATAAAGGTTAACAAGATTTTTTGACGCTATTGAGGAACCATAGAATACTAAAATAGACCTTTGAAACTTTGTGAGCTCTTCTAGGACAATAAAATGAGTCTTTTAATTGCTATAGCACCCGTGTTTGAAGGAATGAAAAAAATTTTTTGAGGCCTTTTTTGAGGCGCTTGAGGAACCACAGAATACTAAAACAGTCGTTTGAAACTTTGTGAGCTGTTCTAGGACAATTAAATGAATCTTTTAATTGCTATAGAGCCCGCATTTTAAGAAAAAATGAAAAATATCGTTTTTTCTTTCCACCCTAATACTTATGCCTTGGTAGTGTAATGTCTAGCGTGTTGGACTTTCACCCAAGCGGGCCAGGTTTGACTCCTGTTGCCCGCAGATATGGTTAAGGTTTTCTGCAGTTTTCCTTAGCTGTGGCACAAACGTGCGATTTGCGCTGTTCCATCTGTAAGTCGGCTGCAGCTGCACGTTGAGCCTACGTAATAATAATAATCGCCCCCTCCCTTCCGCACAAGCTTATAGCTTCTGGGGCCTGGTTCAGATTATGGGTTGTAGCAATTATTATTATTATTATAGTTTACAATAATGTACTTATACGTAGTTCAGCAAGCATTTTTATCAACATAAATTATCCCTATGAATGACTTATGAATACCGAATGAATACATGAGGCATTTACTCTGCGTTAATGCCTATGACTTCATAGATTTATTGGTCGATATATTTCTAAATTCTATACGTAAGTTTGCTTTGATATTGCAGAACTACACCTAAGTAAATATTATCATTTCTGCGCATTTGTGTTATAATTTTTATTATTTGGTTGCTTTTTTCTCACTCAATCGAATGTTCGTTTTATATTATACCACGAGAGGGGATGCACGATAATAAGACTAAGAATAATCATTACAAGAGAGACGAGACGAGACGATAGAGAGTGGTTGGACTACTACCACTACAAAAGTCATAAATCAACTCCAGTTGTTTAGCTCTTAACTAATATTGGAAATTGTATTTTCCTTTAGAGCGCAGACGAATAAGAAAAAATCTAACGCATCTATTGTTGTCGATATTCGTTACAAAAGTGAATAGTCGTATAACAATTAGTATTTTCAAATAGTATTAGTATTAGGAAATAAAATAACAGTATTTTACAGTAGAGATCTGTTAGGATAGCCTTTACGGCCGCTGCCAGAAAGTTTGTGAGACCAGACCCTAACGTATCTGTGCAATAGTTTTTGTAATATTTTTACGATTCGTTCAGATTTTCCTCAAAAAAAAACGAATGATTGAGAGTGCATCGGAGTGCAATCAGGGTGATTGCAAGGGGATGCATCAGGGTGCAAGAAGTTACTACGCGTTAATTTTAAGGAGTGATAGAAGACATGAAAAGGAACAAAAACTTCTTAATAATTTTTTTCTATCTTAATTAGCTTTCAAGTAATTTGAAAACAACATTGCCATATCTGGCAACCTTGGTTAAAACGAATCGCATTTCACAGCTGAAGACCTTGACCTTCTTTCTGAATTCAATTCGTTTAGTCTAAACAAACCGATCAGCTTTGTTAATTTATAGCACACTTGTTCAATGACGCAACCCTTGTTTTGCTGTACAAGTAAAATTAAGTAAGTTTTATTGCTTTTTATTACAAAAGGTTGATGGTCTGTCTCCGTATTTTTAGTGGGAATTACCGATTGTATTTCTAAGTATTAATTTTACAGTATAGAGGAATTAGAAACGAATATTAGAAACTTCATAAGGTGGGATAATAAAAACAAAACTGTCAGCTTTTTGTCGCCAATTGAATAATGAAACAAGAATTTTGAGAAAAATCTTATTTAACATACAATTTCTTTTATCGAAAAAGTACTTGTGTATTCTGTGAACAGTTTAATTTACAAATTTAATGGTTAGTTCATGATTATTTCAGTTTTGCTGAAAAGTATTACTGGAATCAAGTAAGAGGATCAAGGAAGAGGTCCGTCAAGTCAACTAAATAGTAAACTATAAAATACAACATTAGTGGGCGAAGATGTAGCGACTAGTGTACTGGTCTCTCACCCAAGCGGCCCGAGATCAACTCCCGGTGCCGGCAAAGGTTTTCTGCAGATTTTCCTTAGCTGTAACACAAATGTGGGATTTAATTGCTATAACATTTGTAAGTCGGCTTCAGCCGCATGATGGGCCTGCATAATAATAATTACCCCCCCTTCCGCACAAGCTTCATAGCTTCTAGAACCTGGTTTTCAGCTTATGGCTAGTAGTCGTTATTATTATTATTATTAATTATAAAATATGTAAACCAAGACATCATCCCCAGCTGATGAGAGGTATCAAACTCGAAACAGCCTGCCCTGGGGTATCACTTGTGAATTCCATACTTTTCATCGTTATTGTGGAAATCGTCCTGTGTTACATCTTTTATAATTTTAATTATATTAGATAATTATATTTTATAAATTTTTCGGCCACCAATGTTGAATTTTATAGTTTACAACTTTTATGAATTTATGGTACTCATTTATCATAAGACACGGAAATAATTGGTCAAATCATAATGGTTGCTGCATCAGGCTATGGTAAAGTCTTAAAAATATTATCCTATCCTGAGTCTTGGGAAGCAGTCCGAAAATCTATGCTTAAACCATTTATCATTAAATGTCATTAATGTTTATTACACTAAATTATAATTCAAGTTATAAACTGTTTTCGTTTTATTGCTTTTTGTGCTGTATCAACAAAACGTGAGGAATGAGGTTTTTGTAGCCTATGAATGGAAGTTAGTCAATGAATGTAAGACAATTCAAAGTAGGCATGTTTGTTCTAAAGTTATGAGTGTCAATGGTATAATAACATCCAGTCATGTTTTAATCTTATTAGAACTAAAGCGGTGACAGTTAGCTAAATATCAAATCTCTATAAGCGAAAAAGCGTCCATCCGTAATTTTCTCGAGGTTTACTACCTTCGGCATAATAAGAAAAACATCTGTATGTTTTACACAAGTCCGCTGTAACGTACAGTTAACGGAAAAGGCAGGATTCCTAAGGATTGTAATTATTGTGTGCATGTTAAGAATGGGAATGATTTGAGGTTCAAGTACGAAAAGTATTAAGAGTATTTATAGAAGCTTTTAGTAAATTAAAGGAAACAGTTCAATTCTCAACATTTATAGTGCGTACCCTTATACCTACTAAAAATACAAGAGCATTGTCCTATCGATAAATGTCCGCTAATGGATTTATGAGAAGGTATGCGAGGTAGGAGGGGAGGCGTATATTGGCATACCCGTGGCGTCACATTTCTTCTGCTGTATATAAAGTTCGGTGTATGGGATCGTTCATAGTGGTAAATTTTGAATGATCGCGGTTGGTCTTGCGTAGACAATCAATTTAAATTTCAGCAAATATATAAAACAATCTTATCTTAAAAGGGAATTACAGTAGAAACTGCCTAAAATGACCACCTTTGGGACTGACCCAAAATGGCCAATTTAAGCAGGTGGTCACTTTGTAAAAGTGTGAATTTTTTATACACAACAATTTTTATTTTCATGCGATATTTATTACATAGGTAGGTATTTTGAGTTTTTGTGCTTATAGTAAATGCTAAAAAAATGTATATGTACAATATATATTTATTCAACAGAGCACTTACCCTACTTATTACATGCGATAGATATGTGTTATGTACATACTACTTATAGGTACATATTTATTTAAAAATCATGTAACGTAGATTGTCTCAAGATTATATGTTTAGCACAGATTAGTTCATTAATATTATTTTTATCATGGTACAGTTCTGTTAGGATTCCAGGGCAATTCTGAATAGTAAAATGTTCCGCTGTTTTTCTTTCACTGTGGTTTTCTAAAAACTAACACCTTTTGTTTTTCTTTCAATTTAGTTCTTTGTAAACTTTTTTGAAGTCATCTTGATCGCACTGATTAACACAAGGGTTTCAATAAATAGATGAAACAAGACTGATTTTTAAAAACAATTTTAAAACTATCCAAAGGTTACTAATGTGAAAGTTTGCAGGTAATGAATTTCTCAGAAGCAGAAATAAAGTCTTAAAACTTGGAAATATCTGAACCCAACTGGTCACTATTAAGGGATTAGATGCATTCTTAGAAATTCTTTGAATGCAATTTACATGTACATGCCTATTTAAACTTTTAGAAGATTAGTTATAACTGTAAGTAAAGTAATCCCTTAGCTAATGGTCACATTACACAAACATTTTTAAACAAATATTTGAGGTAAATGTGGTAAATGGTCACAAAAGACAAGTGATCAGTTTATACAGTATAAATTACATTAAGGTAATGGGATTTTTGCAGGGACTGAGAAAAAGTGGTCAATATGACCAGAGGGTCAGTTTAAACAGGTGGTCAGATTTACAGTTTCACTGTATATGTATTGCAGAAAAACTAGACTTATAGGCCAATCTAGCGTCCCAAGGATCTTTAATGAGGGTAATAAACGTTAAGCTAGTTTAATCTTGGTTAAGATCAATCAAGAAACTTCATGAAGCACTTGATAATGGTAGGAGTAAGCTCTTACTTGAATTAGAACGACTTTTGGATAAATTGAGGACAGGAGAAAAGCTGATATTGCCTCGGCGAAATTCTACATCTTTAATGTATCGTTGACGTGTCCTATTAGGTGTAAGTATTCTTTGTACATAACGATACGTTCTGTTTATTTTTTCCCAGAAACTTTAATTAATCTATACATAATCTTAAAATGCGTCAATTATCATTTGACTTTTTGGCCATCCATCAAAACCATCTTTTTGCTTAGTTTCGCATTTTTATCACTAACATAAAGCAACGCATGCTTCCATGATAAATTGGAACATTCCACGAAATCCAACCTCCTTATATACCATGGTATACTTCAAGGATAAATATTACTTGCTTTACACATAATATAAATATTATTATTCATTTTTAGATTTTAGAGAACAATATTCCGTTATTTGTCTTCAATACATTACGAAGAAATGGCATAAACATCCCCCAGAAATAAAGCGGAAACAGGAAAAATTCATATGACAGCGATTACTAGTAATCAATATTAAACTGATTATTGCTGATTAAATCTAACCTATAATTCTTAAAATGTTGAAATAAAAAAAAGAAACAGGTCAATTATTTTGTATTTGGCAACATAACAACAGTAATAATTACTGTTAAATCTCTAAATTGTCTTTCAACTGCCCTAAAAATTGATATGATCTTGAATATAGACGCTTTCAATACTAAATTATATAATAATAATTATTTTTATTTTAAACTTAATCTTGTCACAATCTGGTAAGATTGCTTATCAGTTCACTGTCGCAAATTCCTTTAATATAATTGCGTATAATTTATTCAAATACTTGTTGAGGCAAGCAATCCAAACAGAGATTAATTGATAAATAACAAGAAATTTATTTATTGATGGGGAATCCAGCGATAAATTACGGGCAATTGCCCTTCATTTTCTATTCAATTTAATTTAATTAAATTAAACCGATCTTTTTGTCAGAAAATAAATTAAATGTAAACTGCTACCTACCAAATTTTTTTGGCTGATTTTTATAAATCTTAACTTGATTAAAACTTGTTCAGTGTAGTATTCGTTTTATGAAGGATTAATTAGAAATTCCTCTCTAAAAAGAAAATCCAAAGGATTAGGGGTGGTTTCGCTTAGCCTTTAGTCCGGAGTTAATTGAACGTTGTACAAAATCAATATATCAAGTTGTCATACTTCATTTTCGTTTGTAGAACAGTAAATTTAAAAAAAAGGATTTTATAAACATCACCAATTCTAATTTGAATAAATTCCAAAGTATTATTTTTTGTTGACAATTGGTGACGATTGATTGATTGGGTGAGTTATAGGCATATACGAGTATATGGCATATATTTTGCTGGAGGTTATACTAAGGTATTTTGGAGAGAAGTTTTCAAGATCGATTGCACGAGATCTAGTGTGCTTTTATTGATAAGACATTTTTCGTTGCATGAGGCTATAATACATATATGTAGGCCCAGACATCTTGAAGGATCTTTCACGTCAGCATGCATTATATTGTGATATTTTGCGATAACGCGACTGCATTGCGATTCGTATTGCAAAAGAATTACTGCAGTCACAGTTTGGTAACATATAAAGCTTCGAAGTTATTTGCAACACGAATTACCATCTTTTAGAACAGATTCTTAATTCTGCGAGGTAAAGTTAATATTAAGAGTACGATTTCTAAGTTAAATAATTAGTAATAAGAGCTTAAAACTAGAATAATTTATCTAAAAAATTTTTATCTATTTAAATACTCATTGTTATTAAATATTTCTCGTCAATATTGATAAACTGACGTCAGTGACTCAATTTAACAGTTTCACTTATACACAGGGTTATAGGACAGACTAATGTAATCAAGAGGTTACGCAAAGGCTTTTACGCTGTACCTGTAGTCATATCGATGAACTTGAAAACAACAAGAAGCTAAAATAAGAAATTATTTTCCGCTAGAGAAGACATATTATCATTAAAGTCTCGTAGCTACCTGTTATTTATTAAAACTTTGGTTTTTTTTATCATTCAAAATGCCCAAAATTACATTGAGATCCCTTCCCAATGCCAATCCGCGGTCCAGTGGTGTAAAGACCGCGGGCTCTTAAAAAATTCCATGAATTGTCCCAAATGCCGAATGCCAATGGTTTCTTCCCAACGTGGAGATAGGGTTGGATTGTTCCCACGGTGGAGGTGCCACAAGAAAGAATGCGGGAAAAAGGAAGTCTCTGCGACTTATGGATCCTTTTTCGTGAATTGCCACCTTTCAATGGAAAAAGCATTAGTGGTTTTGTATGAATTCGCTTGGGCATACTCATACGACCAAATTAAGCATAAAGCCAACGAAGAAGATGACCCAACCGATATTTCAAAGGATACCATCGCAGCTTGGACAAAATTTGCTAGGGAAATGGTTGTTGACTATTAGACCGTCAAGATCCATACCTGCAATCAAAGCTCATGTATTGCCTGGAACCATAATCCCCACCGATGGATGGTTGGCATACAGGTCCTTGGAAAATTAAGGATTTACCCACCGAGTGGTAAATCATTCAGATCCCGAACATCGGTTCGTGGCTGGGGATGGTACCCATATCCAGTTGATCGAATCAACTTGGCGTCCAATGAAGGATTTCTTCCCAGGAAAATCCAAGTTTGGGGACGATGAATTCCTTGACCGACTGGGGGAATATTTATGGAGGAGATATGTGAGGAAGAATAATGTTGACCCTTTTGATCCTTTGTTAACCGCAATCAAATGCTTTTATCCTTTGTAACTTTTCTTTTTATTGTTTCTTTAATTTTAACAAAATATAATTTTAATAAAATATCAAATTGTGTTTTTATTGACTTTTAATACATAACTTTTGAAATAAAATATCACAGTTCAGTTGGAAAGTAGTACATTTGCCAGTTCAGGTTGGAAAGTGGTAACTTTCTTATCACTTTTCAGGTTAGAAAGTGCCCATTTTCCAATCTATGTTTCTTACTGGTCTTATATTAATAATTTGATTGTGTATGGTTGTGAACAAAATAGTATACAAACCTTGGTAGTTGTTGCTTCGTCGTATCTCGACTTATTGTTGACCACGGCGCTATGCGCCTTGGTCATCAAATTTCGCCTCAGTAATGAAGCACCTCCCACCTCGGTATGTAATCTACTATTGTATTTGTTACTCCTTGATAACTGGTATAATCGTTAAAACAATTAGTGGAAAATAGATATGAATCATCTCATTTGACATGGACAACATACACTATAACGTCGTTTCTGAGTGAGAACAAGTTCTACTGAGATGGAAGCCATAATATCAAATACAGTCAAATAGTTACTGCCTCGATGTTAAAACAGCTGTCCATCTTTATTACTACATCTTGAATTGTCTTCCTCTTCAAGTGTTTAAATCAGATGTTTCGATACTAATGGCGAATTATCATGTACATAGGTGCGTTGTGCCATGGATTCAACGGGCCCCAAGAGTTCATATTTCAGATTAAGACATCAGAAAGTATCTATAATTCAAATTTAACACCCTAATATAAAATTCGAAATTCTTCAATCTCAAGTATCAATCGTATATCCATAAATACAACCCAATATGTTCAACGGGATATTTACTGAAAGTCAACTGATTTTATGCTCGTTTCTGTGTTTTATGCTGCTTTTCTTTTTAAATGTACGAAACGTTGATTTGACATTAAAATGTAACCATGCACGATTGATGCACGGTCTAGGACGTTTGTGCGCGGCCGTTTAGGAGCGGTCATCTCGGCGCGCCATTTTCGGCGCAAGGGCAGTTTGGCGCGGATGAGTTCGGCGTGGAAGACTTCGGCGCAGGGACACTTCGGTTTCGGTACACTTAGGCGCAGGCACACTTCGAGGAAAAGACAATTCGGTGCATGTAAATTTTTCCGCGGCACAATAGGGTATCGCTTTCGGAGTTTTTTTTCGGACTAATTTCTTCTTCTTCTTCGGGTGTCTTATTCATTCCGGACATTGGCTAAGACCATGGCAAGTCTCACTTTATTGACAGCCAGACGAAATAGTTCTATTGATGTTAACCCGAACCAGTCTCTAAGATTCCTCAGACAGCAATGGCGTCTTCTTCCTGGACCTTTCTTTGCCTCGAGTTTACCCTGCAGGATCAGTTGTAGCAGACGATATTTGCTGTTTCTCATGACGTTCCCAAGATATTCAAGCGTGCGTGTTTTGATTGTAATCATAATTTCTTTTTGTTTTTGTACTCGCTTCAGTACTTCTTCGTTCGTTATGTGCTCTGTATAGGAGATCTTGAGTATCCTTCTGTACAGCCACATCTCGAATGCGTTTATCCTGTCAGTTATTTCTTTGTTTATTGTCCAGGTTTCTGCACAATAGTACTCTATTGTGCAGGAACACATAACATTTCAGAATTCTTATTTTAAGAATTATGCTTAGATCTCTGGATAGAAATAATTTTTTCATGTTTATAAAGGCTGTCCTTGTCTTTTCTAGACGACATCGCACTTCACCTCTGTAGTCCCAGGTCTCATATACTGTAGTTCCCAAGTAGTTGTATGTGCGTACTCGTTCAATCATTTGTCCGACAACATTTAGAATTCCCGTGTCGTTGTTTGACTTCGATATAACCATATATTTCGTCTTCGTGATATTGAGGCTCAATCCGTATTGTCCAGAATGTTGTTTTACTCTCAATAGTAGTTGTTACCAGTCTTCTGATGAATTGGCCATAATGACAGCATCATCACCAAATCTTATATCATTGATATGTTCTCCATTTATTTTTATTTCCGGTTGGTCCTCTAATGCTTCTTGAAAGATTCTATCTGAGTAAATATTAAATAATGTTAGAAAGAGGACGCAACCCTGTCGTACGCCTTTACAGATTTCTATTTAATTTGACAGGCTATTATCAGTTTTAACTCTTGCAGTCTGATTCCAGTAAAGATTAACGATGACTCTTATATCTTTCTCATCAACAGTTGTTGTTCTTAAGATTTTAATTAACTTATCATGCTTTACGGTGTCAAAACTTTATTGAAATCAATGCAGCAAATGTGTGCGTTATAACTCATGTCTCTGCATCTCTGAATCAAAATTGAGTTTCTGATATGTTTTCTTCGCATTTTTTGTATATCCTAAGGTGTATAATAATTTTCAAGAAAATCTTAGTTATGTGGTTTATGAGGCTTATTAAGCGGTAATCCTTACATGTTTTAGTAGTTGCTTTCAGAAGCATCCCTACGGTCGGTCAGCCGGGCGTATGCCCGGGGCAAGTTTTTATACACAAAGCTAAAGCCTACTTTTAAAATGAAGCGCACCAAATTTCCAAAATAAAAAGGATTCTAACCTTTCTCGAGACTACGGGTGAACGGTGTAGACCACACGGCGTTCACCCATAAAACTGGCTGTCTTCTACCCAATCCCTGGAACCTGGATACGGGTCATGGAAACATGACAGGGTAAAGGATGAAGTAGTCAGGTTTAAATGTGTGGTAGAGAAAGTACGGTTAACGAATTCTCGACGCTTACTCATCACCGAGCAGGGGGAGCCCTGGTAACATGAGGACCGGTATGGGTGGATTTGAGTCTTGCCTTGGAGAAGGTTACTTATGGTCACCATACGGAACCCGCTGTTTGACTGAATCTTAAGGAGGAGAATCAAAGTGAGGTTAATGCCAGGTTTGAAGGGGTAAATTCATGCCGATGGGAGACTTCATGCTACCAGGTAAATGTGCTTAGGAGGCTATTCGGACCACCCTATGACCCAGACTGCAGACTGGATACTGTGATCTGAAGAAGCTCTAAAAGCCATTACTCTTAAGGGGTGTTGAAGCGAATACACAGTCTCTCCCACTCAAGACAACTTCACCTCACCGAGGTACATACCGGGAGTCTAGAACGTGTAGACTTACGAACGAAGCTCTGTCGGGGGCTCACCAAGCCTATAATTTGGTAGATCGGGGTGGCAAAACCATTAAAAAACTGAGTCCTGCCACAATTGAGGTTGGATTCGATCGGACATGAATGTCAAGTTTGTTTTACGTGTGGTACCTGTGTGAACTTACCCCCACGTCCCTTCCAGAAGGAAGTGATTGGGATACGCCCAATCAGCGCGCAAGTTGCATAACCGGCAGTCGTGCAATTGCTACCAGATCAGCTCACTGGTCGGAGCAAGGTTGCCTATCCACCCTCTACTAGCTAAGTCGCGCATAGTGACCGAGCAGTTGACTTAACACGCTGCTCACCCGCCGGCACCGGAGTACCTCGTCCAGCAATAGGACTATTCCCCAACTTGACGCTGTTATCAAGAGGGACCACTGCCCGATCGAATCCAACCTCAAATGTGGCAGGGCTTGGTTTTTAAGCGGTTTTGCCACCCCGATCTACCAATTTTAGGCTTGGTGGGCCCTCGACAGAGCTTCTTTTAAGTCTACACGTTATAGACTCCCGGTGCGTACCCGAATTTGGTGAAGTTGTCTTGATAGTGAGAGGCTATGTATTAGCTTCAACTATCTTTAAGTGTAATGGCTTTCAGAGCTTCTCCCAATCACTGTACCCGGCTGCAGTCCGGATCATAGGGTGGTCAGGATAACTCCTGAGCACATTTACCTGGCGGCTTGCAGTTTCCCATTGCCCAAAAGCGGGATAACCTCACTTCTAGTCACCGCACTCGAGATTCTGTCAAACAGCGGGTTCCTTTGGTGACCATAAATGACCTCGGTCAAACAGCGGGTTCCTTTGGTGACCGTACATGACCTCAGTCATGCAGCGGGTTCCTTGGTGACCATAAATGACCTCGGTCAAACAGCGGGTTCCATTGGTGACCATAAATGACCTTGTCCCTTAGGCGAGATTCGAATCCGCCCACACCGGTCTCATCTACCAGGGCTCTCCCTGATCGGTATGAGTAACCGTCGAGAATTCTCACGAATTTCTCTACCACACACTTTATTCTGACAGCTTCAACCGTTGCCCGTCAGCAGGATAGGGTAGAAGACAGCCGGTTCTAAGGGTGAACGTCGTGTGGTCTCCCGTCCACCCTAAATTCGATCGGACAGTGGCTCCTAACAACTTGGGACAGCATGTTGGGGGAATAGTCCGAAGCTGAACGAGGTGAAGTCTCCTTGGTCGTGTGATACGTCCCTCACATCCTCCTTGGAGATGGAGCCGACGGGTGAGCACGTTTATCGCTCCGGTACTAGCCTGGAAAGCTAGTAGAGTATGGATAGTATCTCGCTCCCACCAGTGAGTTACTGGTAGCATTGTGAAGTGTAGGCATACCGGGAGTCTAGAACGTGAAGATTTAAGAACGAAGCTCTGTCGAGGGCTCACCAATCCTATAATTTGGTAGATCGGGGTGGCAAAACCATTTAAAAACCTACCACAATTGATGTTGGATTCGATCGGGCAGTGGCTCCTAACAGCAAGGGACAGCATGTTAGGGGAATATTCTAAAGCTGGACGAGGTGAAGTTTCCTTGGTCGTATGATACGTCATCATGCCTCCCTGGAGATGAAGCCGACGGATGAGCACGTTTATCGCTCCGGTACTAGCCTGGAGAGCTAGTAGAGTATGGATAGTATTTCGCTCCCACCAGTGAGCTAGTGATAGCATTGTTAAGTGTAGGCAATGCGCGCTAATTGAGTGTAATTTCAATTCATACCTCGGCATGTGTAAAAGGCGGGATGGAACTCCCTAAAGTTTATAAATTAGTCACGTACATTTACCTAGAAATACAATACTATGGCCTATTTTATAGTAGGTAAAAGGCAATAGGCTATAAGTTGCTGTAGAGAAGGACTAAATGATCCTTTTCAAGATAAACATTAGAGGCGCGTCATAGCATTTTGTTAACGGAAGTACCTACTAACGATAAAGTCGGTGCATTGTTCTAAATCTTCTATTACAGCCACCCCTCATTACGAGGTTTCTAGTTATGTTAGTTACACCCTGTATATTTATTTATTTATTCACTTTCTTATTTACTGGGGGCCCCACTCCATATTTGTGCCCGGGGCCTCAAAATCCAAAGGACGGCGCTGGTTACTTTTTTTGGTATTGCAAGGAAGGTTAAAGTTAACCATTTTTGTGGTATAATACCGGTGTTGTAAATGTGGTTCAAAATCTGACGATCATATCTAAGAATGTATCGGAGTCGCTCAGCAGTTTATATATGTACACGTATATGTACACACATACACCTTCTTAATTTCAGAATTTCGCTTGGATTGATAAAATTGCTTTATTCCAGTGTTTTTTGTCTTTCTTAAGCACTGGACTATATGCACTAAGAATATCCAATTATAAGCGTTAGCTACTGAGACCAATTTCGAAAAATGGGCCACGCATTTATCAGTGGTACGATATTCAATATTAATATGAACTTTTCTATGTCATTTAATGGTACTAACCTGATCCTTAATTTATTGATTTTATAAAATTTTGATTCCTTAAAACTGGACAATAATATAGGAAAATTTATAATAACATTGAATATCGTACCACTGATAAATAAATACGTGGTCCGCTTTACGAATCTTAATTGTACTGTCATTTGACATAATTACAGGCATTTAATATAACCACTAATTTAAATTTGTGGATTCACACCAATTTAAAAATGCGGCAAAGTGTAGATGCAAAACTCACTCTTTGCAAAATTACAAAAATTTATGTAGTACCCAACAATCATTCCGGATTTACAACAAAAGTCATTCTGTGAATTATTGAATCAGTTGATAATATTGAAGATTTGTACAGAACTGAATGGCTATTCCAAACTCCTTTATGCAACTCAATATAAGAAAAGTAGCAATGGGTGAGTTTTGAAAATATACGCCTCAAAAATGAAAATTCATGAAATACCCACCTTTAATAATAGTTACAACTACCAATTTTGCACCAGCATCAGCACACTAGCATCAGTTCCGGATTATCCATTACGTTGGATATGAATAGGTCCGACCCTTCAGGAGACACTGTCCTTCGGCGACAGTCATTTTCAGATGCCAAAGAATTTCTAAGTATACTAATAATAAAGAATACGCACGCAATAATTGATAAGCCCTCTGGCAGTATATACGAGCTTTTGTTGATTGGCAAATATTCATTTTTTTGATTGATCATACCGTATTTATCGAATAGTGTATTTTATCGATCATATTGTATTTAGTAAGTGGCTTGTGCCGAAGTGTCCTTACGCCGAAACGTCTCGCGCCGAAGTATCCGGCTCCGATTGATGCACGACACCGACCAAATCACAGATAATTTTTTCCTGAATTAAAAAAATATCAGTCGCAAAAATTAAAACTGCTAGGACTTATAAATTTTCAGCGTTTGCTAACACCAAATATGCTAACTTTACTAATTAATATGTTCTCATAGCAAACTTATAATTTGCTAAATTTAATAGAATATTTGCTATTAGTGTTTGTAATGTAGCTATGTAATGCGCTCACTTAGCTAATTAATATTGGAATAAGTTCGGTACGTCCCCACTCGCCTAATAGATTTTTCACTTCTGTTTCCATTATAATCATATAATGTATTGTAATAATTCTTGTAGTACTAATAACAACACTAACACGTGGTATTGTAGAGTACAATTATTACGGAAGTACAATCCTTTTTGAAGAGCGCCTTCTTGTTGCACATAATAACATGCAATGTAACAAGTAGTTACATAATGTGCTAAAAAATATAGTCACTGCACTGTAAAGGATGATTAAATACATCCATTTATTTAAGTATAAATTATATTCCAGTTAGAATTACATTCTTTATAGTTTCTAGCCTTATTTGGTGTAACTCCATAATCATGAAATAAATAAAAGAAATTAGTAAAAGTTTCACAATTGCTTCGACAGCTAAGGTTTTTTTGTGACATTTTTGGAGCTTTTGTGATATAAAGAAACTCAGAGTAACTATAATGAATGAACAGATTGAGCTCAGTAATTCTCCATTATTGGAAGTGTTACATGTATAATTTCTATTAGTTTTATCTTTTTATCTAATTACCTACTTTTTGTATTTCTCTTAGCGATGTGTTAGTTTATATTACCTTTCATACTAACAGCTTAGCTGTCGAAACAATTGTCAGGTAGATTATAATAAACGTGGACAACTTTTACTAATCTGTTTTATTTATTTCATAAAATTACATTCATTATTATTATTATTATTAATACAAACTGATTATTTAGAAGTTAGGTTAGATTTAGATTTTTCATATTCATACTGGTAAAATGTTAATGATACGTTATCGTTTGGATTAATTTTTATTAAAAAACAAAACATTTAATTATAGTAATATCTAGTGTTCACATGCGCGACGACACTATAATAATAATTAAAGTTGTCAAACTTCACAAATAAAAATATCCCTAGAAACATATTTACAAAATTGACCTTTGTGACACTGTTTTGGGTTAATTAAAAGTGGATTAATTTTGATTTCCAAAATTTGAGGATATAATACAAAGTAAAGCTAAAAGTGTTATACAACAATAAGAATTGTTACTAATATAATTTATTTTCTACAAATCATGTAAGTTTTTCATTTTCTCAATGTAGTATTTATTATCAAAGGAGGATGATGTTTATCTTCAGGAACAATGGAATTTAGTGATCTGCGACATGCATAATAATCAACTGTATCCTTTGAGCAAAAGATACGATCGAGTTTGTTGCCATAAAAATTTGAAATACCGTTTATTTCTGACAATTTAGAAGGAAAAACTGACGATAACCTGCTAGTCACTGAATAGCGTGCATTAAAATCACCACAAATAAAAAGTCTTTCGTTATCTTTAATATTACCTACTACAAATTCTGTAAATCGGCGATAGACTTCTTTTGAAGATTTAGGCGGAATATATACAGAAACAATAATGTAGACACTTAAATTAATTTTACATCTAAGTAGCAATGCTTCAAAGACGTCATTAATTGTTACTGAGTTCAAGACTTGAAATTCAGTTTTTAATAAAATCAAAACCCCTCCTCCTCTTGATTTTTGTGTTATATTTCTATGTCTATCGCACCTATATATTTGATATTTATCTTTATTAACCACTTCATCATCGCCAATCCCATTGCGTAGCCAAGATTCGGTAATAATTAGAATATCATATCCACTATTCCCAGTATTGCTAAAAAAGTCTTTCAATTTCGTTCTTAATCCTCTAGTATTTTGATAATATATATTTAAGGTAATTTCTATATCTCTATCTTCCTTTCGATCCGATGAATGTGAAGATTCTGAGGAAATATTACTTTTTGATGATGGTGATGTGTCTACCATGAATGTATCACCACCAATTCTTGATTCTGTTGAATCTGATGATTCTGAACGAGCATCAGTTTTACATGAATCCTTCGCGCATATATCTTCACTTTCAGATTCTCGTGAATGTGTTGAGAAAAAACGAACAATTAAGAAAGAAAAGAAGCAAGAAGAGAAGAAAGAAAAGAAGAAAGAAAAGAAGAAAGAAAAAGTTAATGAAAGAGAAATACATAAAACTATATAAAAATAAATACTTTTAGATAAAGTCCCTTCCGTATTTACATCTTCATCTCTTTCAGATTCTATTAAATGTGTTGAGTCTAGGCAATTATTATCTTCAGATAAAGTCTCTTCTGTAGTGGCATCTTCATCATCAGTTATTTCTGCTAAAAATAATGCTTGATTTACTTATCATTTCAAATAATAATCCTGAAAAATCTTCAATGCTCTAATAGTTATTTATGTCGCAAGCATAGAAAGTGAAGTAAACTATTTATGGACAATGCTCGAGCTGACTATTCAATTTCTCAAACCAATATACAAAAGCCACTTTCATACGAGTTACATACAATATTTTTTATGGACTAATGCTGAAATACCATACTAGTGAGATTTTATCTAGTGACATATATTTCTTTATAAAATAATTCATATTTTTAATTTATTATTTTATTTTATAAGTGAATATTAAACTGATTATATTTACCTGGTTTATGTAGTGTTCCTGGTAACATTTTTGCAAAAAACAGTTTTGTTAAACGAAGAGATGTGAAACAATAAATGAATGGTTTCTGTTATATGCGTATCTATGCAAAACCTTTATCGATCACGTAAGCGATATTAATATTTTAACTTGCTATACTATACCATGAAGAAATCAGCTATTGCAGTACAGACGAGTAAGTTTTATACTATTATCATTTCGAAATAAACAATGATAAGATAGTAAAAAAACATTTTTACTCAATGTTTAACTGTAAATTAAGAGTGTTCATTTATCAATATTTAACACAAAAATGATAGTTCATAAAACTAATAGTTCTTTCAATCTATGTAGATTAGATTGAAATTTCTTAATATTTCTTTATCGGCTAAAATTCAATCGCTACTACTACCCTTTTTTTCGAGAGGCATCTGACTTTGCAAACGTATTGCTCGTAAACTACTGAACTAATATTAAGGGCGGTAGGTAAAGCATACATAACGCCCGTAATGCTTACACTATTTTTTGGCCGATCGGATCTATGAGTGAATTTTACATATATAGAGTAAACATTAAACACATCACCCTGAAAATGTGAATTTTCAGTCGGTTAATGTGCCTGGTTGTTATGGAGTTGAATAAACAAAAACAATTTTTGTCTCAATCCGGACGAATTTTAGATTGATAGCGAGTGTTTTACGACTTAAATGACAGGTACTTTATTACCGAGCCTTGGGCGGTAAGTTGAACTTACCGCCCTGAGAGCAGAGCTTGTAAATGAACCAAAACGCCCGATCGGGAAGAAATAACATTTTTGTTAACTGTGTGATTTGTTATCATGACTTCATTAACAAGAAACCTTGGATTTTTGAGATAATATAAGTGCAATTCTATCTTAATGATTTTGCAGTTAATAATATTAAAATATTATAAAATTGTCGTGCAATCAAATTCTGCACCCAAGTTTAATAACTCAGTCTTGTTCATTTAATTAATACTTTTCAATTTAATTGTTTCATTACTTTTACCATCACTCTTTAAAAATGTTTATAATTTTAAGTTAAAAATAAATAATTTTAATTTAAGTACTTTTTCAATACATCCCAAAATTATTAATTTTATTTTATATAACAAACTTTTCCTTTGCGCTGAATTTGCTTTTGAACTTTCTGTTAATTTACTTGCTAATTTGTTTCCGATTACTTTAGAAGTATAGTTAACTTGTAAATAATTTCAATTTTTGTAATTAATCATTAAGCATGTTAATTAAAACTGAAATTATATTATATACAAGGTTATTAAATTTTCCCCGCAAACTTTTCACAGACTACCTACTGCTTAAATTAACCGCAATGGTCACTGCGTGAAAACTCGTAAATTTAAACCGACTTCGCGGTTTTCATTTCAATTACGTAATCGTTAGTCAAACTCCCAGGAGTAATATAGAATCGTAGGCGTCGCCGGAAAACTGTAATAACTCTTTCGTATCTTTTCCCATATTACACATCTCTCGTATTTTTCATATTTAAAATATAATTTAAATTATTCAATATTATAAAGTGAAACGACAAAAGACAACCGAAATGAAGTGATTAGATGTTTGAGAAATATTATATTATATAACAATTCAATACAAAAAATGGCATTTTGGTATTTGACATAAAACCAAAATAAGGAGGTGATAACGAAGGTACGCTACTTATTGTAGACACATATGCCACCCCAATCGAAACAATAGGTGATTGATACTTGAAGTTGCTCACAGAAAGGATTTATGGTGATGAGGCAATGAAAAGGGTCGAAAGGACGCAAAAGACAAAGAAATAGACAAATAAAGTGTGGAACGAGTGCGGAAATTGGTTATTTTAGCGCACGATAACGTGTAAGAGTGGTATAAAAAGTAATGATATGAACTCATTTTAATCGTTTTCTATATGGTGTGTATTATAATATTATTCGTAAAAGTTGAAATGCCGTGTAATGTCTAAATGGGTTTATACCTCATGTTAATTTTCAGCATAAAAGTTTGAAACCCGATCGTTTATGCTTCTTTATTAGAATAGCTAAATTTGTCGACGTTTTAAATATAAATTTGATAACGCTATTGAAAGGTATCAATTGAAAAATATTTTCAATTATTCCGATGGAGAATAATATTGCATAAAATCTCGGGTCCTCTTTGCTGTTTATTTTTGTTAACTCTAATTTTATTTAATTTTACAAATTGTCATGGTATTTATATAAGGAATTCGCCCACTCTATAATTTTAAGTAAGTATATTTAAGAAATTTTAGGTTGTATAACCTCAATTTCAAAATTATAATTTGGAATGATTTGTCTTTTATGAAATTAAATATGGTTAATTATAATTAACATGCACACTATAGTCAGATAAAGCTTATCTGGAAAACTGATTTTTCCATAGAATTAAGTTAATTTTCCATTACTGATGTGGGAGACGATTATCTAATTTTTCAATTTAAATGAAGTTTAGGCCGAATTTAAAATAAGATTTAACCTAAAACAGACAAGGTGTATTGTAATGGGAAGGTATATAGGTATACCTTACCTTAGCAATTAATGGTAAAAAATGTGTTTTCGGCTTGAATTTTCATGTTGTTGATGCTTAAAATTAAATAATGTTTGATAGAATATAATGCTTAAATTGTGAAGATAGGAAAGTGTAACAAGGTATTTTTAAGTAATTAAGTTAATATATAGTTGTTTGAAAATTAGGTACTATCGACATTCAATGGAGTCCTTATATTGTAATGAAAACATGTGCAATATACCATTAGATTGGGAATTTTCTTATCTATAAGATTATGTAATTAGTTTTTGTGTCAATTAAAATTTATAAACAATAATTTGTTCTTGTTGTTTTGTTTCATGAAAAAATTGTATCACATTCAATTGTTTCGACACGACAAAAAGATATAAAGTCACGGCCAGTTTTTCTTCTAATTTCATCTTTTAAGAAGTGCACATAAGGTTATGTTTATAAAAAGATGTAAACAAAAATGTCATATATTTTGAGATTAATGATATTTTTGTGAAATGTCAGTATTTGAAATTTAAGAAAGTCGTTAAATCTAAGCGATTAATTTAACAAATGCTTCAAATTAATCATGTGTTTAATTTATTCTTCGACGGAAATTTTATTAACTGCTAGTAAAGAAAAACGAATAAAAATTTTTACTGGAATATAAATGGATTTGGACTTTAATAAAATTTAATTTACTTACCACTATTGTACAATTAAATGGAATTGGAATTCCAATTAGTAAACCCATTTATGTGGAAATATTTGAAAGAGGTTGTTGAGACACTTTCTTGATTTCTTTGGCGTGACGTACAAAATCAGAGGGCGGATATTTGTCAATTTATACAAATAAAGTTGGCAATCTTGTGGCGGCAAATAAGTATTTACAAAGGAATTAAAATATAAACATGACTTTAATGAAGGTTAGTATTATTTTTAGTAATTAAGAAATAAGATAATACCAAAAGTATTAATCTCCCAATAAAGAATACTGAACTATCTTAAGATTAATATAAAAAATTAATGATAGGACTGAAAATAATTTAGTAATCAGATTTTTTTATAACTGCATTTAAATATTTAGAGGTAAATTTACCATTAAGAAGCGTTTACTATCTTTTTACTTCACAGAAACGAAAATCTATTTTTCTGGTATCTATCATCAATTTTCATTTTGTTTTATTTGCTGTTCTTTGGTATTTGTTAAGTTAAAATGATAAAGTTGTGTTGCTATTTTTTGAAAATTACTTTGTGTATCTGGTTTTATATTACTGTGTCCCTAAATATAAGAATTTAGTTATCTATGGAAGCGACCCGCCAGAGAGTCTCAATTTATGAAGAGTTAGTCTTTTCACAACAATATATTTAGCCGGAGCATTTATTTCAATTAAAGGTAAGCAAGTAGTGAGTTGTGTATTTCATCTTTGTTACGATAGCATCTAGCATCTGCGTTTGATAGGATATATACTAAAAACCCTATAACAAAATATTATAACATTATATATTCTTAATTAAACACACATTTAAACATTTGTAAACAATATTAATAATAATTTTCTATATATCTCTAGACTACTCAATAATCTAATATTTAGCTCAAAATCAAATATTATTTAATTTTATAGGTTAATTTACAGTGGCAGCCGCTTAATATTTTTAATTTGGTAAACCTTTTCATAAAGCATTGAACTGTTCCACTGCTTTTTACAAAGTTTCTCTTCACTGAGATTATCTGTACTCTGTATTTTCTGTGTTTACTTCACTTTGATTGTGCTGGTAATTTTAAATTTATTTTCAAAAGCAGTTGTTAAAGTTTCAAATGGATTAACTGTATAAAATAAATCTCTTTTTATGTGTTTCTCTCAAATGTCTTTTAATATTAATGCCCTTTTAGGCTCCATTATATTATAATCTTTTAATTTAAAAAAGCACGATCTTATCTTATTCGGCAAGCTATGTGCTTGGTCGCACCTTTCTTTTAAAAGTCCCATTAACAAGGGATAATCGATTAAGCAATTAAGAAACTAATCACAGTCTCTTGAAGTTCAGGTTTAATGACCTCCGGAAGATCTATACGAGGAAAGAAATTAGCTTACATTTATTTAATTAGAATATCCTTCCCATTTCGTAATATTTTTTCTTTTTAATTAAAACCATCTCCCTTAGTTACTATCTTTTTAAATCTATCAATATTTGGTTGTTCTAAATTTCTACTTCAATATATTTAAACTACAGGGAAATATAAATGATCTAAGCCCTTACCTTGTATTCAAATTATTTCAGAAGTCATATGCGCCATGGAAGTTTTAACTAATGTATATTCGATTATTCTTATTTTCTAGTAGGCTTTCTATATATGTTAAGAAATAGAAACAATACATATTAAAATATTAACGAAAACGGAATGTGTAATTTTCTAGTAAACTCATCATGAAAAATAGAAATATCTGTTTGAAATATCAATCTTGATATTTACATTGACTTTATGCAGGAAGGGCATTTATGTAAATGAACTTCATGTAGATAATTGAGCCTCAAAACAAGGAAGATAAATGCAGAAAATCGCTTACACAAATAGAAATTTTACATTTTTTTATTTTTTATAACCAAAGCCAGTCAAGAATTTTTTATTCAAATTCATCCTAAAGCAAAATGTAAATTATTATCCTTAAAATGAATCGTAACGAATCTAGTCGTATAAATTTATTTTATCTAGAAGAATTCTGGAGGAAAACTGCTTGAAAGACCTCAAACAGGGATAACAAAAAGCCAAAGTTTAACCATATCCTTTCGGGAATAGAAGGTGAAAGTTATAAGTGTTATCCGTGAGCTAGAAACAGATAACTTTATAATTTCTTAGCAACGTTAACCAAAGATATTTATTTTATTCTATAAATTCTTATTGAAAGTAAATACTCGAGAGAATACTGGAATTAAACTTTATTCTACTTATTTTTAAAAGGTCAAATTTAAGTTTTAATTAAATTTTCCAATGTCCTTTTTAAATAGATTGTTTTTCGTTAAGGTAAAAAGGTAAAGTAAAAAATGAATTATTATAAATTAGTAAACCTCCCTATTTCCGAATTGTGAGGTTAGCCTCTGCTCTCTCAATAACTACCTTATTAGCATGTAAAATATGTAAGATACAATTATTTATCATTTAGGTATGTAATTTTTGAGTCACTTTAACCATTTTCTGTCGTTAACACGTGTGTATAAGCTGGTATATTTGATTAGAACTTTTGCCATGAGATTCATGAACATGAATGAACATTCTACAGGTTCGAGATAATTAATTTCACAAGCTTTTGAAAAATAATAAGTTAAGTAACGTTTCAAGAAGAATTACTTAGTGAATACACAGACCAAAAAATAATCTCTTTCTCGTGTCTGTCAAGGTCACTTGAAACCGAGCACAAGCTAAATATAGCAACTTTATCAGGCCAAGTTCGCTATGCAGTTCTTCTCAGAATCGTGGGAGTCAGATTTGTAGAAGTAAGGACGAAGTCAAACAAAGAAACTAGCATTCAGCCACGCCCTGTAGGCACAACCTATAAATACAGCATCGAGCTGCAACCTTGTCAGAATTAATCCATCCACCAAGCAGTAACATACTTGACCACCGAGCAACCAAAGTGTAGTCTTTGTAACGTAAAGTCAGATTTGTCGACCTAGACAAATTTGTGTATTTACCAATAAATACTTTATTAAATTATGTTCTCCAAACCTTTTTTAAACTTAACTCGCAATTAAATAGGTCCTTAATGATGTGGTTTTTATATCGTTTTTCGTGTGTTTCAGCTGTTTAACTCCCTAAAGTTACCTACAAATATTTCGTGTAGATAAACATAGACTTTGTCAATTTGTTTTATTTCTATAAATGAAACTCTAGCAATGGGCCAATCAGTATCGTACGTAAGGAAGCATCAACAATTCAACCAGCTAAATCGTCGAGGAGTTTCTTTTACATCCAGACATGCACGGTACTTAAAACGGTTCGTGTATTTCGAATGTTGTTTGGGGTGCGAATTTCCATTCGGGCAAAAACCTCGCAGCACACAAAATACAACCTAGTTTTATAAATGTTATTAACAGATTTATACTAATTGGGTTTAACTTTTCCAAATTACTGTTACTAAAAGAATTTAGTTCGCTGTAAGGTAAAATCTACTACCAATTAGATGTATGTGTTATATTTTCCGTAGATTTAATTAGAAGATCACAATATCTTACCTTTCTCATTTTTACCTATCGATCCCAAGCAGCATCTAAGTAGCAGTACCTGAGAGCGGAACTTTGGTTGAGGAGTTGTTACGTAACTACAACTAAATTTATGGCCTTATAGGTTTAATTACTTCGATTCGGAATAGTTTAGTAGTTGTGTAGTTATTTATACTATTTATTGGAACTATGTAGTTCCATTACTTCTAAGTAACTTTTAAAGTATATGGAACGGTATTGTCACTTACTATAATTAACTTTAACTTCGAAGTGGTATTATGATTGTAGCAGTAACTTACCCGAAGCTACTTTAAAGTTTTTAAAACTTTAAAGTAGTACTGAAAGTTCCTCCCACCTGCCTGGTACCATTTTTTAACCCTTTAAAGTAACGGAACTTTACAGTAGTATTTAAAGTAAAACTTACGTTTTTGCTACCCAGGAGAATCACTTTAAAGTAATTTTTCGTAAACTACTCCATCTCCAACTTTACTTGTAAAATGTTGGAGGCCATTAATAAATTTGCAATTTGTTATAATTGTTATTAGATGTTTTACTACATAACCTTCAATAAAAATAACAATTGGTGTATATAAATTAAAGGTGGCAACATTTATTTGTAGTGATGTAACTAACCAATCCTGGCCCGTCCTTCAGTACCACTTGAATCGGCTTGGAGGACACACAGCTTGTACAGTGTATGCATTGTGTATGTAATGCTCCCTGCTCACTCAATATTAATAAAGTTAATTAATGACAATAATTGAGTATCTTTTATTTAAACACATAAAAGAACATAACAGGAATAATATAAAAATGGTTTCTATCATGTGTATCAACTTAAAAGTATTTTTGCCATATTTCATTAAAGATATATTTTTTAAATATATTTATAGAAGGCGCGTTGTTATTTTTCGACCTATCACATTCAACAGAAAAGTTGCAATGGTTTATAATTTTGGTTTACTGGAATGACAAAACAATCAAACAATTCATCGCTCTTTGTATTTGTACGTATTACAAATAAAATAGTAATCCATTTTGTAACAGGATTGCAGCATTAGTATAGAAAATAATAGAATATTTGTTAAGTCGCAAGAGTAAAAGACGCAACCACGCGACACGATGTGTCAAAGAGAAAAGAAAAGAGAAAATAAGTTCAGCGAAAGTAGCAATTACTACGCCGCCACGTATCTGCTACCCAAAAATTGTTCCCCATTTTGGTACCAGGCACGTAACGAAACCGTGGCAATTACGTGCTTGTGACTATTGGCAAAAACTTAATAGTTCCACTGGTAGTTGCTGGTACGTAGCGATGACTAGAAATGCTGTTTGAGATTTATTGTTGCAATTATTCTACTAAATATTAATTAGTTACGTATAAATACTGTTGAAATAGTTCAACTATTGTTTAGCATTTTAACAAGCAAAGGGATAAATATAAGAACAATAATACGTGTCACTGTATGTAAGTATGAGTTCTGAGTTTTGCATAAATTGATGCTTCACTGTCGCCGTTTTCAAATAAATTTATCCTCACTAAACTAAAAAAAATAGCTGACGAAAGGTTTTATAAATTCAGCTCCTACTCATTAGATGTACATATTATGTGATATTAATTACTCACCATAGCATTTGAACTCATGCATGCCACAAATCAATAACTAATGCAATTTGCAAAGTCAATAATCCATTATTATCCGCGTTAATAAATAAATGAAGCGTGGATTCGAAATGTTAAAGAAACTCAAACTCAAGTTTCAGACTCAGCTTGATGGGTCTAAACTAATTCTGTTAATCATCTTTTTTATCGAAATTTCAATTCCAGCTGGTGTAAGAAGTTTTCGTGTTGGACTGTCGCTGATTGCATTAAGTTAAATGACGAGTAGAATATAGGGCAAAGGATAACATAGAAGGAAGTATATTTTTATATTTATAGTTAGCTGCATATTTGTCCTAGTCTTGAGTAAAGTGTCGGTTTTATTAGGAAACCATAATATATTATTGTGAGTATAAATAAAATCCTTTTAAATAAGTTGCATGTGTAACATTCATTATGTTGACGTCAATGTCAATAAATGAAAGGACAGCATCAATAATCGATTCATCGTCAGATATGTAATACTAAATTTACATACATGATTCTAATTTGATAAAAAGGTAACAATAAAAAGTTTTATATTTTGCTCAAAATATATCACACATACATATGCTCGTATAGTGCATACCGCAACAAAAATTCACCATGCGTGGAAATAAATGAGACATTAAAAAATACTGAATTAAAAGTATAACATAAGTTACAGAAAGTTATAGAAAGAATATCTGGAAAGAGTCCAAGAAGTAATAAATTTTTTATTTTATTTTTGAAAACGATTTTCTTAACTTAAGTATTTTTTTGGCCAGAAGCCATGGTAGCTTAGTGGGTATGACACTTGACTACCAATCTTAAGGTCCTGGGTTCGAATCCCAGGGATAATACATTGGAATTTTAAAAATATCTAAGGCTTCCAGGTCAACTCAGCCTGTGAAAATGAGTACATAGGAATTCATTTCCTGGGGTAATAATAGGCGGTCGGTGCGTAAAGCTAGCTACTTTACCACCCTTGAGTACCGAACGGTTCGGGAATAGCAGCCTACCCTACTATACCCCAATAAGCCTTCACGGCCTGTGAAAGGGGACTATTATTAAGTATTTTTTATCATGATGGCTTGTCAGAATTTCTCCAACATTGGTCCATTTTCTTATGTTGTTATTTCTCTTTTCACCAAATAAGCTCGTTAGGCATATGCAAGGACAATATAAGTCACTGCATATGAAAAGGGACCAAATTTACGATCGAGAGAAATGCTGTTTTGCGAATAAAGGCCCAAAAATTAATTTTTAAGTAATTTCAGTATAGTATACCTCTTCACTGTAGAATGATATCTTCAATTTTAACAAAATTCACCTAGAACACTTACTGAATATATTAGTTTTTGTGTTTTATTTTGTGCCCTATATGCATATCCTAGATTACGAATACGTGTTGAATACAATACTGCACATCCCTTTACATGTGCAGTGACACTACAGTGCGAATTTTATATGTAAATCTCGTTTATATAACACTAGTATGTTCACACCCCTGGCGGTTTGCAGCCAATCTTACCTATTTTGACAGTTGATTAAAAAATAAATCACTTAAACACAATTTAATAACCTTATTCATAAAAAATTACATTATTTCTTCTTAATTAAACAATAGAAGAATAAAAGAAGAATAATTTTAAACATTTTACATTGGTAATATTGTATTAGTTTTGTAAAATCATACCTACTAGGGTGTAGGGAAATTATTGTTAAAATAATTATGCATATTCATTAATAAAGTAGTTAATATTTATCGTAGTGAGGATTTGTTACGTGCTAATTTCGTAGCACCCTATATAGCTATGCTTTTGTGTTATATTGTATAGCGTTAGGGGTTTTCGTATTCTCTCTCCTTTTTTAGTTGTCATTTTTGGTTAAGTAACTTCCTGTTGATAAGTCGACTGACTTGATGCGTTGGTTCGTGAAGCAACTTCTTTAAAAGCATGTTTTAGCGGCATCGCCGTTAAATTTATTTTCCCATTAAGTTGTGAAATGGGAATTGCATTTGTGCAGATTTATAACTGATTTTTAGGGGTATTTCCAATTTTTTTTTTATTAGTACCGTAAGGGATTTACAGTTCTTTTGAAGGTTAGGAGCACGTTCTTGAAAGTTCGTAGTTGTTAACTTTTCTTTACGTCCAGTCTCTTATACTGTAATTTTTTTTTACAGGATTCGTTATTTAATCGCCGTTATCCGCATTTGAAAGCGGTATAACTTTATCACAAAGTCGCCTTCCATCTAAGGTACTGTCACAAACGGAAATATTTTACAATTAGATATTTTATACAAAACGCAACTTCTCTTCCGTTTGTACAATATAGCGTGCAAGGCCACATTCAGTTATCCACGCTAGTTAGCAGCTGCAGTCTCGCGACCGACAACTTGGTGCCATGTGCGCAGACACCTGCGAGGTTTTCTCCAAAGCGCGCTCGCTTCGCCCACCATTGTATTTGTTGTAACCCACACGAATTGCAAGCAGGTGCACATTCCATCGACCACACTTCCGCACAGCTGCCGATTCGTGCCAGGCACCAGCAGCGTAAATGCAATCTACCCACAAGCCTGCTGCTAGGAAGCATGAACTTCCTTAGTTGCTTACCGAGAACTTCTGCCTACTGATTCCCACTACGATACTAATTACTTCCTCGTTCAGCAGTATATAACCAGCTTGCTTGAGCTATTCAAACCAGTCAGTGAATTGACTCCAGCACTACATCTACAAGCAAGCTGGCGAGTACTCTTTTAATTATGTAATGCTTTGTGGCTTAGTTGAGTGGGCGGCGCTTAATCGCCCACTCTCTGCGAAATTATGGGTAGTTGTGATCAGGCTACCCAAAGCTTAGTTGTAAACACCAGGAGGTTATCTCCTACGCTTAGTTGTAGACCTAGTGCTAGAACAGGGTTGGTTCCGACCTCCCCTGTATTGTATTAGTTTAGGAGGACATGTACAGTTGCGATCATTCGCTAAGGAACGATGAAAAAATGATAACAACCAATTTTCCAGTTTTTTGCACAGTGTAAATGTAAGTTTATTATATTATAGTCAAGAACACTTCATTTTTTAACATTATAATTCCCCAGTTCATAAATCAGGCCGAGTTACAACGTACATTGCACAAAGAACTGAAAAATCGGCGATCACTATTTTTTCATCGTTCCTTAGCGAATGATCGCAACTGTACGTCCTCACAATATGTACTCAACATGTATGTTAACCTTTTTGTACTCTCTTTATTGTCTTTAGTATATAGTTGTTTTTTACAACTTGTGTTTGATTTCATTCTACCTCTGACTACGTCCTCCAGTCACGAAAATCCCTCTTACTCTGACAGTACTTATTCAATGTTTGCTAGGTGCATTCTGGTAATTGATTTTGTTTGTTACAGACCTTTTCTTTCTTTTCTTTTTAGTTTACGTGAACGTCATACACCCTTCGTTGTATATTTGGGTTGGTAATAGACCTTTATACTGAGCTTCTTGCTCATGTACAGTTACCTGGTTGCTGGTGGTCTCTTTGGATCACGCTACGTTCAACCAGGTTGGTGGCGTTCCTTTACAGAATGAAAGAACACATCCCTGTGTCGAATCACTTCTATTGTAGCAACTATTTATAACAACAATAACGTTGGCGCAGATTTTGTCGGCAAATAATAATAATAATTACTACAACCCATAACCTTAACCAAGGCCCCAGAAGCTATAAGCTTGTGCGGGAGGGAGGGGGCGATTATTATTATTATGTAGGCCCAATGTGCGGCTGCAGCCGACTTATAGATGGAACAGCGCAAATCCCACATTTGTGTTACAGCTAAGGGAAACTGCAGAAAACCTTAACCAGATCTGCCAGCGCCGGGAGTCGAACCCGGGCCGCTTGGGTGAAAGTCCGGCACGCCAGACATTACACTACCAAGGCTCTTAAATACTGGAGCTATTTTCGACGACTCGTGGCGCCTATTACAAAAGACCTCTTGTGAGACTCGCGACCTCACACTAGTTAGCTGGCAGCCGACAGATTTAACTGCGGTTAAATGTTGTTGCCGTTTCCCAATTATCAATCCCCATTTTGTGGGTAACAGTGTAATCAAAAAGTTACAACAAATGAGTAAAACTGCATTAAACAGATGGAGCTTCTAATCGCACTGTAACTCACAGCTGTCAGGGGGTGTCAATGCGCTCGACGTATTACTTTAATGATTGGACATATATGCAGGAAATTCGCACTATATAAGTAGTAATATTTTGGTACATGGCTAGACCACTCATAATTTGCTCACCTTGTTAAATAAAGTAAGGTACTGTTTAACTAATGTTTCCGTCAGCATTATTTTTATCAATTGCGTAAAAGACATTCTGAAATGCAGCTCGTTGTTGCAGAAGGTACAGAGAAGAAAATCCAGCAAACTCATACTAAGAAATGTTACGAACAGTCATTTTACAAATTAACAGCAGAGGATAAATAGTTCCTTTCAGGACTTTATCATTATATTATCAGGTATTATCAGGACCAATATGAACTGTATAACGTAGTGCAGTGCAGTCAGAGGTCTTTTCCGCTTGACTTCAACAACATTATAGTACGTAAGTATTTTAGAATTAGAATGAATATTGTTAGCATAAGCCTTTTCTGAGATTTCCCCCCTCTCTGAAACGACTTTTACTTTTTCAATATTCTTGGGTAAATTAAAATTCTCGTGTGACACTGACTAACAGTTTTGTGTATCAGTGACACCACGGCTATTATACTTTAAACCCTTCTCACATTATTCTTCAAATGTTAACATTCACCTCTTAAAAAGAAAACGAAAACTAATAAAAAGCTTCGTTATGCTGCGTACTTGTTGCTGATAGAAAAAGTTTGATTAAACTGAGACAAAGCAACTGTCAGTGCTTGAAGATAACCGTTGTAAACTCTTTCTAAAATATTTGAAATCATAAAATACGTTGCAGTAAAAATAAAACGAAATTTAAATAACTTTATATTAACACACAGCCAAACATAACTATGTTGTGGTTTCATTATTTCTAGTTTTATTACCAAGCTTCAACCCAAAACTTTACAAAAACCAAAAAATGCAATAAATAAAACATTACCAATGTTATTTCTATGATTTGGAAATACCAAAACACAAAATGCAATATTTTCATGTAATTCCTATTCGACTCCTTAAATAATTCATATTTAACATTTTCTTAAGATCAATTTTGTGAATTGGATGAAAAGAATAATTTAGTTACGTGCCGATCCGATAAGTACTCAAGTCACGAAAAATGGTGATAAGCTTTTACTAGCGATTCTAGCTATATTCTGGCTTTAGCTAAGTTGCGAATTATTCAGCCTTTTAAGTTGGAACCAACTCTGGATACATCGGATCTTACAAGAGTTCAAACCCATTATCCAATACATTTCCTAAATTCCATATCCCGTTCGATTATTATCACTTCCTTTCTGCTATTACGGTTTCAATTTAAAAGTTGTTATTGCTCGTGACTGCAGTAATAATGGTCTGCTTACATTAAGAAGCTTGAGATAATAGTTTTTTTATTTATTTTCATGTGGTTATCAGCCTGATTAACTGTTAACTTCTTTTTATGCACACTCAAAGAAAAAGATAGGTAGATTTAACAAAAAATGAAGATATAAAATTGCGCCAATCTAGTTTCTTTGTTATATTTACTCATCAGAGGTTGTTAAACAGCACATCTTTGCTATTGAAGAACACAAGAAGTAGTATGCATTTTAAGAAGTTACAAAACGTACCTAATTAACCTGCGCACTCCAAAATCACCGATAAAACTGCCAGTCGTTCCTTGTTAGCAATTCCCACAACTATATAATAAGAATGCCGATGTCATGTACAACTATTTAAAGTACATTTAATCAGAGATTTGGTTACAACAACTAAAGGATTTGTTAAATTAACAAAAATATTGTCATATTTAAAACGTTTTTTATAAGCTTAATATAATTTTAGTTAATTTAACATTTTATTTTATAGAAAATCATGTAAATATTACAAAACTGTTTATAAGCGAACAATATTATTAACTGGAGGTGTTTTTGTTTTTACTAAAACATTATTCGGTTATTAAACAACTTCAGAATAGTTAATTTAACAATGTAAATATTAAAGTAAAAGCTACTTACATCCTAATTTAATCATACCCTATTTTGTAATTTGTTAAACTACCAGATTGTTTATTTATTTTAATCTATGCGATTTTTCTGAGTGCATAGAACAAATCGGAATGTATGTAGTACAATATTCTTTGTTGTTTAATAAGGCAATTCGTAAATTTTTATAGTATTGTATGAAATTGAAGCTTTATATTGTCCATTTTCAATAATTTTACTTGCATACTACAAAATTTAGAAGCTTTTGAATAAGTGTTCGTATAAGTTTCAGTTGATAGAAATATAGTAGGAATTGATAAATAAAAATTGATAAAAACAATAGCTATGGAAAGGAGTACAAACTTTGACAAGTACAAATACTATATAGTTTGATTTCAAACAGTTTTTGAATTGTGGTTTCTCTAATAATATTAGTACTATTAACAAACAAGTTTCGTAAGGAAAATTTATATAGCACGAATTCAAGTTTGGAAAAGACCAGTGCCATAGGCGCCGTTTTCAAAATTTTAATGAAGGTTAGCAAGTTTAGAGTTTTACCCACAGTACTAAACACGGTCCTCATAATATAAGTATTTCCAAAAACATACAATAACAACACAACGAAAAAGTCAAAATAACTCAAATAAAATTTAGAGATTAACCTGTGCTTTTAAACAATCGTTTGTAAGATATCTGTTTATCATTTTGTTTATTAGTTTCAACGGTACTAATATCTTTAAAAAAATATATTTATTCAGTCCCCTTTTTTAAAGAAAATTATTTAAATTAGTGCAACTTAAAATTAGGGTAGTGCGTTCAACAGCTGACATGGTTCCATAGTTCAGTTAGCTGGAACAGGGTGTTAATAATCCCAAATCGCTGTCTCCCAGGTTTGATTCCGGCTGGCAGATATTTTCTCAATTTTATATATTTTTACAAAACAAAATTTAAAATGAAATAAATAAAGATTATTAAAAGTTTCACAGTTTTATTAAAATATACCTGACAATAATAAAACTGTGAAACTTTTAATAATCTTTATTTATTTCATGATTATGGAGTTCCACAAAATAAGGCTGGAAACAATAAACAAAAAAATTTAAAATGACAATTTTAATTAATTCTTTTCTTGAATAATATTCATTTCACACATAATTTTAATAAATTGCATTTCAAATTGTAATCCTGATCTACAGTATTGCACGCGACTAAAAACAGGTTAAGTAAAAAATGGTGATCTTTTGTGCATTGACAACTTAAATAGGTACTTAATTAACGAAAATTTTTTAATTTATAATATTTTTTATATTCGTTTCCAGGAAAATAGCATGTATCACACTCCCGTTTTAATTACTACGTAACTTGACCATTTATCTTATCAAATTCAGGTCAGTAAAATGCACCAGAAAATTCGAAAAAATGTAATAAACAGAAAAACGAAACATTTAAAAATAAACAAAAAACAAAACTATACAGTTTATTAAAATTATGCAAAAAACATTTTTGAAGAGAAATATTACATTTTAGATTGCGTTGTATAAAAACTACAATTTAAGAAATCTACCAGCTGGAATTGAACCTGCGTCAGTGACTTTGGGTGATTATCACCTTGCTCTGGCTACCTAAGCTATGCTATCATGTAGACGCTCGACTTACGCTCGCCACACTTACTTTAAAAGTAGGTTGTACTAATTTAAATGATTTTTCTTAAAAGAAGACTAAATGTAATTTGTTCGCCATTTTCAGGATATGATGTTTAAGCTAATAAACAAAATGATAAACAGCAATAATAACTTTATTTACTGGGGAGATTTTACTACCGATTTTTTAAAAGCACATCATCAATCCCTATATTCGATTACCAAATGAAACATACGGTACTAAAAATAGAAAATAATTCTTACAGGAACACAGAAAACTGGGAATATGTACTAGGATTAGGTATTGAGATACTTCAGTAAATACAGACGGCGTTGTACACAAACAAAATTAGACAAAAAACGTCGCTTGCTTTAGTTGCAACATAACCTTCAAGCCATCTAACATTTTAATAGACTTCAGCTAGGAAGCAGGTCAATCTTTGATGAATCTCAATAATAGGTATAATACTACTAATCATAACAGTTAACGGAAGATATTTGAATTTCTTTTTAGTTTGCATAATGCAGAAAAATAATATTTCCGCTCTACATATGGATATATGTAGGTATGGTGATCAAAAATTTATTAAATTTGAAATATTTTTAGCATTTTTTGCAAAATAAAAATGCCAAGAAATATCTCAGTTGGATAAGTACGTAGACTCCCCTCTTTAGATTTCAAATTAGAATTTTTATTACCTAAAATATACTGATCATGTTAATGAGGGCTCAGCCCTCACTACATTATTTTAATGAGGGCCATAGCGTTCGAGCCACCACATAGTCGGCACCTATGACCAGTGCCATAAAAAAGGAAGCTAATCTTTTTCTATTTATATGTCATAATATACCGACCTCTTTTTATTTGTTTTCCGCTTTAAATGTCACAGAAAGCACAATTTACCGAAACGTTGTCGATAACTGAACTAATATGTATGGTTATGATTCATAACATGTCTAGGTGCTGTTATGGCCAACAAGACTCTGACCAACTATAACTAACTTTTTATACAAATAAATTTTCATTTGTAATTGTGTCGGTAGCACAAAAGATAGATAGCACAACAAATCTCAAAAACTGAAAAATTCGACGCTACGGTTCATTATTCTGGCTTTTCTCAATCACACTGATATGTGACATTTATGGTTGAAAATTTGAATGTAAGTGATCTGAAGTTTTCATTTGTCGGAAACTCATTGGTGCCAACAAAACAAAATATAAATTTGGTCACGACCTTAAACACTCTATTCAGAAGTAGATAATTAAGGCGCTAGTAGGTCTATGCAACTTGAAGATATTTTTGTCTTACAAAGATACTGGCGTATAACATCAAACTTTGCAGTTAATTACCTGACGCTAAATTCATTGCACAAGGGTAATTCTAGTGTGACGAACATAACAGGTGCAGGTGCATTTTAGACACAAAACGTTGAAAACAAAACGTAAAATTAAAAGAGAATAAATTTTTGTTTGCTAATGTTTACATAGTGATTAGTTTTAGTCCTACCTGAATCAAAATAAAGAGTAAAGTCCATTCTATCCGCGTACTTTTTCGGATTTAAAGAAAAAGTATTTTTCATGGAAAAAGTGCACAAGAAAAACGGAAAATCTTGAAACACGAGAGTAGCCTATTGATCATACTTCACTTAGCTTTTTGTTTCATTTTAACATGTGAATTCATAAGAACAGGAGACGAATCATTGGGAATCAATTTTCTTTGGATTTTTAGTTATTATTGGCGTCAAAAGAGGCCACTTCATTTGCTAAATGCCAAACTTGGTTCGGCCTATTCTAAAGACATGCCCGCGATATTGTTTCGCACTGGATGTAACGCGGATCGGGTAATTTCTTATAAAAAAAATAATGAAATATTTATTATATTTTATAAAATTTTTTTCAATTTAATTTTAAAATCCTTTTTTTCTACGGGGTGATTTGTATACAATTGACTTCACAAAATATAATCTACAATTACAAATAAATACAAATAATAATGTATCACCACCACAGCCGAATGCGGGATACGCTAGATTTGTAATTACAAAGCCCAACTTGTAAATATTTTTATAAATAAACAATTTTTTTAAATATATTGTTTATTTATAAAACTGAATAATTCCATAAAATTGTCCCTTACTTTTACAGTCATATTTTAAACTATGTGAATTGAAAATAAAACGATTAAACATATGATATTAGTATTTTTCATCAAGCACATATCACCTGAGACTCGATGTGGAAGGTGCTTGCTTTGTAACGTGTATAATTTTAATCAACTCTGGTAATTTTTATTGAACTTGTTAGTTTAAAAAATTTGTTTTGAATTATATTTTTTAATTGTTATTTGTTTATTATTATCATTATTATAAAAAAAGAAGCAGGGATCGATCCTGTCACCGAGACGTTATGAAGCACGTTATTACACACCAAGGCACAGAGGATAGTTACACAGCAGCGAACACGCATTGACTACTTTTATAGCTAAGAATAGATTTTATTCATGCTTTTACAATTAAATATTAATATCACTATGTTTAATCGTTCAGTTTTCTATTAAGTAATTGATATAAATATATACACTGTAAAAAATGAGGTAAAATTACCTTGGGAAAGAGGTAACTTTTTGCTATTATTTGCGGTATTTTTACCCTAAAATTAATTTTACCTATATTAATAGTAGTTTTACTATTTGTGGTAAAATGCCCTGTAATTATGTAAAATTATACAAATATAAGTAATTCTACTACATTGAACTGGTTAAAATCACTATCCATAATATAAATTTACATAACTCAGACAATTTTTTCCTTACAAATGTATAATTGCTCAATAACTTAATTCATTTTTAGTGTAATATTAAAGATAAGATGAACTTGAACAAGAATAGTGTAATTTTACCCTTAATATGTTTTTAACCGTTGAGATGCTATTTCGCTGATCGCACTTGTTTGTGACCTTCGTTTCGTGAAAGAATTCAGGAATCCATTATGAACAGTCCAAATAGGCTTTTTGGGGAATGGTCGGAATGGTGTGTACCATTCTTTTATGATTTCGGCGAGGCGTACTCTATCGATACCGAACGAAGTGTTCATTGCTCATTAATATTTTGTTTTTCGTTGTAGTGTAATGCGGATTTATTAAATATTTACACGTATGACCGAAGATGGGAAGAATTTTATTTTATAGTAGAAGTTAAAAAATAATAATCGGTAAGTACCTATATGTTAAAATTACAAATTTAAACCAATAAAATAAAAATATTTAATTTAATGTTTTTCTAGGATGAATCAAAAATTGAAGAATTCGAAATAAACTAGCATAACTGTAATTGAGAAAGGTACTCGTGTATAATTGTTTATATAATTTATAATTTTTTAATTTTCTAGGTGGAATCGAAACTTTATCTGAATGTCTTTGAGAGACCAAATATTTCCGAAAGCCCCTGAAAAGAAGTTCTGTTAATGTCTTATATTTTATATAAGTACATATTACGTTCAATAAAAATTACTTTGATTTTATTTTGTTTCATACAATTCCTTTACCTATGTAAGTAATATTCAGAGGAACGATTGAATTTGCAAGTACTTTCGCAAGTCATCGTTACATTCAAGAAGTATTTTCACATTTGTATTTTAACCCTGAAAAGTACTATTGCCATGAAATATTAACTTTGTCATGTAACTTTACACAGGTGTTTTAATGTTCAAATGTAAAATTACATTGAGATTGTAATTTTAATCTGTAAATTTACTTAAAAAGGAAACATTACAATGCAAACTTAACCTAATGTTGAAATTTTTCACTTCCTATGAAAATTACACTTTGAAGTAAATTTACCCCAAAAAATGGAGGTAACATAGTTGCCTCCATTTTTTAGGGTATAATTCACCGGTAATTTTTTAGAGTGTATAGTTTAAACAATAACCATTAAATTAAAGTATAATTTTATGTGATTATTTTTATATATTATATTTATGAAAAAATCAATTTATGAAATATATTAAATATTTATTAAAAAAATTACGCAAACTGGGTTTTAGAATTCAAAATCTAAAGAGCCCTGAACTCGGCTATGGTGACTGCTATCATACATTTCTTCTATAAGATTCAAGTGTACCCAAAAAAAATTAACGGTGCATCCAAAAATTCTAAACAAAAATACAGTGGGTTTACTTATATTGTGAATAACTATACTAAATTGAAAAAAAATGTCCTATGTCTACTGACTAAATTATTGCCAGAGAACCTGTTTTTTATGAGCTTGTTGTTTTTAGCATAACTTAAAAAACTATACATTTAATATTTTTGAAATGTGGTATAATTATTCATTTCACGATATAAATATGATTTCACAGTATTTTTTTATAATTTTTGAAGTACGTTTCATTATTTATTTGGTATACTTGAACTTTAAAGGTACTTCAAAAATTATAAAAAAATTATAATATAATTATAATTATGAAAATACGGTGGGTCCTAATTATATTTTGAATAACTACACCAAATCTCAAAAATATTGAATGTATAGTTTTTAATTTTTAATAATTAAATAATAAACATCCTTTTCCAAAACAAGTTAGGTAAGTAAGTTTTAACATTCCTCGAGTATTAATTTAATAACAAAGTTATCATATTATTATATTATTTATGAAGAAAACAACGATTATTGATCATGCAGATTTATGCACCGTATTTGGGTGTCTAAATGGCCCCTTTGTCATGATTTTTTTAAGATTTGGTATAGTTACAATATAAGTAAATCCACTGCTGAGATTTTGTTTAAAATTTTTGAATGTACCGTTAATTTTTTTTTTAGGTACACTTGAACCATAATGAATGTCCATTTATAATTTTTTGTTTGTTTACTTTTTATCATTAATTTATTTCTTAATTATTTTTTACAATATTACTTATTACAGTACATTAACTTATTAACTGATTAATATTAACTAATCAACAATTAATATTCATTTATGCATTACTTTTAAAATCTAAATTTCGTTCGTTTTGGTGTTGGAATTCTATAAAAAGTAGAGAAATGAGTGGAAAAGAAATGCAAGATTCCCAGTACTTAATATAGGCGTGTAATTCTAGCAAATGAATCCACCCACATTATAGAAGATTATTTCGAGGTTATGACGAAAATGTTGAATTCTCCTGCATAGTATAGGGCTTTAATAACATATTTAAAGTACAGCGAACGATATTTCACATAATAAATTAACAAATCAACACCTTTTCCTTAATACAAACAAATAAAATATCTCATTTTATAATATTAACAAATTAAATTTGAAATTAAATATAAATTAAAAAGTTCTCGAGGGGATTGCACAAACATTATAGTTAAAGACTAGTAAGAAGCAATATCGCAAAATTATTCAACAAACGAAATCAAATAACGTTATCACTAAGCCGCACAGTCGTTCGAACAAACGAAGCATTGAAAAGAGATTTATACATTTTTAATGAGGATATGATTATTATTAACACGAACAAAATCCAAACGAAGATATTTCTACATTCCTAAAGAAATGTCATTAATCTAACTTTATTAATTAGCAAGTTTTTGAAAATGTCGTTTTCATAAAATTTATGATGGTTATTAATATTCACTTTTTAGATCAGATACTTAGGTATCTGTCATTAAACAGTACTCCAAATCCAAAATGTCTAAAACCCACCATACATTATCCAACCTGGAGGACATATCGGTTGTCATCCGGCTAGATGGACCGTAATAATGCACTGTTTACATTTGCTGTAATTTATTGCAGTAAATTTGTTGGATCTTGTTATTTATTACAATTCATGCATTTCTTTAAATTTTATTTATCGAAATAAGATGAATATTATTGACTTCAAAATGTCTACTCAAATCTAGTTGTCTAATTAGAAATATAAAAAAATATGTAGTTGTTTGAATAATCCTTTTATAATGAAATGTTTTTTTTTTATTTCATGCCTACTCGAGAGGGGAACCAATAGCTAAAGTCATATGTCCCTATCTAACATGCAGTACAAATATGCACAGAGTAATCCCGTCGCCCCAAGTGGGACTCGAACACGAGTGATGCACTGACAGACTGACACCACTCATCTACCGCCGGTTCATATATAATTTTATTATGTCTTTTCTTATAAAGAAGATAGTAAGATCGAAAATCTTTGATAACCTTGATTTTTAGCAGGTCATCTTTTATTGACTGTATAGAATTGAAGTAAATGTATCCATGGCATTTTAACTTTTCTTAACTGCATAATGTTTTCGAGTACTTCTAAATAAATAGATTTGTGTGAACATTATGACGCAAATAATATTTATTTCATTGCATAACAAGCATAATCCAGGGTGTATCTTTCATTTACTGCAATAATTTGCAGCAAATGTAAACACTGCGTCATTACGGTCCATCCGGCCGGATGGCATCGCGGATGACAACCGGTTGGATGATAATGTATGATGGATCTAAAACAAGTTACAAAAGTTCAAAGGTAAACTCTTCAATTCAGTTGCACGAATCACACAGCTTTAGAGTAATCAAAACTTTTCTCTCTATGAAACTGAACGTATCTCATTTCAAGTGTCTGGAAGTTTCATAGTTCTCTTCGAAGTAATTCAGCCATTAAAAAAGTGGAGAGGATTAATGAACTTGGCGTCCACAGGAAAATCCTTTTCTAGAAGCGTACTTTCCTTAAGGATCAATTTTCTGAAAAAACTATCACAAGTGTTTATAGAAGTGAGTTTGCAATTAGTAGAAAACTGTAGATATTTTTTGTAGAAAATTAATTACCTTCACTTTCAAGAAATATAATTACTTATTTACGTAATTAAGCATTTTATTTAACTATTCGAAATAAGATGTAAACGATCAAAAAACAATTATATAGTTATACCTACAATTTAAAGTTAAATTCTCCAATTTCAGTAGCTATATATACCCGTATCCGAAACGAAATAACTTTTATTGTTCTTATTGGATTTTCTCTTGATTTTCCAGTTCTAGCCAGAAAGAATTCTGACATTAAATTAGGTACAAGATCTCTTGGTCTTGACTTTTAGGTTCAAAAGATTTATATGAACATATAGTGTAATATATCGCTTGGTGTAGAAGAAACTGCTTAATCGTTTAATATTTGTTATTCTCTTTATTATAAACTGGATATAAGAAAACTGGGCTTTCCTCGACATAATTATTACACAATAAGAACCAACTACTGTAAAATTTGCTAGCAAATTTGCATACGCCTTTTGTGATGTCTTGCGGCACGACTACCATTTTAATGCGAGTAAATATTAATTACACGGTGTATATTTCTGTAATTAAGCTGTAAGAAGATTTTAACGGCATGCAAACAGCTAGTTCATCATAAAACCGGAGTTAATTAATTCTTAAAAAATAATTAGTAGTACCGTTATTTAAATAAATCTATACAGCACAACCGTAAAGTTTGGAATAATTTGAATAAAATACCCTATGCGAGTTTAATGAGTTTTATTACACACATACCAATGTTTTTAAAAATTTAGGTTTTAGAAGAGCAATATTTCACTTCTCTTACCGCAACATCAACAAAACATAAATAATAAGTAAATAATTATATATTAAAATATATTTTTGTTAAAATTAATTTACTTGTAAAACATAGTCCATAAACCTTGAGGTAACAGTCTGACCATCTCCTTAAGAAAAAGCTCGTTAGCGGCAGAATCTCGCAAATGGTGATCATTCTTCATACAACACATCATCAACAGCACCGTTTTCCTCAATTCGACCATTTGGAATACATATCGAAGTATACGTAAACAGCAATTTAGAGATGGCACTCCATTTAGTTGAATTCATATCTTCAGGTACATGAGGAATGTGTAGAGGATGGGAAGGGCTGCATATAACTTCTCTAATGTCACTTCTGCCCTCCCTTTCAATGAGGGTTCGAATTTTTTTAGATCAGGTTTTAGATTATTATAACCCTTGGTTTTTCACATTTATTTGCTCAGAAATTTAGTTTTTAACTAAATATTTTCTTGCAAAGGTAGTTCTGCTATTTAGTTACACTGAACCACATTTCTAAGCAATTTTCGCTCTTAATCTTTAATGTAATTATTCAGTAAAACCCATTTTTGTGGTCTGGTTTTCTTATCCTGTTCAGATACTATTCAGATTAATCATTTTATAGGCAGATAATTCATCTTATACTCATATGTAAATCTTGATGCAGTCAGAAAGATCCATTTACTGACATTATCAACCTTCTTGAAATCAAACTCCAATCTCGGTAGGATTGTAAATTGTTCACGTTAGTATATTTTGTACATGTGTACATTTTTGGTTTACTGCCTTACTTAAACTTCTAAGTTGTATTCAATATCCAAGTATTTCCACATAGTTCCTAGAATATAAGAGTTTTCTGCCACTTTAAACTTCTTAATTGCAAAACCAGTTTGCTGCGAAATCGCTGTCTTACAGTCAATTGCAACTAATTGATTGATTTATTTAATGGAATTAATTCCCTTCAATAATGTAACAAGCTTGTTTTTCATTAGATTATTATCTTCTTGAAATTCTTGAATTTGAATATATAGGAATAGTAGCATAGTAGTAAATCTAGCAATTATATAGAAACTATTTGGTAATCTTGCCTTTTTCAATCATTATTTGCATTTAAATATGGTTAACCACAAACCTTATCTTAATTTCATGTTTTTTCAATATTTTTTCTCGTCGTTTAATTATTCTTATCCTTTCTACCTCAAATGTTTACTGATCTTAATTGAGTAGCCTGGTTCCAAATTTGTGAGAACTAAAATTCCTCTAAACAAAACATTTCAGTCCCACACTTGGGCGCCAATGTAACATTTAAACTTTAAACACTTAATACTTATTGCAAAACTCACAAATACGATGCTTACGGTACATAGTACGCTCTGACTTAAGACTTCTCATGACAAATTATAACTCAGGACGCAGGTAATGATTTCCATTACTTATTAATTGTAAAGAAAAATAAGGTTTTGCATACATAATAAAAGAATATGGGCGCCATTTATTCGAAGTCATTACAATTCTGGTCTGTACTCCCGAATAAAAAGGGTTCAGATTATATTGACTAAGATTAATAAAAAAACGAATAACCATTAGTTTACTTTATGTTAAGGCAAGCTAGATAATTGAATAACTTCAATTACTGCTAGGTCCATAATCATTATAATAGAATTTAATTTAAATATTCATATATTTGTAAATAAAGCATTCGTTTATCGCAACTGACAATAATAATGGAACTTGGAAAGTATGATCGCCGATACAACTGTTACACCCAAGATTAACGAACTGAAGTCTACAATAATTGTTTCATAATTGCAATTTCACTAACAATCCCTTAATGAAGAACTGAATCCATATAAGTTAAAAAAAACTTCCGTCAGTTATGAAGAATTACCAAAAAACACGAGTTTATGTCCTAGTATATGGTAACATTATTTCATTATTGATTTTAATACGACACCCAATTATACAGTGTCCTATCTTATTACAGCATAACAGAATCGAAAAGATTAATTCTTTAGTTTCAAAACTACCTAACTCTTGAATTCTCTTTATAAATTCTAAATTATAACTCGGAATAATTTTATTTGTTACTAAAACATTTCGTTACGTGTTTTAATTTTAAACTTCTTCTCAAATTTCGATATTTTACTAGAAAGACTTTGGTTTACTAGTTAAATTCATTAACTCGAAGAATTAAACTGCATTAACAACCACTTGCTACACTTAACGGTAAATTCACGGGCTTTCTTGTGCTATTTACTTGGCAGAACTTGTTTAAACCTCGCGTGCGGTTCACTTAACGAATTCTTTCAAACTTTTTTTTAATCACTTTTCTAATCGTATGATTAGACTACTGTACTGTACTGAATTAACGACCACAGATCCCTGTAGTGTATTCAACCCCATGCGTCTAACTGACACCTGTACCGTATGCAATTACCTTGTGCAGACTGACTCTTTGGGATGCGAAAAGATTGTTGCGTTGATATTTTCTAAGGGAAATTTAAACCAGCCTATCCAAATGAGACTAACATTTCTTAAACCAATAGGAAATAACCACCTCAAATATTTCTGGAACATTCTAGATCTTCGAGGGGAATTACAACAACCTAAATCTGCTTGCAAGGTGAAACCTGATGTTTTTTAAATGTGGCTTTAGACCGTTTTTTATTTGTCTGCGTTCAGAAAAATTGAAGACTCATCCTATTCATTATATTCTATTCATCCAAATTGAAGATAAACATGTACAAGAACTATAAATTTGAGCTAAATGCGTTTTACATACTTAAATATTATTCAGTAAAAACATATTTCTGTATTGCCTTTAAGAAAGTAAATTTCATATCGTGAGAATGCTTTGAAAAGACCTTTCACATTAACGAAACTTTATTTGATCCGAAATATCGTCTGCAATTTTTAACCAACGAAAAATGTATTGAAATGTACAGGGCCGTACTAAGGTTCTTTTTACCATTAATGCATTTAAAATTGCATTTCAATTAAATCGAGAATTTAAACACGTTACAAACTCCAAAATTTAAAAAACGTGATTTTCGCGTAATTTTTTTCGTAAACTGTTCTTTTATTTATGTTAGCGTCAAAACCCGTGAAATCCATCAATTTCTGATATTATTTAGGTATGAAAAGTAAGAAGTACCAGGAAGTTAAATAAGTATCATACTTAAAATAGGTTTTTGGCTCTCCTGAAAACTTAATTGAAACGGATATGGCGGACTTTAAAACCAGGCTACTCAATTATATTATTAGTATCTAAGTTTACATTTCATATGACACTACATTACATAACTATTCCATTATTTATTATTAGTATTACTACTTTAAACCTTACTTTCTTTTCATTGTTGTTAAACAGAGATAGGAAGTACAAGATATGTAGGATAGAAATACATTTTTACACCGAAATTTAATCAATTATTAACAGAGCCAGGCATGACCTTGCCGACTGGTTAGTTAAGTATACAATTTTGTGTAGTCGTATGTATTACGTATAAAACAACGAATAGTGATCCTAGGTTTTTAATTACAATTAATTTTTAAATTACAAGAAAATAATAAAAACTAATCATTAAGTGTTGAAAAACTCCTTATTGTTAAATAGACAGCTTAAAAATTAATAAATCATAATTTAAAAGCCTGGAGCCACCGTCGTAATTGTATACTTAATACATACGACTACACAAAATTGTGTACTTAACTGCCCAATCGGAAAGCTCATGCCTAGCTCTGATTATTATTAAAAATCGTTTCTGTTTATATATGACAAAATCAGTTAAAAAAATGTAAATTAAGGCACTAACAACTACAGTTTTGAGAAGGCGCTGCTTATCTAACCTTCTAAATATGTTACCAGCTTACTTTATGGTGCGATTCCAGTTCCAGGGCTCCATTTAAAACTAAACATAGAAGAGGCATATTTTAAAGGTGTTCTTCTCTTATTGTTTTTTTAAGAGAAATTTTAATGATTGTTGTATACATAAACATGAACTACTTATGTGCTAATTTTCATTATGGCGAAATTTTCGGTTTTGACTTTTTAACGTTTCTGACATAATTAATTCATACATTTTCTTCCGAATGAAAGTAATTTCAGATTTGTATCTTTAATATATAAAGATTAAATTTGAGAAGGGTGGATACTGGATATCAATTGGACGCAATTAGTAATTAATTATTAATAATTAAAATTAAATTAAATAGTTTAACTTGTGCCAATTTTATTACCAAATTGTTATAGTTACGTTTAGTACTATGTATTATATATCTAAATTTACTTCATATGCATAAATAAATTTGACTTGTATTAATTACACATTGTTACAAGCAATGTAATAGTATATTACATGTTGAGTTGGTAAAGGATATCTTTACAAGCCAAGCGATAATTGTTTGACCGAGACGGTACGTCGAGGTCAAACAATATCGCGAGGCGTGGAAACTTTACCAACGAAACATGTATACTATTTTATTCACAATAATTAGACTTAAGAAAATCAAAATAAAAAGTAATTTTAAATTTTAAAATAAATTTTTTATAAACTGTCATAATTTCAATCAGAGCCATCTATCGACCAAAAAAAATTTTAAGTAAGGTTTCATTCTTCGCCGCTAGATGGCGATGTATGCGCTCAGTATTTTAAAATTAGAAATTAATTAATTCCATTGTAATTATTAAATATAAAATACGAAAAAATAAAAATAAAACTAATATTAAATAAAAAATATGTTTTTAGCGTTAAATATATTTATAAAAACTTAAATTTAAATCGGATAAAACGTGCTGTTTTAAATTATTCAGAAAAAAAAAGTTGGCCATAACTTTACATGTCAGTTTTACAGACATGTAAAGGAAATTGTTAACCACTTTGGTGTTGCTATAGCAATAGCTTACTTTCCAAGGTTTTTACAACATATGAAATGTACATATTGCAATATGATTGTGAATAATAGTTACTTACGTGGCAAGCTTTTTCAATGAATCTTTACAGGCGATCTGGAACGTTTGTAGAGTGAGCGACCAAGGAGCGAGCCGCCATAATCTAATGAGCCCTCTAAAGATTAATTGCAAAGCGTGCAGCGTACAAAGTTTTATTTTATCTTTACCAATGGTTTTTATTAATTTATTGTATATTTAGTACAAAGACATTTTATAATCAAAGGAGGTAGGACAATTTATAGCTAGACGTTGTGATTAAACAACAAATTAGTTTCCATTAGGTTTTTGTTGATAAGCATTGTAGAACTTTACAAGTCTCTTTTAGGAGAAATTTTACAGGGCTGTAGCTGTAACTACTCATTTACTTAGTAACCACAATAGTTATTTACGTGCCAAGCTTTGTAAATTAATCTTTACGGGTGAGCTGGAAAGTTTGTGGGGCGAGCGACAAAGGAGCGAGCCCAGTAACGATTAATTGCAAAGCGTGTCGCGTACAAACTTTTATTTCTACCTTTACCAGCATTTTTTTATGAATTGTATATTTTTTATAAAAAGACATTTTGGGATCAAAGGCGGTAGCACAATTTATAGCTGGGCGTTGCCATAGTGTTGTGGTTAAGCAACACATTAGTTGCCATAGCTTTTTGTTGATGAGCATTGTAAAAATTTACAGGTTTCTTTTAGAAGCCCGTAAAGTTTTACAGGGCTGTGGCTGTAATTACTCACATAGAAGGGGGAAATAACTACCTATAAAGTGTCATTTACATAGAAAGTGGAAATAAATAATATTCACAATCATATTGCAATATGTACATTTCTATCATTGTAAAAACCTTGAAAATTATTGCTATAGCAACAGCAAAGTGATTTAATATTAGTTTTATTTTTATTGTTCTGTAGTTTATATGTAATAAATACAATGGAATTAATTAATTTCCAATTTTAAAATACTGAGCGCATACGAGGTAACCGCCATAAATTCTCGCCCTGATATAGAGAAAATACACTTGGTAAAATATAATAATTTTTATTTTTCAATATAATTTCCCCTAATGTCAATATACTTATTACAACGTGGAATTAATAATTCAATGCCCTTGTAAAAATAATCTGAAGTTTTTCCTTTAAAATATTCAATTACAACTGCTTGCAACTCGTTCTCGTCCTTAAAACGAAGTCCCCTAAGGTCTTTCTTTAAATTGAAAAATAAATAATAGTCACTAGGAGCCATATCCGGACTGTACGGTGGATGATACAATGCTTCAAAGCCGCATTCGTGAATGGCAGCTTGTGAAATTGCGGCAGTATGAAGGGTGCATTGTCGTGTAATAATCGAACACCTCTTGTCAATTTTCCTCAACGTTCTTAACTAATTTTATTTCTCAATTTATGCAATAAAGACGCATAATATGTACTGTTAACGTATTGCGTTCTTTAAAATCAATCAGTAAAATGCCGTCATAATCCCAGAATATTGTTGCCATAACTTTCCTTGTCGATT